>ML779473.1:125457-152825 GCA_009831015.1 Picea engelmannii
CATTGTAGGGTGTTGACCCTGGTTTTGTTAGGAGGGGTGGAGGCATTTCCCACCATGTATCCTCCATTGTAGGGTGGGCCATCGTAGGGGTGGACCCTAGATCTGATTAGGAGGGGTGGAGGCATTTCCCACCGTGTATCCTCTGAAACCTGAAGTCATGGGAGAACAGTGCTAGTCACGCTCCCAAGGTCGTGTGATGATGACTGTCAGTTTCCTGCTAGGGAAGCTTGGTCGAGATAGCGACACTTCCACTTGCGGGTTCTATTTGGAGTTAGGTCAGTATAGCTGACGCTCCAAGATAGTCTAGCATAGGACGGATATGAATGGAGTTGGAAGTAGGTTAGGGAGGAAGGATGAGTAGTAATAGTTGAGACTATATGGAGATCTGTCATGTGGTGGATTTTGATGAAGAAAAATGTGTATATATGAATATTCATTATTATGTAACTAAACCATAGTTGGTTAAAATAAAAATTTTGAACCAAATAATTGTAATTTAAGAATTTCCCAAACAATTGATTGGTTGCTGTCTTTTATAAAAGACTAGTCTTGCTGACTGGATTGGATGCATACATAAATTGCTAAAGGATGACAGTTTGATTATTAGTACATGTACGAGAATTCTATGTACTAGCTACACATGCATTTCTTGTACATAACTTACTAATAATGTCGGGCACTTGTTATGAATGTGTGAACCATGTTTCTTATCCTTTGTACTCTAAGATACCTTAACTTTGGGACGAAGTTTCCTGAAGGGTGGTTGTATGTAACGACCCTTGATTATTAAGTATAATTAATTTAATAATATAATCCTAAAAGATTAGCTAAACTACATTTATGCCTTAAAATAACATTTCTAATTGATTACTATTAATAAGTTAGTCATGATGGTTAATGATTCATTTAAATACTAATTAATTCATTAATTAATTAATTATTAAATAAAAGGTGGAGAATAAAATATAACATTAAATTAAGTTGCGTATACAAGAAGGGATAACATAAGAATCCCGAGAAGATAAAAGAATTAATGGGAATGGATAAGGGTAATTAAATGGAGGAATAAGGAATTTAATGGAAGGAGTGTCGGTGAAGGGGGGCATAAGGATGGAAGGAAGGAGTTGGAGGGGGATCATTCTACGGGGGACTGTTTTCTTGCTATGGGCAGAGAGCCGAGAGGGGCTGTGATATTGGTGTGCTCATATTGAGGCACGGGATTTTCTAGTTGTGACATATTGATCAGGCAGGCACCGAGTTGCTAGAGGTTTTGGGCACAGAGGGCCAGGATATCCGTAGATATCCTGGAGCTAGGTCGTTTTCCTAGTTGGTAGGGTGGACAATAGTTTTGGGAAATTATTTTTTTGTGTTTGCAACAGGACTGGACTGTGTAGCAGGTAGCAGGAGAGCATCAGCAAGGCAGCTGGCAATGGAAATTAGCATCAGAACTAGGTAACCTGTTAAATTACACATTTATTTTATTCTTCTATGAAGTCGTTAGATATTGATGAATCTAAATTACTGAAGTTTCTGGTATGAATATCAATATTATGCTGAATAGATATTGTCTTAGTTAAGAAATAAATTGCTTATGAGGATAACGATGTTTATATATATTTGGGCACTACAACACTTCATTGGCCCAATTATCCCAACACCGTCTATTGGCCATGGGTTTATCCTCATAGCCACTGATTGCTTTACCAAGGGTGTGAACTTGTTCCACTAAAAAATTATAAGGTTGAATAGGTAATTTCCTTCCTAGAAGTCAATATTTTCTCACAATTTATCCTTCCATTGGAAATTATTTATGATAATTTAATTGCTTTCATTTATGGGAAGTTGACTAATTTTTTTAGCAAGTTTGGGGTTAATCATTGAACCTCATCCACTTTGTATCCCCGGGGAAATGGCCAAGTAGAATCCATGAAAAAAACATTGATTAAAATCTTAAAGAAGGACATGGGAAAGAGAAACCCTACCAATGACGCATTCAACTCTTGTACGCTCTATAGGTTGCCTACACCACAATGAAAATCAATACTAGGGAAACTCCTTTCTAGGTGTTGTATGATTAAGAGGCTATTATGCATGTAGAACCTTAACTAGTCGCCTTTGCTCTTTCTTTTCAATTCGAAGAATTAAACTCCTATGAACTCTCCCAAATATTCCACAACAAAGAGAACATGCCCTTGCCAACATGAAACATAACAATAAATCATGAACAATTTATTTGATAAAAAATCTAAATTTGTAGTTTTTAATGTGGGGCATAAGGCTTTACTATGGGATTTTGCTCATTCTTGTAAGGGTAAAGACACAAGGTTTCAGAAAAATTTGATTGGAGCTTACATAGTTGCATATTTCGTTGGAACTAATGTGTATCTGTGTAAGGATGAACATGTTCCACTCTGTTCATTTACTACCAATGGGTCTCATTTGAAACTCTATGTCGATATAGACCTAGAGGTATTGAATCATTAAATAAAAAATAAAAAAATAAAACAATAAATCGCTAGTTTATGTTTTGTTTTTTTAATTTCTTTTTGTTTCTTTAGTTTATTGTTCATTTTATTTTTCATCTAGTCAAGTCTTCTCATTGTCCTTTGAATTCCTTGTTTCTTTATGCTTACCTTTTTTAGTTTTTATATATATATATATATTATTTCTATTGATTTATGGTATTGGTTGGTACTCTGGGTTCTATAAATTTTGACTTCATGGGAATTGATAGTCAATAGCTCTTGAATTGATTCACTTATTTGGTTTCTAATAGTGTTTGTTGGTCTTGAAACTAACACTACAATATATAGAAGCCAATCTACCTAATAATTATTTTGACATATTACACTAAAATGGATTTTTTTGTATGAAGATTGTGAAGTCAACCCCTTCATTCCCTTGACCTCTTCCATTATCCATCCCAATGATAGTAGATTTATCACACATATGCATGGATGATAATAATTTTTCCTATGTTTTCCTACCTCAATTACATTGAAGACATGCCGTGAGTTTCTCATTTTCACCAATTCTCTAGATATTTCAGTTGTCATTCCATCTGTTACCTAAGTCACTAGTAACTAATATTCTAAGTTCTAGCTCAACTTTGGGTTGGATGTTAACATCCAACTGAAGTAATCATGGGAGCTCATGGGATGACCAAATTGGGTTCACTTGTCGATCTAGTGGTAGTTGGTGAACCAATCACACATTTTACCCATTGTCAAATTGGCATAGATGGAATTTATCTCGATTGTATGAATATTTATGCTTACTTTGAGTTCATTGACATAGTAGATGACAAATATCCATACCTAGTATTGTAATGGATTGATTGGGAATTTGATAATGATTTCATTTGATAAGAAGGGTCATTGGATGGTATATCCATTGGATCTAATGTAGGGAAATACATTTTTTAAACAGATAGAAGAAGTATTGGATGAATGTGTTTTTCGATAATCTCACCATAGGATAGTGGGATGACTACATTAATCCAACTGCTAGTGGAAAGTTGAGTTGGAGAATAGTATTCCCCTATGTCATTTATTCCAATGTGTCCATTACTTTTGGCCCCCCTATGGAGTATGAGAATTAATTGACACAAATATGCACACTACCAAATTCCATTAAGTGGATTCATGTAGAGATTAAAGATCCACTAGTGTTTAATGGCACAATTAATGCCACAAAGTTTATGGAACAAATAACTTAACACATCATGTTTGAATAGAGGGTATAAACATTGGATATCACTTTAGTATATATCCGTGAATGATTGTGGGAATTTCATTAAGAACTTTGGACTCACCAGAAGATATAGTAGGACTAGGAACCTACTAGACATAAGGTTTGTGTTGACCCGTGTTCCCATCCATCAATATTGATAAGGAAAAGATATTGATATGATCCGAAAGTCTTTGAAATTCCAAGTCATAGGGAATATGAGGGGATATATATAATATATATATATATATATATATATATATATATATATATATATATATATATATATATATATATAAGAGTAGTGTAACTTAGTGGAATGTATAGGGATAAAACGGCTCGAACCGTAGACCTTCTCGGTAGAACAAATCAAAGTTATTATTATCAAAATAATTTGAATTGTTCCAAGAACCCAACATGCATTTTATCACATTGGGATATTTCATTAAAGGACATTGTTTTCTAATGAACTAGTAAATTCATTTCATCTCCTAGGAACATGAATATAAGTAATAAATGAAAAATGACACTAAAGGAGTCTCACCTGCAAAAGCTTCCATAGAAGAGTAGGATCATGAACATAAATCAATCTTTTCCAAATAGTCCCTACAATTCAATGGTACTTATTATATAGTGGATCATGTGGATAGTTTTGACACTCACTAATATACATAGGGAATTTTTATTTAGTAGTGGGTGCATAAATGTGTTCCCACCTTAGAGTCATTGTTGAAGAATTGGTACCTATAGAAGAAAAATACAATCATAGATGACCTGTTGACCATAACTACAATTTAAGTTCTATGACACTTTTCAACTTTGTGAGGAAGATATGTTTATTATTGGGGATAT
Source organism: Picea engelmannii (assembly GCA_009831015.1). Classification (NCBI taxonomy): domain Eukaryota; kingdom Viridiplantae; phylum Streptophyta; class Pinopsida; order Pinales; family Pinaceae; genus Picea; species Picea engelmannii. The sequence continues at coordinate 130,039 of ML779473.1, forward strand.
AAAACACATTCAATATTTCCCACTAATGGGACTACCATAATGTTTGACCATAGATTATGCAGAGGATGATGCCACAAAAGAATTTCATTTCCTTGAGCTATATTTTCAATTATTGGCAATGTATATCTTGCTAAAGGGTCACATGGATAAACTAATATTGGTGATGGAAAGATGTTGATTGATCTAGTTGTACCTAAATATTAAGAATTTTATTTTCTACACCCCATTCAACATCCTCTTGGATCATATTATCTACAAGGAAGGATGTGTAGTTAAACTAATGAAAATCATAGTAATTTTAGAATAAGTATGCACTAGAGAATGTCCCTATGTTATGGTCATGTAGGGTATTACCATATATTTATCATGGGGCATGATCAACTAATAATGTAGAAGTAGGAACTACTATGAAAAGGTGTCCCATTTGTATGGATTGTAGAATATGAAAAGGGGTTTCCCAAGTTAAAACGGTGGATGGTTATGGCTCCAATTCTTGTTTTTCCTAATTCATCAAAATTTTTCCATGTCCATGTAGATTCCACTACCATTGCATTGGGAACATGTTAAAATGGTGGATGGTTATGGCTCCAATTCTTGTGGATGGAGACATCTGATAAAATTGGAATGATACAGAGAAGATTAACAGGGCCTTGCGCAAGGATGACATTCACAAATCGAGAAATGGTCCAAATTTTTTCTATGTAACGAACCCATCATTACGACTACAAGTGAAGTAGGCAATGGAAAAATGATTTTTTTCTTTTTAGGAGGAAGGTAATGATGAAAACATTTGAACAACACAACTGATGATGAACACCAAGCAAAGAGCAAGTGACATACCACAATGACTTAGCCTACTATCACATCAGGTAACTTGACGAACATGCCATAAAAAAGAACGGATATAATGACTACCCATCCGACACCAACAAGGTGACCAAAAGCTTGATACCTCTACGACACACACTACCAAACGAAATGAGGCATTGCAACTGATACCAATCAACCCTAACAACGAGAAATTCCCGCCTCGGGAAGCACTGAATCATGCTCGGTTATTGTTCTCCTCACATCCATTGGGCATGCAATGATCCCCTCATTAGGAATTAGGCCACCACGAAGCAGTATGCATGACGTAACCCTTGCGCAACAAAACACATCTAGGCCTATAACCCAAGAAAGAAAAATTATCATGCTAAGAGACCAAATAAATCGACATGAATACTAAAACCACACTCCCAACCACAGGTGGACGAGACGCAAGATGACACGGAAAAAAAAACTTGTGCAACTAACCGAGGGATTCTTGAATCCTACTAGGCAACCCCAGTGTTGAAACAACTGAGTCCAATGCCTCTTTAGTTTGATATAAGGCACAAGGCGCATGGTAGCCAGATACTGTTACACTGTTAACCGGTTAGCTAGAGCTACTAACTCCTTGGCCATTAATCTCTTGCAAGATTGTAACTGATACGCCAATAGCCAGTATGTCTAACAATCCTATTAATCAAACATTATAACTTTTTCTAAAAAAAGTGAATCCAATTAAATAAAACTTAAACTTATACATTAATTAACAATAAAGGGGAATTATTAATTTATGAGACAAACTACTTTTATTTTCTTCAAGGCGCAAATTCCTAGAAGGTAAAAAGGTTAAGGTGTCTAAGTAAATGTGAAAGGGGATTAAGGGGTTCTACTAGAAGAAGGTTAAGTGAAGTTGGTTCTTAAATAGAAAATAAAAATAATCATTGCTAACAGTTAAACCTGTTGCTACCTAACATAAAGGTGATGTCGTCGATATGCAAGGAGCTTGCTACCGAGTCTTTCACAACAATCATCCAATTATCACCAAAGGCTGTGTAAAATAGCTGTTGGTAGTTTTCAAGGGGGACTTTTACTAAGAAAACCAATACTACTTATCATAAAATTTGTAAAAGAGTTGACGATCAAATAAACATTTACTATCACCCAAAATCTGTGTGCATTCCCTACCAACAGTAATAACATAAAAGTGAAACCGCACCCAAGTAATTCGTTGGCAGGGATAGGCGAAATTAACATAGCTGGAAACATGACTGTTACTGACCAAGCCACTTGGAATATCTCTGTCGCAAAACTAGCATTGTAATAAATATAGCCACGATCTCACAGTCACTACGCGGTCGATATACAATCATAATGTGACTGCAATCACTGTCAACAATAAAGATTCCACCGCAAACGCACAACGCAAGAATGGGTGGTGACAATGTTTCTAATTCAGTCTCATCGCACTTAAAATTATGTGTGAGAAGAGGATCAAGATGCAGTCTCTCTATACACCCATTCGTTGTGTAGATAAGAGACTCTACACAGGTTTAGATCCATGAAAGATAACGCTTGTTGAGAATACGGTAAAGAAAAATTTGCAAGAGTAGAAAATGCTTCAGTAAATACAGTACCGAGATTAAGGAAGGTCGTGGCTACTTAACAGGTTGAAGTCGTTGTTGTTAAGGACCGAGTTGGGTTGCTGGTTACTAAAAATTGAGTCCAAATAACTTGTAAAAAGAAACGCAGATCTATTGCTGAGTGCTGTAGCTAAATTTGGTAATGAAGATCCGTAGTCCAAATAGTTAGAAAAATGCAAATATACAAAATTTAATGGAGGAGAAGCCGATGTTAACTCAAGCAATTTGTTTCGATAAATTGTTGGGTTTAAGCATTCAAATAATTCACAGAGGTTATAAAAAGAAATTTATTAAATCTGATGAGTTTTCCTTTTTAAAACTAAAAGCTGAGTGTTAACATAATCTAAATCACTGCAAGAAAATGAGTGAATTCGCCGGCAAGTAAATGGCTAACCCTTTGCCAAAATATGGGTAAAAACTTTGTTGGATTTTTCAATTACAGTCACGAGTAGTAGAGAAAAAAAAAACCATTACAGTCAACAATGGGTAACACACACAAAAAGCATTTCACACAATAATAACATTCCAACATAGTCACAAGGTTTTAAATATACACTGTCCTCAAGTGGGCTCATTGAGGTTTTTTCCTTCCAGAGCTGGAAATTGTCATGAAACTCCTTGAGAATAAAATACCCTCCGAGAGCGCAGAGGTGATACAAAAATGAAGAAGGTATTGATTTGATCACAGCGGAACTAAACCTGAACAAAGGAAACATCACAAGAAGGTGCAAGTCAAATATCCATCAACATAAAACGTAGAGATAGATGTATCTGTCAATGCGCCATAACGCTGAGTTAAGTTGTTCATCTAGGAATAGATGCAGAGTAAATTCTTCCATGCATGCATAAAAACGTAGTCAATAATGTAAAAATGCAGGAATGTCCAATGAGATAAAAGGTGAAGTAAAACGAGATAATAATAGATACAAACATGTCGAGTTCATGGAAAAAAAAAACCTTTCCAACAATCAATTTCTACAGGGTTAATGAACGCATCAGGGCGTAAGACAACAATCGACCAAGGACAACAACATAGGTTGATGGCAAAAGGTTCACCTTCTCTTCACCATCCTCGCACAGAAAAGCAGGGCGTTGAGATCCATAGGTCTTTTAACGCTAAGGTGATGACCATATATCAGGCTCTTGGTCGACTGCTCAAGCAAGGACTGGTGAGATAAGGATGAAGGGTAACAATCTCAAGGTCACAATCAACACCCAGGGTGGTCATGACATGCGAGAATACGAAGGTCACAAAAATCAATGAACCAATCATTCAACCAAGCTATAAAATTTTAGTCGAGAACCAAACAATCAATTTACCTACCCAATACACAATGCAGATCTAAATCATAAATCCTATAACATTCTATCATTCAACAAAGAAGCATATCGTTGCCTTTTCACCTGCTCCGAGTGTCATCCGTGCGCTCTGTGCAACTCCCGCTCGCCGACCGTTGAGACTGTACCGGTACCTCCCTACCAATCGCTAGGGGTACTTTGCTTCCCCCTTAGCCCCTTGATATGCAAAGGGGCCACACACTATCCAATTGATACGTCTAGCTCCCATCTCGCCTCAGAAGGTCGAGCTACCACTCCTATTCGAGCTAGAAAATCCCAACTCCTCACAAGTAAATCAGTCAAGTCACTAATCCAGCAGCGTAACATTACGCTAACTGCCAATCCCCTTCTTCAATCTCCTCTCTCTCTTTTATATACTTTTAGAACTTCCAAACTTTCCCTAAATCTCATTTAATTTAAGTTTTAATAAAAAAATTCTAATAATTCTCCTTCGTACAAGTGTCATCCATCCCCCACTTTCCTCCAATAATTAGTTTCTTTAAATTAATAATTTTCTCATTTCCCTCACCCACCTAGAGTTGCTCCTAAATTTACTCCTAGGTGTTCCTAGATTCCCTTACAGGTTTAAATACTTTCCCTAAAATGAAGTTGCTAATTTAGTTCAATTTAGAAGGTTCTTAATTGCAGATTCTTTACTATGTTGACCTCGCTTTTTACCATAAGTTCCCCTCTTTCCCTTATTATGTTTCCTCCATTCCTTAGTTTCCTATTTTTTATTATTCCCTTCTTTCCCCTTTTTATTATAGCCAAAATGGTAGTTGTGCTATTTACTCTTTTCCTTTTATTATTAATTTAATATCTTTTTACACTTTCACAAGTTAAATAATTTATTTCTTCTTTACCTTTGATATCCACAGATTTTAATTAAGTTCTTACTCTCTTCATTTTACCCCAAAAATTATGAAGTCCACAACTATTACTTAAGTGGTTTTTAGTTTAAAATTTATTATTTTATTTCTATAAGATATTTTTCTTAAGGGTAGACAAAATTTTACCCCTAGCGAAGTTTTAGACTTACGACTTAGATTCTGAACTAGGCGACATTTTAATTAGGGAAGTTGTTTTAAAATTTCTTAATGAGATATTAGTCTTAGGCTGATGTCGACGCACGCTCCCTCCACAACCCGTAGGTCAGAAGGTCCCAATCAACACAGGATCTTTCCTTTCCCACTGGCCCGAAGAACTCTAAACGACTCTTCTATGTTGCTATCGGGAAATCTGCACCCACAGTAAACTCTCACTGGATCCCCTCTTTACACTTGGGAGATCGTACTTTGCAACTTCGTGAATCTAGTGGTCGAGCGTCGGACTCTCGAATCCCGAATCCTGATACAATCAACACTGACCCTTTCTTTTTTATCTTTCGGGATTTTCCCTATCGCGATTTCGACGATCGCGATGTCGAACAACTCGTCTCACCGACTTTTGAATCCCAATTTACCGAAACTCTGATGCGCTTGCAAGATCTGAACTTCAACGTCACTTCACTTTCATTGGCACTTCGGAGTTCACAACATCGCGAATCCTAATGCAATAAGTTCGGGACTTCACCCCATGAAACTCTGAAATGGCATTCCACCTATCCACTCGTCGACTCCGTTGTGGCCTGACACAAATCCTCTTGGCTTTTGGGATATCGCGTTTCGTGATATCGCGATTCCTGTTTCAATGTTTACGGGACTTCCACCCATGAAACCCCGATATAGAACTCCACGTGTAAATCCAACGACCCTTGTGGATTGGATCTACGACCCTACCCCTCCTGAGCTTTGAACCTTCTAAAATACTCGCGGTAACTTGCTTTCTCCTCCATGAGATCTGATGGCTCACAGGATTTCGTGAATTCTCCTCAGAGAATTTCGACCGTCCGTCTCTTTCCTCTGAAAATATTTGTACAACTGACCAAAGTGTTTCCCTTCGGGGAACTCGTCCTCCTGCGGCGCAAACTTACGATGCCTTCTTACAAACTTTCAAGGTACAACCTCTGTGCAACATTTTTAGCGATTATAAGGCTTTATCCTTCACGAGCTTCCTTATAAATCCGAGTCTTATAAAAGACTCTTGCACGCACTCCTTGCGGAAACCTTCATACACTCCCAAGTGTTGAATTTCCTTCGACCCTGCACACACCTGCAGCAACAGTCTCTCAACACTTCACTTAGGTCCACAACCCTGAGACTTTGCTCAGCCTATGCACTCCTTTCACGGCTCCTGTGCCCAACTGCACTTTTACATGAATGAGAACAAAAGATAAACTACCTGAGTCCTTTGTCAACGCACTCCTTGCGGACACTTCAACTGCACTCCTTGCAGGAACTCTTGCTCAGATAGAGAAACAATTGAAACTCAGTCCCTTACTATTTCCTCTTAGATTTCAGACATTCAACAAGAAATCATTCATACATAACATAAAAGAAAATGTATAAAAGGAACCAAACATTCATGAGCATATCATTCAACATCAATACATAGAGAACAAACACGAAACCATGAAATTGAATCAAACTCTTTCTATTAATCCAAATATATGTACATGGGTTTTCTTACATAGTTCTCTACATGTTCTTTCTCTTCCCAACAATGGTGCTTCATAATGTTACAATACACAATGAGGGTGTCTATATCTCGTTTCCCTCTGGCGCTCTAAAAATGTCTAATCTACACATTCAATTCTACCTACTTGCCTTAACTACTATAAATGCCTTCTACCTACTAAGGACGAGAGAAAATTGCTCAAGGTCTGTTTACATTATACAATTCTGCTTCATCTAAATGGCTTCATTTAAGATCGCGCATCAACTCCAAGAGAAATGTAAAATTTGCGCTAGGCTTGTCCAGCTGTCTTTTGCTCCCGTGTTAGCTCGCTTGAGATGCTCCTGCACCATACTCCCTGTCTTGAAAATTTTCATGGGATCCTTTCCATGAGCTCACGCACGGTCTGTCCATGCTTATGGATCTCTGCTTCATTCTCCCAGTTGGCATCTTCAACTGGATGGTTCTTCCATTTGACCAGATACTCAAAGTATTGCTTTCGCCTGGTCTTTTTACTGACCCTGTTGTCCAGTATGCACTCTATTTTCCACTTATCTACAACTGGCATCTGCTTTCTCCACTGAATCACTGGCTGTTTATTTTCTGTTCCTGATTCCTCAGCTTTATATGGGTAGAAATCCGAGATATTGAAAATCGGAGAAATTTCGATCCCATTGGGTAATTCAATCTCGTAAGCATTCGCCCCAAATTTCTTCAAGACCTTACATGGTCCAATTTTCTTCATCTTCAGCTTATTATATGTTCCTCTCGGGAACCTTTCCTTCATTAAATGTGTCAGAACCAATTCACCAACCTCAAACTGAAGTTGTCTCTTGTGTTGATCGGCTCTGCGCTTATATTCTTGGCTTGAATTTTGCAATCGCTCCTTCACCTGACTGTGAAGTTCTTTCATCGCCTCTGTGAATTTTTCTACACTAACACTCCTAGTTGCAATCTGTTCTGAATCCATTAGTTCAGATATTTCTCTTGGATGCATGCCATAAACAATCTAAAATGGACTCTTCCCCGTGCTTCTGTTAACTGAGTCTCTATAAGCAAATTCTGTCTGTGGTAATATGTTGTCCCACTGGTTGTGGTGCTATGTCACCAAGATTCTCAGCAAGTCTCCCAGACTTTTGTTTACCACTTCTGTTTGTCCATCTGTCTGAGGATGATAAGCTGAACTAAATGACAAGTTAGTTCCCAGCTTCTTCCATAAGGTCCTCCAAAAGTGCCTTATGAATTTTGTATCTCGATCCGAAACTATGCTTCTTGGCAACCCATGAAGTCGAATGACTTCTTTGAAAAATAGATTCGCAATGTGAGTTGCGTCACTGGTTTTCTGACATGGAATGAAGTGTGCCATTTTGGAAAATCTATCCACCACCACAAAGATTGAGTCAAATCCTCTTTGTGTTCTTGGCAACCCCAATACAAAATCCATGTTGATTGCATCCCACGGCCTTTCCGGTATGGGAAATGGTTGATAAAACCCCGCATTTTGTCTTCTTCCTTTCGAATGCTGGAAAATGTTGCATCTGTCCACGAATCTCTTGACATATGATCGCATTCCCGACCAAAAATATGACTCATTCAACCTTGCGAACGTCTTGTCGTGACCAAAGTTCACTGCCAATCCTCCACCGTGTTTCTCCTTTAGCAAGTTCTACCTCATGGACCATTTAGAAATACACATTCGATTACCCCTAAACAGTAATCCACCCTGGATCATGTATTCTACCCATTGGCTTCTATCCCTAAGAATTGGAATCTCAGCTGCTTCATACGCCTCCTTAAAATCTAGATCATCAGCATACATGTCCCTGAGATCATCAAAACCCAACGTTTTGACTTTGGACTCCTACAACAACAAACACTTCCTGCTCAAAGCATCAACCACTTTTTCAGCAGTACCAGAAATATGCTTTATCACAAAAGTGAAATTCTGCATATACTCAACCCATTTGACATGTCTCTAATTCAACTTCTCATGTTCAGCCACAAAATGCAATGCATGATTGTCACTGTATAAGACAAACTCTTTTGGGATCAAATAATGCCTCCATTTCTTCAATGCCTGGATGATAACATAGAACTCCTTATCATAAGTGGAGTATTTCACTTTTGCTTCATTCAGCTTCTCACTAAAGTATGCTATCGGCCTGTCTTCCTGGCTCAAGACTGCCCCGAGTGCAAATCCACTTGCATCGCATTTCACTTGAAATGTCTTTTGGAAATCTGGCAACACCAAAACTGGTTGTTCCGTGATCTTCCTCTTCAATAGATTAAAAAAATTTTCAGCCTCTTCTGTCCAGTGAAAATACTTGTGTCTTTTCTTCACTGTGTCCATCATCCCTGCACTAATTCCACTGAAATTCTTGATGAATTTTCGGTAGAAACTAGCTAATCCGTGAAAAATTCTCACCTCAAAAACATTTTTCGGTGATGGCCAATTCTTGATTACCTCCACCTTATCTGGATCCATCCTCAACTCATCTACAGAAATAACAAATCCCAAGTAGATGAGCTCTGTCTTCATGAATAAGGATTTCTTCATGTTTATTAACAACTTCTCCTGCTGTAATTTCTGCATCACTATAGCCAAATGCCTCAGATGCTCTGCCACTGTTTTACTATAAACTAGTATGTCATCTAAATACACAATGACAAATTTTCCGATGAACTCCCTCAGGACTTCGTTCATCAACCTCATGAAGGTACTCGGCGCATTTGTTAAGCCAAACAACATAACAAGCCATTCATACAACCCTTCATTGGTTTTGAATGTTGTCTTCCACTCATCACCTTCTCTCATGCGGATCTGATGATAACCTCTTTTCAAATCAATCTTTGAAAAATACTTTGCACCACTCAAGAAATCCATCAAATCATCCATCCTTAATAATGGAAATCTGTACCTGATGGTTATCTTATTAATATCCCTCGATTCAGTACACATCCTCCAGCCTTCGTCTTTCTTTGGACTGAGTACTGTTGGAATGACACATGGAATCAATCTTTCCCTGACCAAACCTTTGTCCAACAACTCCTGGACTTGTCTCTTAACCTCCTCTTTCTATTGCAGCGTCAACCTGTACGCAGCTTTGTTTGGCAAACTGGATCCTGGTATGAGATCAATGTGATGACTCACTGATGCAGGAGCATCGCCAACTCATCAAGCGAACTAGCACAAATTTTGAAATTACTTCGGATTTGATGCGCGAACATTAATGTGGAAATTTAATGAAGCACACTTATAAATGTAAATGGACCTTGAGCGGATTTCTCTCGTCCTTAGTAAGTAGAGGCATTTAATGTAGTTAATGTAAAGTAGATAGAATTTAATTCTAGATTAGACTGTTTGAGAGTGAAAGACGGAAACAGGATATAGACACCCTCATTGTGCATTTGTAACATTATGGAAGAGTATGAGCATTTGTGTATGAAGAACACATGAGAGAAGCAGAGAGACGCGTAAGAACACCCATGTACAAATATTTGAATTAATAGAAGAAGATTTGATTCAAATTCATGGTTTTGTGTCTGTTCTCTGTGTAATAAATGTTGATATGCTCATGAATGTTTGCTTCCTGTTATACATTTTCTTTATGTGCTGTGTATGTGATTTCATGCCTTGAGTTTGAAGGTTGAAGGGAAGAAGGAATGAGTTTCAATTCTTTCTCTATTTGAGCCAGAGAATTCCTGCAAGGAGTGCAGTTGAAGTGTCCGCAAGGAGTGCGTTGACAGAGGGTTTAGATAGAGATAGCTTTTGTTCTCATTCATCCCGAAGGTGTAGCGGGGCACAGGAACCGTGCAAGGAGTGCGCAGGCCAAGTGAAGTTTAGGGTTTTGAAGCTGAGTGAGATATTGAATGACTGCTGCTGCAGGAGTGCACTGAGTCAAAAGACTTCAACACTTAGGAAGTCTTTGAAGGTTTCCGCAAGGAGTGCGGGAAAGAGGTCTTTCTAAGAAGATGCAGATTCGTGGAAAAGCTCAGAAGGTACCGGACCTTCAAGTAATCGCAAAGAGAAGCACAGGGAGTTTGTGCCATGAAGTGTTTAAACAAGCATCGCAAGTAGTGTGCAGGTGGACAAGTCTTCGAGGAGGAGTACTTGGTTCATTTCGCAGAATCTCATCAAGAGAAACAGACGATCAACATTCTTCGAGGGGAATTCGCGACATCCCGTGGATCGTCAGATATCACAAAAGCTGCAGGGGAGATACTGTAGGTATTCTCAAGAGGCTCAAAGCTCAGGAGGGATAGATCCATTGATCCAAGCCAACCAGGGCCATTGGATCACTCACATAATCGCCTATCGGGATTTCGTGAGGGAAGAGTTGAAGATTTGGCAACGAAAATCGCAATATTGCGATATGCGATATCCTGACGGGTATGAGAAGAGTGTGGGGTCACAGGAGTCAGAGTGGTGGACAGGTGGCACACCTTATCGGGGTTTCGTGGCAGGAAGGCCCGAAACAAATGCATTAGGATTCGTGATCTTGCGAACCTTGAATTGTCGATGAGGCGAAGCGTTGAATAGTCAACCCGTGCATGCGTCGAAGTTTCAGCGTATCGGGCATCGGGAGTCGGGGATACCAGTTGTTTGATATCGCGAGTAGCGCAATCGTGATAAGGAAAGTTATGAAATAGAAGGAAAGGTTAGCGTTGACTGTCATCGGGTCTCAGGGACGCGAGGGTACAATGCTCGACCATTGACCTCGCGAAGTCGCGAAGTCCGATCCTTTGAGTGCAGAGAGGGGATCGCGTGAAGAGTTCTATGGGTGCAGATTTCCCGATAGGGAAATAGAATAACCTTGGTATTCTTCTGGCCATGGTAAAAGATAATATCTTGTGAGCGGACGTGCTTGTGAGCGCGTGTTGCGTCAAGTTTGGTATCAGAGCATAGAAAGACTCTTTTCTTTCTGTAGCAGGGAGAAAAGAATTCACTATGCCGCCAAGGAGAGATAGAAAATCACCCGATCCGGAGGATAGGGAAATGGAGAGAAGAAGAGGTAGGCAAATGAATGATCCAGTCATGGAAAGACAAATGCGTTATCTACGAGAAAGACTCAAAGACATGGAGACAGCGCAAAGACACACAGCCAGTGCAGGGGATCTCAGTGATTTCGAGAGCGAAGCTGAGGCTGAATGCGAAGAAGAAGTTGCAGCCAAAGATGCATCAAACGAGCGTTTGATCAAAGCTATTGCCAGGATGGGTGCAAGAGAAAAGATGGACATTCCAGTTTACAAGGGAAACTTGGATGCAAAGGAGCTTCTATATTGGATTAGATATCTAGACACATACTTCGACTATGAAGATGTCGAAGAAGACAAGAAAGTCATGCATGCTGTCACACGCTTGAAGGGACATGCAACATTGTTGTGGGATGAACTACAAGTTGATAGACACTGCAAGGGCAAGGAAAAGATCAAGAGCTGGGATAGGATGATCGCGAAGATAAAGGCAAAATTCATCCCGAGGGATTATCAAATTACTCTGTTCAGGAGAATGCAAAAGTTGAGACAAAAGCTGATGACAGTAAAAGAATACACTGAGGAATTCTATAAACTGAACATCAGGGCAAGTCATCGAGAGAGAAATGATGAAAAAGTTTCCATATATATGAATGGCCTGAGATATGATATCCAGGATGAGATGAGCATGGTAACCATCCAAACGGTGGAAGATGTTTATCAGATGGCTCTAAAAGCTGAGGAAAAGATAAGCCGAAAGAAGAGTCAGAGGGGCAGAGGCAGAAGTCATCCCAGAGGCAAAGCATTTGCCCAGGACAAATATCAGAAGCCCAAGGAGGAATAGAAGAAACCTCAGACTCAAACAGAAAGAGGTGGAACCTCACAAAGAGGACCATATGATGAACAGAGAAGGCAGCATAATGAGCAGAGAGGAGATTATGCTGACAACAACACTTTTCCTCGTACTAGAGGTAGAGGAAGAGGAAGAGGTGGAGTAATCACATGCTTCACATGTGGGAAGAATGGGCACAAGTCTTATGAGTGTCCAGAGAAAAATAAGGACATTGGGGAAGCTCACATCACCGAGCTGCAGAGGCAAGATATTGAGGCAGAAGACGTTGAAGGTGGAAGATCGTTGATGATGAAAAAAGTCCTTTTGATACCTAAGAAGGAGGTGGAAAGTTCAGTCCAAAGGACCAGACTTTTCAGGACTGCTTGCAAGACCAAGGATAGGGTGTGCAAGGTCATCGGAGACAGTGGTAGCATGGATAATCTCATTTCTACAGAGATGGTAGAGAAGCTGGAGCTGGAGACGACTGATCATCCAAGCCCATACAGAGTTTCGTGGCTACAAAAAGGACACCAGGTAACTGCCACTAAACAATGCTTGGTTGAATTCAAGATAGGAGGATATAATGATAAGATCTTATGTGATGTCATTCCTATGGATGTTTGTCATCTATTGTTGGGTATACCATGGCAATATGACAGGAATGTGATTCATGATGGGCGAATGAACACATACACCCTGGAGAAGAGTGGCAGGACACACATGTTGCTTCCGATAAAGGATAAGGAGGTGAAGCTGGAGGTAAGCAACATAGTACTTCTCATGAGTGGGAAGGAACTTCTTATAGAGGTGAAGAAGAAGGAGGATCCACAGTTCATTGTGGTCAGAAATCCAAGGATTGTTATGACTAGCACAAGAGTGGATGATTTACAAGAAGAAGTTCAGGAACTGCTGGAAGAGTTCGCTGACATCATAGTGGACGAACTATCTCGTTCGTTGTCATCGATCAGGAGTGTGAGCCATCATATTGATCTCATACCAGGAGCTAGTTTTCCAAATAAATCCTCGTACAGATTGATGCTGCAAGAGAATGAAGAGGTTAAGAGGCAAGTCCAAGAGCTATTGGACAAAGGTTTTGTCAGGGAAAGCTTGAGTCTATGTGTTGTTCCAATAATACTCATTCCGAAGAAAGACGAAGGCTGGAGGATGTGTTCCAACTCAAGGGTGATCAACAAGATAACCATCAGGTACATATTTCCATTGCCGAGGATGGATGATCTGATGGATTTCTTGAGCGGAGAAAAGTACTTTTCAAATATTGATTTGAAAAGCGGTTATCATCAGATTCGCATGAGAGAAGGTGACGAATGGAAGACAACATTCAAAACCAATGAAGGGTTGTATGAATGGCTTGTTATGCCATTTGGATTAACAAATGCGCCGAGTACCTTCATGAGGTTGATGAATGAAGTCCTAAGGGAGTTCAACGAGAAATTTATCATTGTTTATTTGGATGACATACTAATCTACAGTAAATCAGTGGGTGAGCATCTGAAGCATTTGGCTACAGTGATGAAGAAACTACAACAGGAGAAGCTGTTGATAAATGTGAAGAAATCCTAATTCATGAAGACAAAACTCATTTAATTGGGATTTTTTATTTCGGAGAATGAGTTGAGGATGGATCCAGATAAGGTGGAGGTAATCAAGAATTGGCCATCACTGAGAAATATATTTGAGGTGAGAAGTTTTCACGGATTGGCTAGTTTCTACCAAAAGTTCATTAGGAATTTCAGTGGAGTTAGTGCAGCGATGATGGATACAGTGAAGAAGCGGAATAAGTCTTTTCATTGGACTGATGAGGCTGAGAAGAGCTTCAAATTGTTGAAAAGGAATATTACGGAACAACCAATTTTGGTGTTTCCATATTTCCAGAAGACATTTCAGGTGAAATGCGATGCAAGTGGGTTTGCAATAGGGGCAGTCTTAAGTCAAGAAGACAGGGTGATAGCGTATTTCGGCGAGAAGATGAATGAGGCGAAATTGAAATACTCCATGTATGATAAGGAGTTTTATGCTATCATACAGGCATTGAAGAAATGGAGGCATTACTTGATACCCAAGGAGTTTGTTTTATACAGTGACAATCATGCACTGTAGTTTGTGACTCAAGTAGTTTGTGACTCAATAGGAAAAGTTGAATCAGAAACATGTCAAATGGGTTGAGTATATGCATAATTTCACTTTTGTGATTAAGCATATTTCTAGTACTGCTAACAAAGTGGATGATGCTTTGAGCAGGGAGTGTTTGCTGTTGCAGGAGTTCAGAGTCAAAACATTAGGCTTTGATGATCTCAGGAACATTTACGTTGATGATCAGGATTTTGGAGAGGCGTATGAAGCAACTGAGAATCCAGTTCTCAGAGATAGAATCTAGTGGGCCAAGTACATGATCCAGGAAGGATTGTTGTTTAAGGTCAATCAACTGTGTATTTTGAAATGCTCCATGAGGGAGAATTTGTTGAAAGAGAAACACAGTGGAGGATTGGCCGGACATTTCGGTCATGACAAAAAATTTGCAAAGTTGAATGAGTCATATTTTTGGCCGGGAATGCAAGCGGATGTCAAGAGATTTGTAGACAGATGCAGAATTTGCCAGCATTCGAAGGGGAGAAAGAAGAATGCGGGGTATTATCAACCATTCCCCATACCAGAAAGGCTGTCGGATGCGATTAGCATGGATTTTGTATTGGGGTTGACAAGAACACAAAGAGGTTGTGATTCAATCTTTGTGGTAGTGGATAGATTTTCCAATATGGAACACTTTATTCCATGTTAGAAAACCAGTGATGCAACTCACATTGCAAACTTTTTTTTCAAAGAGGACATTTGACTTCATGGGTTGCCGAAGAGTATAGTTTCGGATCGAGATACGAAATTCATAGGGCATTTTTGGAGGACCTTATGGAAGAAGCTGGGAACTAACTTGGAATTTAGTTCATCTTATCATCCTCAGACGGATGGATAGACAAAGGTGGTCAACAAAAGTCTATGAGACTTGCTGAGAAGCTTGGTGACAGAGCACCACAGCTAGTGGGACAATATATTACCATAGGAAGAATTCGCGTATAATGATTTAGTGAATCGGAGCACAGGGAAAAGTCCATTTCAGGTTGTTTATGGCATGCAACCGATAGGAATTTATGAACTGAGGGATTCAGAACAGACTGCGATTAGAAGGGATATTTCAGAATAATTCGCAGAGGCGATGAGGAAACTTCACAGCTAGGTGAAGGAACGATTGAAAAATTCAAGCCAAGAATATAAACGCAGGGAAGATCAACATAGAAGGAAACTTCAGTTTGAGGTTGGTGATCTGGTTCTGGAACATCTGAGAAAGGAAAGGTTCCCGAGAGGAACATACAATAATCTTAAGATGAATAAAATTGGACCGTGAAGAGTCTTGAAAAAGTTTGGGGTGAATGCTTATGAGATTGAATTACCCGATGGGATCAGAATTTCTCCGATATTCAATATCTCAGATTTGTACCCATATAAAGCTGGAGAAGCAGAGACTGGAATTGAACATCTAGTGATCCAATGGACAAAGAAGATACCAGTTGCAGAGAAGTCGCAGATGGAGCGTATACTGGATAAGAGAGTAGGCAAGAGGACTAGGCGAAAGCAATACTTTGAGTATCTCGTCAAGTGGAAAAACCATCCAGTTGAAGATGCCAACTGGGAGACCGAAGTAGAGATACAGAAGCATGGAAAGACCATGCAGGATCTCATGGATAGGAGCCCATGAATGTTTTCAAGCCGAGGAGTATGATGCAGGAGCATCGCCAACTCGTCAAGTGAACCAGCACAAATTTTGAAATTACTTCGGATTTGATGCGCGAACATTAATGTGGAAATTTAATGAAGCGCACTTGTAAATGTAAATGGACCTTGAGCGGATTGCTCTCATCCTTAGTAAGTAGAGGCATTTAAGGTAGTTAATGTAAAGTAGATAGAATTTAATTCTAGACTAGACTGTTTGAGAGCGCAAGAGGGAAACGGGATATAGACAACCTCATTGTGCATTTGTAACATTATGGAAGAGTATGAGCATTTGTGTATGAAGAACACAGGAGAGAAGCAGAGAGCCGCATAAGAACACCCATGTACATATATTTGAATTAATAGAAGAAGCTTTGATTCAAATTCATGGTTTTGTGTCTGTTCTCTGTGTATTAAATGTTGATATGCTAATGAATGTTTGCTTCCTGTTATACATTTGATTTATGTGATGTGTATGTCATTTCATGCCTTGAGCTTGAAGGCTGAAGGGAAGAAGGAATGAGTTTCAATTGTTTCTCTATTTGAGCTAGATAATTCCTGCAAGGAGTGCAGTTGAAGTGTCCGCAAGGAGTGCGTTGACAGAGGGTTCAGATAGAGATAGATTTTGTTCTCATTCATCTCGAAGGTGCAGCTGGGCACAGGAGCCGTGCAAGGAGTGCGCGGGCCAAGTGAAGTTCAGGGTTGTGAACCTGAGTGAGAGATTGAATGACTGCTGCTGCAGGAGTGCACAGAGTCAAAAGACTTCAACACTTAGGAAGTGTCTGAAGGTTTCCGCAAGGAGTGCGGGAAAGAGGTCTTTCTAAGAAGACACAGATTCATGGAAAATCTCAGAAGGTGCAGGACCTTCGAGTAATCGCAAAGAGAAGCACAGGGAGTTTTTGCCATGAAGTCTTTAAAAAAGCATCACAAATAGTGTGCAGGTGGACAAGTCTTTGAGGAGGAGTACTTGGTTCATTTTGTAGAATCTCATCAAGAGAAACGGATGGTATACATTCTCCAAGGGGAATTCGCGACATCCCGTGGATCATCAGATCTCACAAAGGTGCATGGGAGATACTGTAGGTATTCTCAAGAGGATAAAAGCTCAGGAGTGATAGAGCCATTGATCCAAGCCAGCCAGGGCCGTTGGATCACTTGCAGAATCGCCTATCAGGATTTCATGAGGGAAGAGTCGAATATTTGGCAATGAAAATCGCCATATTGCGATATGCGATATCTTGACGGGTACGAGAAGAGTGTGGGGCCACAGGGGTCAGAGTGGTGGAAAGGTGGCACACCTTATCGGGGTTTCGTGGTGGGAAGGCCCGAAACAAATGCATTAGGATTCCTGATCTTGCGAACCTCGAATTTTCGATGAGGTGAAGCATTGAATAGTCAACCCGTGCATGTGTTGGAGTTTCGACGTATCAGGCATCGGGAGTCGGGGATACAAGTTGTTTGATATTGCGAGTAGCGCAGTCGTGATAAGGAAAGTTATGAAATAGAAGGAAAGGTCAATGTTGACTGTCATCGGGTCTCAGGGATGCGAGGGTACAATGCTCGACCACTGACCTCGTGAAGTCACGAAGTCCGATCCTCTGAGTGCAGAGAGGGGATCGCGTGAAGAGTTCTGTGGGTGCAGATTTCCTGATATGGAAAATGAAGAACCTTGGTGTTCTTCAGGCTATGGTAGAAGATAAGATCCTATTAACGGACGTGCTTATGAGTGCATGCTGCGTCACTTACACTTCTGATCGGTGGCAATGAACGAGGTAATTCGTCCACTACTATGTCAACGAACTCTTCCAGTAGTTCCTGAACTTCTTCTAGTAAATCATCTATTCTTGTGTTGGTCAAAACAATTCTAGGCTTTATGAGCACAATGAATTGCGGTTATTCCTTCTTCTTAACCTCTGTAAGAAGTTCCTTCTCACTCATGAGAAGTACAGTGTTGCTTACTTCTAGCTTCACCTCTTTATCCTTGATTGGAAGTAACATGTGAGTCCTCCCATTCTTCTCTAGGGTGTATGTGTTAATTCTCCCATCATGAATCACATTTCTGTCATATTGCCACGGTCTACCCAACAATAGATGACAAACATCCATAGGAATGAGATGACATAAGATCTTATCATTATATCCTCCTATCTTAAACTCAACTAAACATTGTTTAGTGACAGTTACCTGGTGTCCTTTCTGTAGACACGAAACTTTGTATGGGCTTGGATGATCAGTCGTCTCCAGCTCCATCTTTTCTATCATCTCTGTAGAAATGAGATTATCTATGCTACCACTATCTACAATGACCTTGCATACCCTGTACTTGGTCTTGCAAGCAGTCATGAAAAGTCTGGTCCTTTGGACTGAACTCTCCACCTCCTTCTCTAGTGTCAAAAGGACTTTTCTCATCATCAACGATCTTCTGCCTTCAGTTTCTTCTGCCTCAACATCCCGCCTTTGTTCTTCAGCGATGTGAGCTTCTCCACTCTCTTTCTTTTTATCTCGACACTCATAAGACTTGTGCCCATTCTTCCCACATGTGAAGCATGTTATTACTCCACCTCTTCCTCTTCCTCTACCTCTAGTACGAGGAAAAGTGTTATTGTCAGCATAATCTCCTCTCTGCTCAGTATGTTTTCCTCTCTGTGAGGTTCCACCTCTCTCAGTTCGAGTCTGAGGTTTCTTCCAGTCCTCCTTGGGCTTCTGATATTTGTCCTGGGAAACTGATTTGCCTCTGGGCTGACTTCTACCTCGACCCCTTTGACCCTGCTTTCAGCTCAGCTTCTCTTCAGCTTTCAGAGCCATCTGATAAGCATCTTCCACCGTTCGGATGGTTACCATGCTCATCTCATCCTGGATATCATATCTCAGGCCATTCATGTATCTGGCTACTTTTTCATCATCGCTCTCCCGATAACCTTCCCTGATGTTCAGTTTGTAGAATTCTTCAGTATATTCTTTTACTGTCATCATCTTCTGTTTCAGGTTCTGCATTCTCCTGAACAAAGTAATTTGGTAATCCATAGGGATGAATTTTTCCTTCATATTCACGATCATTCTATCCCAACTCTTGATCTTATGCTTGCCTTTGTAGCATCTATCAGCTTGTAGTTCATCCCACCACAATGTTGCATGTCCCTTCAACCTTGTGACAACATGCTTGACCTTCTTGTCCTCTTCGACATCTTCATAGTCAAAGTATGTGTCTAGAGCTCTAATTCAGTCTAGAAGCTCCTCTGCATCCAAGGTTCCCTCATAAACTAGAATTTCCATCTTGTCCCTTTCACCCATTCTTGCAATAGCTCTGATCAATCATTCGTTTGATGCATCTTCAACTGCAACTTCTTCTTCATGTTCAACCTCAATTTCACTTCCGGAATCGCTGAGATCCCCTGCACTAATTGTGCGTCTTTGAGTTGTCTCCATGTCTTTGAGTCTAGCTCGTAGATCACACATTTCTCTCTCCATGGTTGGATCAGTCATCTGCCTGCCTCTTCTTCTCGGCGTTTCCCTCTCCTCTAGTGGATCGGGTGTTTGCATGTCCCTTCTCCTTGGCGGCATGGTGAATTCTCTTTCTTCTCTGCTACAGAAAGCAACAAACCTTTCTGTGCTCTGATACCAAACTGATGTCGATGCATGCTCCCTCCACAACCCGCAGGTCGGAAGGTCCCCGTCAACACAGGATCTTTCCTTTCCCACTGGCCTGAAGAACTCTAAACGGCTCTTTTATTTCCCTATCAGGAAATCTGCACCCACAATAAACTCTCACTGAATCCCCTCTTTACACTTGGGAGATCGGACTTCGCAACTTTGCGAATCCAGTGGTCGAGGGTTGGACTCTCGAATCCCGAATCCCGATACAGTCAAAACTGACCCTTTCTTTTTTTCTTTCAGGATTTTCCCTATTGTGATTTCGGCGATCACGATGTCGAACAACTTGTCTCACTAACTTCCGAATCCTGATTTGCCGAAACTCCAACGTGCTCGCAAGCTCTGACCTTCAACGCCACTTCACTTTCATCGGCACTTCAGAGTTCGCAACATTGTGAATCCTAATGCAATGAGTTCGGGACTTCAGCCCACAAAACTCCAAAATGGCGTGCCACGTGTCCACTCGCCGACTCCGTTGTGGCCCCACACAAATCCTCTTGGATTTCGGGATATCGCGTTTCGTGATATCGTGATTCGCGTTGTAATGTTTACAACACTTCCACCCACGAAACCCCGATATAGAATTCCATGTGTAAATCCAACGACCCTTGTGGCTTGGATCTACGACCCTGCCCCTCCTAAGATTTGAACCTTCTGAAATACTCGTGGTAACTCTCTTTCTCCTCAGTGAGATCTGATGGCTCACGGGATTTCGTGAATTCTCCTTAGAGAATTTCGACCGTCCGTCTCTTTCCTCTGAGAATATCTGTACAACTAACCAAAGTGTTTCTCTCCGCGGAACTCGTCCTCCTGCAGCGCAAACTTACGACGCCTTCTTACAAGATTTCAAGGTACAACCTCTGTGCAACCCTTTCAGCGATTATAAGGCTTTATCCTTCCTGACCTTCCTTATAACTCCGAGTCTTAGAAAAGACTCTTGCACACACTCCTTGCGGAAACCTTCAGACACTTCCAAGTGTTGAATTTCCTTCGACCCTGCACAGACCTGCAACAACAGTCTCTCAACACTTCACTCAGGTCCACAACCATGAGACTTCGCTCAACCTGTGCACTCCTTGCATGGCTCATGTGCCCAACTGCACTTCTGTGTAAATGAGAACAAAAGCTAAACTACCTAAGTCCTTTGTCGACGCACTCCTTGCGGACACTTCAACTGCACTCCTTGCAGGAACTCTTGCTCAGATAGAGAAACAATTGAAACTCATTCCCTTACTATTTCCTCTCAAATTTCAGACATTCAACAAGAAATCATTCATACATAGCATAAAAGCAAATGTATAACAGGAATCAAACATTCATGAGCATATCATTCAACATCAATACACAAAGAACAATCACAAAACCGTGAAATTGAATCAAACTCTTTATATTAATCCAAATATCTATACATGGGCGTTCTTACACAGTTCTCTGCATGTTCTTGCTCTTCCCAACAATGTTGCTTCATAATGTTACAATACACAATGAGGGTGTCTATATCCCGTTTCCCTCTGGCGCTCTAAAACTGTCTAATCTACACATTCAATTCTACCTACTTGCATTAAATACTATAAATGCCTTCTACCTACTAAGGACAAGAGAAAATACCTCAAGGTCTGTTTACATTATACAAGTGTGCTTCATCTAAATGGCTTCATTTAAGATCGCGCATCAACTCCAAGAGAAATTTAAAATTTGCGCTGGGCTTGTCCAGCTGTCTTTTGCTCCCGTGCTGGCTCGCTTGAGATGCTCCTGCATCATAGGCCATCTAGTGTCATTCCTTTAACATCCTCAACATGAATTTCCCTTCAGGATGGACTACGTGCTCCAAGGGTGCCACTCGCCTCTAGCGTTTCTTTTGCGCGATGTGCCCTTCAGGATGCACCACGTGCTCCAAGGGTGCCACTCGCCTCTTGACTGATTGGTAGACATCAATAATTCCTGGAGTCAATACTCTGCCAGGTGAACTTGTGGAAGACTAAGGGATTCTAAGTAATAAGGCCCTCGCATTATTGCGTGCCCTTTAGAATCATCGTCAACGACTGTCGCAGTCTGCCCTCACAACATTGCGGGTCCTCTCGAACTAGGTAATATTTAACCTACAGTTCGAGACACGACGGGAGTACTAGTAGGCTGTGGCAGGGCTACTGTACACACCTCTCCCTCAACCTCTCTGGTAAACATAGTTACCAACTTAATGAGAACTGTGACCTCAAAATGAGAACTCTGGCCCAAAAAAACCATATTTTTGCATAAAATAAATCAAAATCAACCACCAAATAAAAAAGTGGTGCTACCGGTAGCACCAATTTTTTAAACGGGATCAAAATTATAACATTTTTCAAACATTGCCTTCAAAATTTAGACAGTAGCTCAGAAAAACCTTAAAATTAGCACCTAAAAACTAAAAAGATGTTTTTGATTTTTTTTTCTTTTCAAAACGTTAAATTTTGAGATCATTTGAAATCGTATATTTATCACTTGGTACCATTAAAACCAAAACCTCAAAATCAACCATCAAATTGAAAATTATTGCTCATATATTTATCACTTGGTACCATTAAAACCAAAACCTCAAAATCAACCATCAAATTGAAAAGTATTGTTACTGGTAGCACCCATTCTAAAATTGGGGTATTAAAATGACACATTTTTATAATATGGTAAAAGAACTCATCATTACTGTAAACAAAATCATAAAAACAACCCTTAAATGTTTACTTTTTAAATGTTATCATCATGCAAAGGACAAGGTAATACATAATGCCATGAAAATATCATAATATACTTTAAAAGTTCAATGTCATTTTTTAATAATTTTTTCATTTTAACAATAAAAATGTAAATACAAGTTACATTGAATGAAACATAAATAGTTTCTTAAAAGTATTGTTATATTGACCATATTCAAAACATATGAGCTAAGAAATTTTATTATATTATCCATAATAAAAAAACATATCATTCATAAAACATAACAAAAGATTCATAACTTCATGTAAGATCATATGTAAGTTCAATGGTCTTTTTTAGTTAACATACAAACATCATATGGATAAAAAATTATTAAAATGTTCCATACACTTATTCAGATTGACTCATGGTTTCTGAAATACCATCAGAGTCTACATTGTCTTCAGATGAATGTTTTGATGAAGATGTAGATGATCCATACTCTTCTCTATTGTCGATGAATGCACCATCTGAGT
>ML779473.1:176926-198610 GCA_009831015.1 Picea engelmannii
ACTGGTGTACTGTGTATGTGTGTGATTGTTTATTTATTACTGCTCATTATTGGATAATAATTCTACATTGATATAACATTTGAAGAAAAAGGATTATAATTACATTATTACTGATTCACCCCCCCTCTCAGTAATCCAACACATACTTCTGGTAGTCATTGAGAAGGGTGTTGAGGTATCTATTCAGGGTCGTGAACTGCAACAACGAAAATGATCGTATTGATATGTTGAAATATAATTAAAATAACTAATTCATTATTTTGATTAACATTACACTGTTTCTCTTTACCTATCTATGTAGTTGTGACAGTTGGTGCGTTAATTTCTTGTCCACTTGGTTCCTCTCATAGTTCACCCTCCTGAGCTACATGTTCTTCAATTTTGAGAAGATAATATATAAGTCTAAGTCAGGAAATAAATATCTACAATCACAATAAATATTTCTGACTCTGAAGCATACATACTGGAATGGGTACTCTGCGCCCCACTATCATTTGACATGTGCACCCTTGTATGACGTGGTGTCTGCCGAATACCGCTAGATTCACTATTGCAGTTGCATTTTTTATTGAAAACAAACATAAATACTTAGTTAAAGGTAATATAATAAAATATGAATAGACTTTACAAGCATGCTACTATGGTTTCCTTATTCATTTTATTTACCTGCATGGCTGGGGAGATTGGAGTCTGCCCCAAGATTTTCCTATATTCAATCACACTTTTAAATCCATGCTTGTAACCAAGCTTTAGGTCCTCCTCAGTGGAAGCAATGTCGAACATATTTAATTGCAATGCATAACACCATTAAAAATACCAATAACATAAACATATATTTTTTCACTATTGTTAAATAAATATTAACCATGGTTAATCATTTAAATCTTACGATTCGGGATTTTAGTTTTCCATAGCCACCCTGTCCTAGTTTATGTTGCTCGTGCTTTTCTATTCTATCCTTGGTTGCTTTGGAGGTGTCTGGTAGCCTACATATGGAATTTTTGAAAAACAATAGATATTAGAATTGTTACTTAAAACAAGAAAGAAAAACATAAATGAGCATATTTCACTAATAATATGACATGTGTTGTACCTTGCTTGACCAGCTCGTGAATGTCTTCCTTGTTTTTTAAACAAGTTCTCCTTTGCATCCTCTATCAGGGCCTTCCACCCTCTCTCCGGAACCATGGGAGGGCACTCATGCTTGAGGTCTAATTGTAATTTCTCCCTATATTGGGCCCTGGTATATTTTAAATTCTTACTGGCTAACTTTGTAACCACTTTCTTATTGAAAGTGTTTTCGAACAAGTATACCATGTGGTCTATCAAATCATCTTTATTTTTTCTATCTTGGACATTCGACCGTGTACGAATGGTGGGGCCAAATAAATCCAATGCTTTGTCATTTAAGTTTCTATAGAAAACATTGTTTCCTGCAGAAACGTGTTATCCATTAATTTATAATAATCTCAACAAATGTCCATTTAAATTTCATGATAAAAATGAATCAATTAATTAACAATTACCTTCAATCTTTTGAATATTGATCGGAACACATGCGTCATCCACCAGAAAGGTGACATCTAGTTATATGGTGATTTCAATTCATTCTTCTCCATGCATAATAGTTTCCTCTCCATCTATAGTACGTTCCTCTTTGGAGTCATGTGGAGTCTCAGGCTCTGGCTCATCATGCTCTGGCATGTCATGCCAGTCAAAATCATTGTGCTCATTAATGGATTCAAGGGGAACCTTAGGAGGCTCAAAAAGCCTCACTTGTACTTTGCTATGTCAACATTTTTGTTGCATTGGACCATCACGACTACCTATAGCAGTTGCAGGATTGGCAGGTTCTCAAGGCATCGAGTTTAAAAACTCCTACAAATGAAAAAATTTACTTTATCAAATCATATAGAAAATATAAAACAAAAAAATGGATATGAAATTGTCATAGCTGATAAAAATATGTGAAGATTCCACTTACCCCAAAATTAGTTATTATATTTTTGAGCTCTACAATTCTTGCCATGTCCTCCTATGTCAAGGGTCTTTTGCTAAGAAAACCTAGATATTCTGTGTTTTCCTTCTTCAAGGCCTTCACTACAGTTGTTATTGGGACAGTGGAATAAAATATTCCGTCCTCATCAATATCCTCAGTGGGTTCTTTCCCATGTTGACCATGCCACAATACATTGATGAATGCAATTAATGAGATGAATTTTAACATTTGAGAAATTTAGTTATTGTATCCATAAGTTATTATTGTATTTAACATTTACCTATTGAGGCACAATGGGTGCCTTTCCATGGTCACCCTGGACAGATGTAGCGGGTGATTTTCATCCACATTCACCCTGGACATAAGTTGACACAATAAATCAATCAACAAAAGTTATGAAATTCACCTGTAACATTTAAAAAATGAAATATTGCAGTAATATCAGAAAACAAAATAATGAAATTTTAGAAATTTAGTTGTTGTAGTCATAAGTTGTTACTGCATTTAAAATTTACCTGCTGAGGCACAACGGGTGCCTTTCCACGGTCACCCTGGATAGATGTAGCGGGTGATTTTCTCCCACGGTCACCCTGGACAAAAGTTGACACAATAAATCAATCAACAAAAATTATGAAATTCACCTATAACATTAAAAAAAAAAATATTGCAGTAATATAAAAAAAATAATGAAATTTCAGAAATTTAGTTGTTGTAGTCATAAGTTGTTACTATATTTAACATTTAGCTGTTGAGGCATAGAGGGTGCCTTTCCACGGTCACCCTGGACAGATGTAGTGGGTGATTTCTAGCCACGGTCACCCTAGACTGAAGTTGACACAATAAATCAATCAACAAAAGTTATGAAATTCACCTGTAACATTAAAAAAATGAAATATTGCAGTAATATCAGAAAAATAAATAATAAAATTTCATAAATTTAGTTGTTGTAGTCATAAGTTGTTGTTGTATTTAACATTTACCTACTGAGGCATAGTGGGTGCCTTTCCATGGTCACCCTGGATAGATGTAGCCTGTGATATCTCACGGTCACTCTGGACAGATGTTGACACAATAAATTAATCAACAAGAGTTATGAAAGTAATTGTAACATTAAAAAAATGAAATATTGTAGTAATATTAGAAAATAAATAATGAAAAATGAAATACATGCAGTAAAAAATTGAAATATTACAACGATAAATTATAACAATGTTTGATCAAAGGTTGAGTTGAATGGTATATAATATATTTACCCCCATAGCCAAACCCCTTCCATCTATTCTATTTAAGTTGTAATCGATCAACAACTCTTCACATGGAACTATTGTTTTTGTTGCACATACGAATATATGATTTCCATTGCGTCCCTCAAATATGCAATTTTTTTTCTTAGTTGTTGCCAATGGTGATCATGTACTATTTTTAAAGCCCGCAATGTTTCTAGTATCTTTTTGCCTTCCATCAATATACATAGCTGCCCCTTTATTTTGATTGTTATCTACTTGTTGTATATAGTTTGTGGAAACTATGTATCTCTGCATACTTCGCGTATATTGAACCAACATCAACCAGTGATTGTATTTGTATAATGGTCCAACATACTCCATCAATCCAGTTACAGTGTCATAGCCGACCTTTATTCCATCCATGGAAAATAACCCCAATCCATGTAAGGATGAAGGAGCAATGTGATACATCCTCCCACTGATGAAGAAATCTGTGTCCAATTCAGGTAGCTCCTTAGGTTCCCATCATTGCACTAGATGTCTATACCTCAAGGGAAACTCAAAGTCACCTATTCTCTCATTATCATAATTACATGACCCTCTGTTGTCAATAAAAAATTGCATGCGTATACGAAATCTTTTCCTTACTTTTTCAGATTTAGTTGGTCTAGTACTGGTAGATCTAGTACAACACGTCTCACTTTCAACCTCTCTTAGTATATCTTGATCATCACTCAATGAGGATAGATCTGACAGATACCTATTTGGTGGTACCTACACTCGTTAATACAAGAAGATAAGTTATCGTGCAAATATAAGTTTATGGTACCAACACTCGAAAAAATGAGAAGATAAGTTAGCGAGAAAATATTTAGGGAACCCATGTTTTGCTTGGAGAATATACTTGATTCTATTGTATGTAACAATATTATTGGGGTCCTTGTTTACTTTATTCATATCATACTTGGCATCAAATTATTTTTATCTTGGTATGCTTTGGGGTGTGGGTCTTCTCTTTTATAGTTTCATATAGTTGCATAGTTGCATAAGTTGCATATAGCTGCATATAGTTGCACAGCTGCATATAGTTGCATAAAGTTCCATATAGTTGCATAAGTTGCATATAGTTTCATAAAGTTGCATATAGTTGCATAGTTTCACTATTGCATATAGTTGCATAATTTTCATATAGTTGAATAGTTGCATATAGTTGCATAGTTGCATATAGTTTCATATAGTTTCATAAGTTGCATAGTTGCAAAAGTTTCATTGTTGCATAAAGTTGCATGTTGCATAAAGTTTCATAAGTTCCATAAATTTGCATAAGTTGCATGTTGCATAAAGTTGCATAAGTTGCATAAGTATCATGTTGCATAAAGTTGCATAGTTGCATAAGTTGCATAGTTGGATAAGTTGCATAAGTTGCATTGTTTCATAAAGTTGCATAGTTGCATGTTGCATAAAGTTGTGTAGTTGCAATAAGTTGCATAGTTGCATAAGTTGCATAAGTTTCATAAGTTCCATAGTTTCCTAAACTTGCATAATGTTCGCAAGTGATTCCCTAATTTCAATTTAAGTAATTCCCTAGTTTCAAATTATGTATTAGATTATTTATTAACAATACATGTGTTTGTGTTATTTTACTTAAAACCAGATTCACATTTGGAATTTTAAAGGGAGGACAAGACACAATCTTTTGTCACTTTTCCTTGTATTCTCTCTTACTCCACTCAAAGTAGGCTCATACTCTTGCCTCCTTTCCCTACTCCCTTTGATCTATTTGTCACCTATATTCCTTTCCTCCATTCAAGAAATATTTTGACATTGTGTTCAAGTCATTGTTTGTCTCGTAGGTGTACATGGGGAAAGCCATATTATCATATTAAAATAAAATGTTCTTCTATAGCATGTCCCAACATGATTTCACATGGAATCATCAATACTTAGGTAAGTGCATATATCATGTTCTCTACCTTCCTCTGTTTGACCTTTTCATTTACTTTCATATTGTAGTTGTTTATTTCTTAATCAAGTGGTAGTTAAACTTTTTCTTCTCCCTCCTCTCCTAGTGTATCTTACTTGTCATGAATTGATGCTTATCACCTCTCTTTTCTCTTTGTTAGCATTGTTTGCAAGAATATTCCCATGGGAAACCCATGTGTATTTCCACTTTTCATTGATATAGGGGCATGTTGAGTTCCCACGATGGTTATCAAGGAAAGAATTATCACATGGTGAATTCCATCCTTATGTCAAGGTACTTGCTCGAGCAAAATTTTCTCATGAGCACCCTCCTATTTTCTTATGCATATTTTCTTTGCCAATTAGTCTCAACTTATTTTCTTTGTCTTCAATTGTTTATTTTCCTTTCAATATTCTTCATGCAACTTGTTTATACTCTATTCCATGAAGTATATCTCATGCAATGGGGGTGAAACTTAGTTTATGGTTTCTACACTTCATAGTGTATGGTTTTTGCACTTCATATTGATCATACACATATCCCATCGCATATTGGTGTGTAGAGTATTTCATGGTCCATTTACCATACACAACCTACACTAGGAAAACACTTAGGTCCTCCTAGTGTTGGATCATAGTGTGTTGAAACCCCTCATTTTGAGTCCTTTACCTTATTCTAGATGTGTGATTATGTCTTTCCATGTGATTTCTAGTGCCATCATGCAACCCTATTTTGTGTTTATCCTTCCTCGTTCATATGTTTTTCTATGGTAGATGCTTCGGCCAACACATTTAGCTCCCTCCCTTACCATTTATGACCTCTCTTGGGCCTTGTGCACTAGTTGGGGTATTTGTTAGTTGAGGAGCCTCCCTTGGGTCTCCAAACTTCCCTAATCCATTAGGGCACACTCTTCAATGCATAAAATAAAAACAATTTTCCATCATACAAGAACTCATTTGTAAACAAGAAATGAGTGTGAATTAACTCAATCACATTCAGTGGCATAACTAGATATTGTGCATGAGAAGGGCCAACTAAAATTTGACTCAAGAAATTGATGTGCAACTAAAATATCTATCATAGAGGAGCAAATCTATACATCTTGAGTTGACTTCTACAAATGAACATAGTCTATCTATTTCTAACTATCAATAGAAAATTCATTTATAGGCCCACATGATCAATTAAGAATTCATTGGAGTAGTAACTACTATTAGACGGTTCTGTTTATTTTCAACTCTAGGATGTTGCAGTATTAATTTATTATAGCTGAGGTAACCAAGAAATTTTCTACATTCTCAACTCTTAATATATCCCAACACGATTGTTGAAGCTCATTTGATTTTGACATGAGTCTAGAAAGGGGTTGAATCAACTATGTTTGGTTCTAAATTTGGCTAAGTGTGAGGACTTGAATCGTGTAGAAGAGATACAACTAGGCTCGTAGGTATGAACAATTAACTCACAATGTAGGTAGGTGTAGCTACTAGTGGGTGTTAATAGGTGTCATTGTTAGTGAATGTTGGAAAATTATGATACCACCTTGTGATCTTGTTGAATTGAATCTTCAACTACATTCTTGATTAAGGATAATCTCAGTAGTTTTTTCAAAGTGGGAAGTTGTTCGAGAAGTAAGGGAGAAACTATGAAATGTGATCCTTTTGTCATTGTGTCTCTAGGAAAAGTCTCTTGATGCAAATGGAAAAACAAGGGGAAATATGATGTCACTAATACCACTCTCTTCCATTTTTTAGCTACTCGATTAGTGATTGTTTTAAGCATGTGTTCAACCAAAGGTTAGAAGTGCTCTAGTTCAAAAATGGGGTTCAAATCTTCCAAATGGTTCATATATGCAAAAATATAGTCATCCCCATTCTCTACAACAATACATCTCACAAGTTATCTACTAAGTCTTTCTTATTCTCTACTAACTCTCTTTTTAGAGTCAAAGTTATGTCCCAAAGTGCCTCGTTGATATCATTCTCATCATGCTTCCAAGAGTGTTGTTTGGGACCATTCCAAGCTATTTTTTGAAGGTCACATTTTCTACTTTTAATTTCCCATAGGTATCTACCATGTATATAGTTGTTGAAGCTCATTTGATTTTGACATGAGGCTAGAAAGGGTTTGAATCAACTATGTTGGGTTCTAAATTTGGCTAAGTGTGAGGACTTGAATCATGTAGAAGAGATAAAACGAGGCTCGTAGGTATGAACAATTAACTCGCAAGGTAGGTATTTGTAGCTACTAGTGGGTGTTAATAGGTGTAGTGGTTGGTGAATGTTGGAAGAATATGATACCACATTTTGATCTTGTTGAATCAAATCTTCAACTACATTCTTGATTAAGGACAATCTTAGTAGTTTTTTCAAAGTGGGAAGTTGTTCGAGAAGTAAGGGAGAAACTATGAAATGTGATCCTTCTATCATTGTGTCTCTAGTAAAAGTCTCTTGATGTAAATGGAAATGGAAAAATGAGGGGAAATATGGTGTCACTATTACCACTCTCTTCCATTTTTTAGCTACTTGATTAGTGATTGTTTTAAGCATGTTTTCAACCAAAGGTTAGAAGTGCTCTAGTTCAAAAATGGGGTTCAAATCTTCAAAATGGTTCATATAGGAAAAAATATAGCCATCCCCATTCTCTACAACAATACATGTCACAAGTTCTCTACTAAGTCTTTCTTATTCTCTACTAACTCTCTTTTTAGAGTCAAATTTATGTCCCAAAGTGCCTCTTTGATATCATTATGTCATCATGCTTCCAAGAGTGTTGTTTGGGACCATTCCAAGCTATTTTTTGAATGTCACATTTTCTACTTTTAATTTCCCATATGTATCTACCATGTATATAGTTGTTGAAGCTCATTTGATTTTGACATGAGGATAGAAAGGGGTTGAATAAACTGTGTTCGGTTCTAAATTTGGCCATCTGTGAGGACTTGAATCGTGTATAATATATACAACTAGGCTCGTAGGTATGAACAATTAACTCGCAAGGTAGGTAGGTTTAGCTACTAGTGGGTGTTAATAGGTGTAGTTGTTGGTGAATGTTGGACAAATATGATACCACCTTTTGATCTTGTTGAATTGAATCTTCAACTACATTCTTGATTAAGGATAATCTCAGTAGTTTTTTCAAAGTGGGAATTTATTCGAGAAGTAAGGGAGAAACTATGAAATGTGATCCTTTTGTCATTGTGTCTCTAGGAAACGTCTCTTCATGCAAATGGAAATGGAAAAACAAGCAGAAATATGGTGTCACTAATACCACTCTCTTCCATTTTTTAGCTACTTGATTAGTGATTGTTTTAAGCATGTGTTCAACCAAAGGTTAGAAGTGCTCTAGTTCAAGCATGGGGTTAAAATATTCCAAATGGTTCATATATGCAAAAATATAGTCATCCTCATTCTCTACAACAATACATGTCGCAAGTTCTCTACTAAGTATTTCTTATTCTCTACTAACTCTCTTTTAATATTCAAATTTATGTCCCAAAGTGCCTCATTGATATCATTATGTCATCATGCTTCCAAGAGTGTTGTTTGGGACCCTTCCAAGATATTTTTTGAAGGTCACATTTTCTACTTTTAATTTCCCATAGGTATCTACCATGTATATAATGTCACTAAAGTGCATTTCCAAAGGAAATATATATAATCTCTCTAATTCATACAAGGAGTTGTTTATCAAAATATCTTTGAACAATTCATTACCTACTATATCTTAAATAATCATAAATTATAGTGTATCTATGTTGAATTTGCTTCAAAGTTGGATGAGAAGAGGAGGAACCTTGATTGTGTAGTCTAGTGGTTCTAGTTTGAGGTAGTACCGATGCAATTGGAGTTGTCTCAAGTACAAGATTAGTTCCTTTCTCTTTTGGTTGTTTGTACAATGAGGTGTTAGGCCCAACCTCACTAGTCTAGTTTTTCATCCATGGACCATTAGGCATAGCAATGGGTTTTGGGACATCTCTTGGAAAGGAAGGAAAGAGAATGGGATCACTAAATATTTTGGGTTTCTCCTCAATGATCAAAGTTGGGGAAGGTGTTTTTTCATTGTCATATTGGATGCATATGGTGAATTGAATTTATAGGAGGTTTGTTGGAATAGTAGAGAGTAGGTGGGAGATGTGTCTTCCAAGGAGTAGAGAGGGTATCACAATGTGAAAATAAGGAAGGAGAAATTTCATGGAAAGAGTTGACTCACATCCATACCTTATTTGATGACATTGTTGGTCTCCTCTATCAATGCTAGGGATGGCTGGCCTCCTCTATCAATGATCCTTTGTCATGCGAGGGCTAGCTGGCCTCCTCTATCAACACTCATCTATCCCCTTGGTCGCAGGTTCTCTTTCTCTGTCTATGTCGCAGGGTTTGGGAAATGCTCTATCTACCTCAAACAACTAGAAGCAATGGTCTACCTCCTTCGACATCTAGAAGCTATGATCGATGGTGTGGGTACGGGAGAGACCAGTGGACCTCAAATAGCTTCTTAACTTTCACAGGGTTTGGGATATGATCTCTGTTGTAGGTTTGAGCAGTGTTCTACCAGCTCCTCCAATGAACTTTTGCAGGGAAATCATATACCTCCTTCAATAGCTAGGTGAATATATGAACGATGGCATGGATGTGGGCATGGGAAGGGGGAAATATTGTTTGGTTTTGTAAATTTGATTTTTTGTGTTTTTTTTGTTTTTTGTTTTATTTTTTATTTTTTATTATTATATATAAATATAATTATATTTCATTGCTTTGTTTTATATATATATATATATATATATATATATATATATATATATAGATATATATATATATATATATATATTATAACTTTAATAGCGTTAATATATTTAAAACTCATAAACTCATGGGCCTTCCCCTCATTCCTTACTAGGACCTCTTTATTCTCAAGATATCTAGCTAAGGAGTTCAATTGCATCGACATTTATGACCCTTATGTATATAGACAGAGCTTTTAGGAAAATTCCCTAGAAAAATATTGGTTCCACTTCAGTTTAGTGTTGCTATGAGGAGACATGCATTTTACTCTAGGATATTATGAAATTTTGGGCCCAACATACAAATGGATCCCCTCATAGACTTATTCAAATTTCCAAAATTGAGTGAGTTAGGCTGCACAATATACAACCCGTAAAAATCTATTTTATTTGGAGGAATATGAGAACATGGGAGGCTTAGGTGGCCAATATCCCAGATTTTTTAGTGACTTCTAAATCCTTTTTGGATGAAAATATTCAGTTCGAGCAATGGTCTCTTCGAGTGGTGACTCATCCCATAAACTTATCATCTTGGAACTAAATCCCTCTAGAAAAATCCCCCTAGAAAAATCCCCCCAACCCTTTCAACATAAACCCATATTAGTTGGAAGATGACTCCTTTATAGAGATCATAAAGGGAAGTTGACAACCATTTAGTCCTTCTCTCCAAAACTTCCCCCTATTCAGTTCCAAAATAACCCCAAAAGGGAAAATAAAAAAACTATTAAATGTTCTAAAGAAAAAAGAAAGAAGAAAACAATATTATTAGAGGATATTGAGGAAAAGTGACTTTGTATTGCTATATAATAGTAGGTACCTCAATTGTAACATCTCGCTCTGGTGCACTGAGAAAACTTATTATTTGAGGACACTTGCTCGCAAGTGATCTGGACTTTTCTGATGTTAAAAAATTTATACTTGATTATGATGTGTTATGATAAACGACATGATGTTTTACTATTTGATGTAGACAGGTGCTATTGACTCAGTTTTATTGAGTGTGCAGGGTTTTGGACCTTGATGATGCAGAGGCATTGATGGAACCCCTTGGACTCCGGATTGAGTCAGGGAGTGTGCTAATTGGGTTGATTTATTTACTGTGATATTCCATTGATTTGATGATTTGATGTTGACATGTTCTGACACGATTGACAATGATGTAGGCTGACAATAGCTCGCCGACCAGACTCACATATGGAGTAAAGGGGCCACACACAATTTCCATAGAGGTTGAGGGAGAGGGGTGGACAACAACCCTGCCACCGCCTACTATCACTCCCGCCATGGCTCGAACTGTAGGTTAACGATTACCTAGTTCGAGAGGATCCATGATGCCGTGAGGGAAGACTGTGACAGTCGCTCACGATGATTCTAAGGGGCATGCAATAAGGCGGGGGCCTTATTCCTTAGAGCCCTTAGTCTCCCACAAGTTCACCTGGCGGAGTGTTGACTCCAGGGGTTATAAATGTCTACCAATCAGTCCAGTTGGCGAGTGGCACCCTTGGAGCATGTGGTGCATCCTGAAGGGCATGTTGCACAAAAGAAACCCAAGAAGCGAGTGGCACCCTTGGTGCACGTGGTGCATCCTGAAGGGCACGTCGCGCAAAGGAAACGAACGAGGCGAGTGGCACCCTTGGAGCACGTGGTACGTCCTGAAGGGCACGTCACATTGATGTGGATGAAGGAAACAAACCCAAATATCCCTAAGACAATAACTCCTTAAGAAATCCTTAAACAACTCCCCTAACCCAGTGTCGCCCAATTCAGAATCTAAGCACTGAATCTAAAACTTTTAGGGTAAAATTTTAGTCTAACCTTAAGAACAGACCCTAGAATAAAGATAAAAATTTAAACAAGAACCCACCTAAGAAATAGTTAGGTCTTCATAAAATTCTTGGGGTAAATAAAGAGAGTAAGGATTTAATTAAACTAAGGGATTTAAAAAATTTGCAAAGAGGAAATTAATTCCTAACTTGTGAACGAACAAAAGATTTTAAATAAATAATAATTGAAAAGATTAATTAGTGCATTTACCTTTTTGGTTTAAAAAAAAAGGGGGAGGGATTAATAAAACAGGGAAACTAAGTAATAAGGAAACATAGACAAATCATAAGTAATAAAATTATTTAACGTGCGGGAACTTAAAAAGTTATGAATTTAAAAAAAAATGAAAATGAAAGGATTAATTAGCGTATTTACCTTTTTGGTTTAAAAAAAAAAAAGGGAAGGGGAATAATAAAAATAGGGAAATGAGCCTTTTAGTAAATTTAAAGAAAATAATTTTGGGAGAAACATGGGGGATGAGTGACACTTGTAAGACAGATAATTTTTAGGGGTTTTAAAAAAAAAAACTTAAATTAAATGTGATTAGGGCAAGGGGGGGCTCAAAACTCTATAACAGAAAGGGGGATGAGGGAAAAAAGGGATGGGTTGTTAGGTATCGTTATGATACCGAATTTGGACTGGATTGATTGCTTGTGAGGAGTTGGGACTTTCTTAGCTGGGATTAGAGTGGTAGCTCAGCCTTGGAGGCGAGCTGGGAAGCTAGGTATACTATCTGGAGTGTGTGTGGCCCCTTTGCGGCTCGAGGGGCTAAGGGGGAAGCAGAGTACCCCTAGCATTTGGCTGGGAGGTACTGGTGTAGTCTCTACGGTCGGTGAGTGGGAGCGGCATGGAGAAACAATGCGGGATAACATCCTCGAGTTATTCGTCGCCAGTCCCAAGTACGCATGTGCATTGTTTAAAAAAAAGAGGAAAAATGTTGAGTTGTATATGAATTCTTGATGGATTAAATTTAGAATGATTCCGTTCCCTTTGTTATTCTCTGCGTTTATGTTTATTGTCCATTACACTGCCATCCTTATCTGCGTTGTTGTTTATCTCGGCGTGGATTGTTTTTAAAATATATATATATATATATATATATATATATATATATATATATATATATATATATATATATATATATATATATATATATATATATTGCATTGGGGTTTAAGTGCTTGTGAATCTAATTTCTGGCATGTATACCATTCTTGACTGTGTAAATTTTATTGAATGTGCGGGACTATGTAAATTCTTCCAAATTATTGTTCTGAAAATTTTCGTGTGACTGTGGGCGTTTTCATTTAGATGCATGGGCTTTTTATACCAGTGTGGGCATATTTTATATTACCAGGGTTTTTGTAGTGTCGTGGGATTTTTATACCAGTGTGGACATATTTTGTATTACCAGGGTTTTTTTTTTATTCTGCCAATAACGCATGTATGTGTGTATAGCTAGGGTTTGTTCGTGTTGGGGAACGATCTATGATCCCTTCCTTTTGTTGTGCTTATCCTTTTCCTTTTCTTTTGAAGTTTTACCTACCGCTGACCCTTAGTATTACTCGCCCTTCCTTCACCCCAGTCCTTGCGCCCTGTTACCGTAAACACTCTAGAATTGGACGCCTTGGACAACAATCTCAGAGAAGAGTAGATTGACTTCGTGGTTCCACTTGCAAGTTTCCAGATCAACCAAAGGAGAATCACGAGTGTGATTTTTATGCGTGTTTTTCTCAGAGGGTAGCCTTCCCTTACGGATCATTGAATGTTGTGTTTGCATCCCTGTTCGTCTTAGGGCAGAGTCTCAGCCGCTTTGTTTCTAGTTGATTGTTGTTTATCTTTTGCTATGCTTTAATGGCTTCGAATTTCGTTGCAGCCAAATGATCTGGGAGAAAACCCCGTATGTCTTGCCTGTGCATATGGTCTTCCGGATAAGTGGGAAGAAGGACCAGGGAGTCTGCAGTTCCAACCAACTATGGTCACCGTATCTGTTTTGAGACCAACTTTTAAAACCCTATTGAACATGACCTTCTCTAAAGCACACGCGTCTGTGTAAGCCCCCTGTTGAACGATACGTTGATTTAGAATGCTCAGATGCTCGTCCAGTTGATTCTCGCTTTCAGATTAATGCCGATTCAGTAGCTGCCAACCAAATTCATGATTTTCTGGATTGCATTCGTATGTTGCCTTGATCTCCGGCGTGCACACACCTTTTTAAATTTTCTAGTTGATTGATTTTATGCTTGGGCATCGTGGTTGGGCCGCTGGATGGGTCGCGAGTCTTTTTTCTTGATATAGAATGGGTGTAGTAATGTGAGTGACTGTTGACTTTTATAATAGCAATTATTATCACCATACCAACTAAGATGCAATGCGGGTGTTAAAATCATAACAATGTATTTTTATAATGTAATTTTTATTGTCATTCAAATTGCTTGGTTATTGCAAAAGACATGTAAAGATATGGGTGTCAATTGTATTGTTACTCATTGGGTATTGTAATTAATATTTTCAAATGGTTTAGTAATGTGTAACGTTGTTGTAAGATTTAAGTTGACAGTTAAGGGTAACATCATTGCAATATAAACTAAAATAGAGCGTTAGCGTTAGACCACCTGAAACGAAATTTGTTGTTATTGATTGCAAGGTCATTTATTATAATTTGAAATGTCGATTGTCTTATGGTAAATTATTAAAGTTAATTGTATTTGTAACATACCAACAGTACCGTGATTATTAATTTATTTCCAAGTCATTAAATGTAAAGCGTGAAGTTGTTATGGTATTATAGTGAGAGAATTGTAATATTACTGAATTTGATGACACACAAGTGATAATGTGATTAGTATTATGTGCAGAGTTATGGTAAAAGTAAAGATGTTTTATGTTATAGAATGAATGGAAATTGTTGAATTGTCGACATATAAAATGTAAGGTCATGGTAAATTATCGTTGAAACATGTAAGTGTAATATCCTCGCCCTTGGAAAAAGGTTATGTAGCCTTGACAACATAGGAATGTAAGGACATGGTTATTGTTTACATTGTTGTGGTAGTATAAATGTAATGGTGAGGTTAAATCATTGTAAGGACATTTAATTCATTTATATTTTCAACACAAAGGGTAAGGCCCTTGAACTAAGGGAAGTAATTTAGTTAGATTTACCTTATGCTAATGTACTCGTGGTTTAATAAAAATTAAACGGAGAAATTGGCTAATAATCAATCATTGTTGAGTCATAGACATTTCCTTGTCATTAATTTTAGTGGTTGTTGTCTGAGCCTTTGTCTTGCGCCTTCCATAGAAGACGGGGTTTCTCTTTTGTCTATTGTTGCGCCTGGTTGTAATAAGTTGTTGATTGGACTGTTTGCATTGGGTGGGATGTAGACACCTTCAGTAGCCTTAGTATATATGTCTGTGTGTTTTTTCTATGTAAAGAATCTAGTGCCGTATCAAGAGTATCGGGCCCTTTAAAGGTAGGGTTTCCACTCTTGCGACACACCTGAGGGGATTACTAGTTTCTTCCTGAGCAGTCGGCCAGGAGCCTATATGACCTTCTCTCTCTATGGAGAAGAGGACTAAGATTAAACGCCCTGCTTTCCTATGCAGAAATAGTAAATCCTACTACCATGGATTCTTCCTTCTGTGTTCGTACGGTACCTAACCCAGTATGTCGTATATTGTTTGAAGATACTTGTTGTGCGCCTTATGTCCTTTGTCATTTATGTTTGCAGTTACTTGTGATGCGCCTTATGTCTTGGGTAGTTTATTGCTTGCAGCTACTTGTTGTGCGCCCTTGTCTTCTTGTTGTGATCATCGGGGTTGCGTCTTGTTGGTTGTTGAGGGCCGATGTAGAGTCAAGTGTGTCTGTTCCTTTATACACGCGCGCACACACCTTAAAAAAAAAATTCCTGTTAAAGAGTTGTGGTCGTAACGAGGAGGACGTCACATCAATCAACCCAGTAAGTTGTAAATTCATTGGCTAGGACCTTTCTTATTCATAACCATATGGAATTTAATATAACTAAAGTTGGCTCATCTTGATAGAACAATTAATAAGGGATGGTGAATAGTCCTCATCTGAAACCTTTCACTCCTCAAAACTAAGTTGGGAATCTCTTGAAAATGACCTACACATTATTATTGTTTATGATTTCACAGTTAATTCAATAAGGCTAGATCCTATGAAAGGGATAGTCAATCTAGTTGTATTAATTTTATAAAACTTAACCTTGTGGTTAAGGAAGTATTGAGTTAATTGAGTCGAGAATAAACTGTTTGAATTAGTAAGTTTCTTTCAATATTTATGGGAATTAAGCTCCACATTTTTAGTCAGGGGGATAGGGGAATTCTCATTCAAAATAGTCAAGTCATGTCAAGATAATCTCTTTGAGTTGAATCATCACACTATAGAGCTATGGTGGTATCCATAAAACTTGAAACGTCATGTCCATAGTTGTGGGTCATCGTTAATGATAATTGTATGTATTTAATAATCACATCAAGTCATAAAAGTTGAAATGATGGAAATACGGGATAAGGGGTAAGTAAAAGGGATTAATTTGACAGTTTGGAAAGTTACGTTATGCCATCATTTAAGTTTAGTTAATGAAATTGTTCCTTCAATTAATGATTGTAATCCAATAGTAAATACACTCAAAAATTGTTTTGATATCCACACCATCCAATTACTTTTACAAAAGTTTGTGAAAGATATGGTTTCTTTTGAAATTTATGGAAAGATATGAACACTTTTTCAAATTAATGACAATTAAATATCCATTACTCAATGCATAGTCTATATAATCTACCATCACCCACTTCTTAAGTCATTATGTAGATTGAGAACTTGAAGAACAAGATAAGATCCCAAGAATTGGTGAGAAGTGATTCATGCATATGCACCAAAATGGAAAATGGATAGCTAAACTCCATGAGATAATCAAAGTAATACTAGTTTATATAAAAGGAAAGAAACATGAACAACTAACATAGGAAAATTCAATGTTGGAATGACACCATAGAGGAAGGAGGAAATTCTCGATGAGCTCATCATGGATCCTTGAGCCCTGTATAAGGGAGACTTCAAAAACAAATTTTTGGAGATGGTCCCAAAGTTGGGCTCGTCATTTGGAAAGGATCTGAGAATATGTGAAGTGATGTAAATGTGATGGAAAATGACTAGAGGGTGAGTCAAATAGCTTGTTCAGGGATTGTTGGACTCATCATTGTGAATTTTGAATACAACCATGTTGTGGTAGTGGAAAGGATAGAATGAAACATGCTTAGTAAATAGGACATATAAGGTCCACACCACACAAAGTAGAGATTGTTAGGATATTAAGGAGCATCGACACTAAGGGGATACCATAAATAAAATAGTAGGTAGTATTGTAGGTAAAAAAGGTTGAAGTGATGTGTTATCACATGAAGTTGTAAAGGGTAACATGTAGGTTTAAAGGGTCATTCATCATTATAATTTTTAAGTTTTCAAGGAAAGTGTTCAGGGAAACAATTTAAACACTAGTGCGCTATGGAATATGTTGCCAATACATCCATGAGAAACATCCATTGTCCCTGTAAAGGACCTCCTTGTTATGATGACAAACCTCTTATAAAAAGTGCAATTTTTATTTTCTTTTTGTGTGTGCGCGTGTGTACAAGGGTAATAAATACATTCGACTCTATGTCACAACACGATGATGAACATGACGCATGCAACTTCAACCCCAACATAACGACCTAAGATGCACATCGAGCTTTCGAAAGAAAGAACAATAATCAACCGATAACATAATTAAGACTAACTACCCATCTGTCCTACCCTTCAATGGTTAGGACCTCCAAGACACATAAGCAATGCTCAAGCCTAGGTTCCCATCGATTTTAACCATTTAAGGTCTCAGGGTTGGCAACTGTTCTGAGGAACATGGAGGTGTCTACATCCCCTAACACAATCAAGACCGGAAAAATGCTAAATCAACCAACATCAACGATCAACTAAGATTCATTCTATCAACCTAAAATAAATTAACAATGGGTGAAGGTAATATTTATTTTTAACCATCATACATTAACTTTAATTAACCGTGCATTAATACTCTAGTTCTAAATCAATCCATAAACATCAATATCTATTAGCGCATTAGAACACAATTTAATCAATCAATCTATCTACAAGGCGCAAGATATTTGTTTAACAAAACCAATCACCATCAATCCATGCATCTAGCTAAAACAACAGAGTCTACGATCATCGATCTCATCAAAGAGTAATAAAGTTGAAAATGAGGATGGAGAAGTTTAATCAATCTAGATTATCATAAATGCAGTCCAAAATATCAATATCTAGACAAATAATTTATCTTGGCGAAATTACAATTAACGCTACAAGTAATGAAAGGTCTTGTATGTATCGATATATATTAACTTAATGGATATATATATATATATATATATATATATATATATATATATATATATATATATATTATATTATATTTCTATTAAGTAACATTCAATTAAAGATGTGTCAATCACATTTGTTAATTACATGCTAAAATCAATGCAGATAAAATGATGCTCAAGGTAAAGAAAAATTATCCAATATCCATCATAATTATCTCTTAAGGATCACTTGTTAAATTCTCAAGAATGACACTAAGATTCCTTTACCTTCCTATTGAGTTAGTATAACAAGAACTTAAGGATACTAGTCTTAAGGATAGTTCAAGGTTTAAGGTTTAAATGTTGAATAATTATTAACACACACATAAGCACAAGCATTCCCAGAGCATCTCCTCTATAAAATAATCATTATTAGATATATGAAGTACATATTAATCCATACAATTGGCTTTACTAAATGCAAATGTTATCATCATAATTATTTACTTAACCACAACAGCTTTTCCCTGGAAAATAACCCTAAGTAAATAGTTGCAATTTGCAAGCTCTATTTGAGACATGCTCTTAGTTAATGGTTTACAACTTTACATAATTCAATAACAAATATGGGTAATGAATTAACTTGCTTGTTAATCGACTACATATCAAGTGGCTTTGCATATAATGATGAGAGTAATATCATAAGAGGACAACTAATAGATATTAGTGGTGTCAATGGATAAACATAAATGGCTTTAATGAAGTAATTTAAGGCTCCTTACATAATTCAATAACAGTTATATAACGCTAAATCCATGGTTGCTAAAGAAACTACCATCAATTATTGCACCCATTAATCAACAATAAAAACTGCCCATAAAGATTTCCACCAGTCGTGCCCTTGATAATTGATTCCCCTATCATCCATTATTACCATCAATTATTGGAGCTGCAGCAGGCACGTCTAGAACACCCAGCGCTCAAGATCGCTATCAATGAACGAAGCGGCTGTGTCCCATCATTTTTGTAAGGGAAGGAAAAATACCATGCGGACCACCAGAAAAACCAAAACGTGGAAATTGACTCTGTAATATAAAGAAGGAAATTTTTTGAAATAATAGACACGGAGTCACAAGGTTTTCGGTCGAAAATGTAGGGTTCACACAGGAATTCTTATCCCAGAAATTCGCCCATGAAACAATGAGTATGAATCTCCCATTTCGCATGGGAAGGAGGATTAACCAGACATTAAAATAAAATGAAATGGACAAGTAACTCAATACGGCGATCCAACAAATCATTTAAGAGAAAATCGTTGCAGAGTGCCAGGAACATGTGTTGTTTAAACTTGTGTACCGAAACTTCAATTCTGAAACTGGAGTTGAGAAACTACGGTTGGGTCCAAAAGTTGACGTGGGTTCTAAATTTCATTTTTAATATTAAAAGGAAAATTGAATTGTAGGGATTCTAATCTTCATTAAAAATAAAAATTGAACCATTGATAACGCAGGGATTTATATATTCGTTTTAAAATAATAAAAATAAAAAATGGAAATGCAGGATTGGTCTAAGGCGATTCGCCCAGAAGAGTTGACACGAATCAGATATTAAATAAGGCCACTGCTAGTTACAAGTAGTGAAAAAATCATGCCCATTAGTGGCAACGCATTTGGCCTACCCACAATCTAAATCCACTCCAGAGTAGATACCCTCAACCCAAGCGTTTCACAGTAAAAGGGGAATACGAAATGTGTTGTAGCAACACAGTCAATAAAGAGGAAAAATAAAACGCATAATGAAACATTATAAAATCACTATCCCTTAAACATTATAAAATCGCAGAGATACATTCTAAAATCGTAGAGAAATCGTTGGAATATAAAGCCACGAAGAGTAATGTAGAAGCATAAAGATTCAAACCAAGGAACAGTAAAACCCAACCAGAATGATGACCATAAAAAATTTAGGCAATCAAACGAATGGAAAAATCTCAAGACAAAATTCATCCATTATTACTATGCAAAGACAAATTTGCAGAGAAAAAGGGCCATCAACAGTCACAGGGTTAAGTTGCGAGGGAGGCGATGCAACACAGTGCGGGTTCATCCAGCAATGGATAAAACACAGAGATAAACTTATCCAGTGAACATAAAATGCACAATAAAGATATTCACCATCAATCAAATTCAAGGTTATTAAACACATCAAGGAGCACGATAAACCATTCAGCCAAGGACAACAACAGAGGTAGACGGTTGAGTTCATCCTTCGCTTCACCATCCTCGCATAGAAAAGCAGGGCGTTGAGATCTGTAGGTCTTTTAATGCTAAGGTGATGACCGTAGATCAGGCTCCTATCTGACTCCTTAGGTGAGGACTGGCGAGCTAGGGATGAAGGAAAACAACACAAGGGTCTCAATCAACACCAAAGGGCTATCAAGTCACGTGGGAACGAATACCATGGGAGATCAATCAACTAGACAATCAGCTAGGCTAAGAAAAAGGGGTTGTTAACAATCGAAACATCCAAACCATTTACGATCAATATTCAGATCCAAGCATAAGTCCTAATGCATTCTACTCTACAAAATAAAAGAGCATATTGTTGCCTTATTGCCCACTTTGAATGACGTCCCGCACTCCGTGCAACTCCCGCTCGTCGATTGTCGAGACTACATCGGTACCTCCGAGCCAATGCTGGGGGTACTCTTATTCCCCCTTAGCCCCCCGAGACGCAAAGGGGGCACACACACAATCTAGAGGTTATGTCTAGCTCCCATCTCGCCTCGCAAGGATGACCTACCACTCCTCTCCGAGATGGGAAATCCCAACTCCCACAAGTAAATCAGTCAAGTCATTATTCCTGCAGCGTAACATTACGCTAACAGTCGATCCCTTTCTTCCTTCTCCTCCCTCTCTTTTATAGAATTTTCGAACTTCCATTACTTCCCTAAATCTCATTTAATTTATTTTTTAATAAAAATTCCTAAAAATTCTCCTTCGTACAAGTGTCACCCATCCCCCACATTCCTCCAATAATTATTTTATTTAATTTATTAATTGTCTTATTTCCCTCACCCACCTAGAGTTACTCCTAAAATTACTCCTAGGTGTTCGTAGATTTCCTTACAGGTTTTAAAGGCTTTCCCTATTATGAAGTTTCTAATTTAGTTCAATTTAGAAGGTTCTTAAATGCAGATTCTTTACTAAGTTGACCTCCCAATTTTTACCATAAGTCCCCCTCCTTCCCTTTTTATGTTACCTCCATTCCCTAGTTTCCTAATTTTTGTAATTCCCTCTTTCCCCTTTTATTGAGCTAAAAACAGAAGTTGTGCAATTTAACCTCTTTTTCCTTTTATTATTAATTTAGTATCTTTTTAAACTATCAAAAGTTAAAATAATTAATTTCCTCTTTACGTTTTACATCCACACATTTTATTTGATTTCTTACTCTCTTCATGTTACCACAAAAAGTTTATGAAGACCAAATTATTACTTAAGTG
>ML779473.1:198660-239682 GCA_009831015.1 Picea engelmannii
ACCCCTAACGAATTTTAGACTTAGAACTTAGATTATGATCTGGGAAACAATTAATTAGGGAAATTGTTTTAAAATTTATCAACGTGTTATTTGTCTTAGGGCCATCTAGGTTCATCCCTCTATCATCATCAACGCGACGTGCCCTTCAGGATTCACTAGGTTCTCCAAGGCTGCCACTTGCCTC
Organism: Picea engelmannii; assembly: GCA_009831015.1. Taxonomy (NCBI): domain Eukaryota; kingdom Viridiplantae; phylum Streptophyta; class Pinopsida; order Pinales; family Pinaceae; genus Picea; species Picea engelmannii. The sequence goes on from ML779473.1 coordinate 198,845, forward strand.
ATCTATTTATTTGCGCGACGTGCCCTTCAGGACCCACAACGTGCTCCAAGGGTGCCACTCGCCTCTTGATTGATTGGTAGACATCAATAAACCCTGGAGTCAACACTCTTCTAGGTGAACTTGTGGGAGACTAAGGGATTCTAAGGAATAAGGCCCCCACCTTATTGCGCGCCCCTTAGAATCATCGTGAGCGACTATCATAGTCTGTCCTCACAGCATTGTGGGTCCTCTCGAACTAGGTAATCGTTAAACTACAGTTTGAGCCATGACAGGAGTCCTAGTAGGTTGTGGTAGGGATTTTTTCCACACCTCTCCCTCAACCTCTCTGGTAGTCGTGTGTGGCCCCTTTACTCCATATATGAGTCTGGTCGACAAGCTATCGTCATCCTGCATCATCAGCAAATCATGTTAGAACATATTCACATCATATCATCTAATCAGATGCACTAATATCATAGTAAGACAATCAAACCCCAATGGCACACTCCCTGACTCGATCTGGAGTCCAAGGGGTTCCATCAATGCCTTTGCATCCTTAAGGTCCAAAACCCTGCACACTCAGTAAAACTGAGTCAATAGCACTTGTCTATGTCAATGCAGTAAAACAACATGTCATCTACCCATAACACATCATAATCAAATTCATATGTTTTAATAGAATAATAATCCGTTTCACTTGCAAGCAAGTGTCCTCAAAGAATAAGTTCGCTCAGTGCGCCAGAGCGGGATTTTACATACACCCCCTCTTGGTCTAAACTTCATCCTGAAGTTTATCAGTATAAATGATGAAATAAGGGTATCACAGTATCATATGTCTATCTATAAAAAAAAATGGAAACTACTGGCGCATATCATATGCGTCCTCCCAGGTCGTCGAGTGCGGACTATAATTGTCCCACTGGACCTTGACCTGATCTATCGTTCGACATCGTAGTTGTCGAATGTGATGATCCAAGATGCAGACCGGCTCAGCTATGAGCACCCCCTCATCTGATACCTGCAAGGAACTCATGTCAATAACATGTGTAGGATCACTAATATAATGTCTCAAAACAAATACATGAAAAACATCGTTCATACGCCTCAAGGAATCAGGCAAGGCTAGTCGATAGGCCATGGGCCCTTTTCTCTCCACAATCTCGAAAGGTCCCATGAACCTAGGAGAGAGTTAAGCTCCCTTCCCAAACTTGATCGAACTCTTATGTGGTTTAACCCATAAGAAGACTCAATCGTCGACTTGATAACTACGGTAAACACGGTGCGCATCGACATAACTCTTCTGTCGATCTTGCACTTCCTTAATCCTTTGTCTTATTGTTTTCATTTTCTCTTTCATTTCTTGGATCGCTTCTGGTCCCACCAGGACCCTATCCTCAAGCCGATCCCAACTCAAGGGCATCCGACATGGTCACCCATAGAGAACCTCGAAAGGCACCATCTTAATGGTTCTCTGGTAACTGTTGTTGTAAGCAAAATCCACTAGTGGCAAGAATTCTTCCCATCACTTCTGTTGGTCCATCACGTACATGCACAACATGTCCTCCAAGGTTTGGTTCATTTGTTTTGTTTTTCCGTCAGTCTCTGGGTGATACGTAGTACTAAAGTTAAGTTGGGTTCCCAAGGCCTCTTGGAAACTCGTCCAAAATCGTCCTGTAAACACCGATCCTCGATTGGATATAATCCTCTTAGGCATGCCATGCAGCCTCACAATCTCACTGATGAAAACTCTAGCTATGTCAGGTACCTAATACATCATACACATAGGAAATAAGTGAGCACTCTTTGTCAGAGTGTCTACTACTATGAAAAATGAGTCATGTCTCCTTTTCGTCAGTGGCAATCCAACAATAAAATCCATCGACATAACCTCCCATTTCGATTCTGGAATGACATGTGGTTGTAGTAATCCTACTGGGTGTCTATGTTCAGCCTTTACCTACTGACATTCTAGACATTTGGCCACGTAGTTGACTATGTCTGCCTTCATTCCCTTCCAGAAGAATAAGGGTTTAAGGTCTACCCTCATCTTCATGACTCTTGGATGAGCCATGTATACTTCTCTATGAGCCTCGCTTAGGATCAACTTCCTCAACTCATTGTTTGGCGACACGTAAATATGACCTTTAAACCTCAATAAACCATCACCATCAAATGAAAATCCCTCAAATCATGTTACCATCATTGTGTTTTGTTCAATAAAACCCTCAACCTCTTTGTACCAGTCATCGTCACGCTGCAAAGTTAGAATCTTTTCACGTAGATTCATCTGAAGAGGCAATATCGAAAATATGCGTGGTCTCCGACTCAAAGCATCCGCCACTTGGTTCATTGTTCCCTTTATGTAAGTAATCTCAAACTCGTACTCGCTAAGCAGTTCCAACCAACGTCGTTGTTGTGCGTTCAAGTCACTTTGTGTAAATATGTGTTGTAGTCCACAATGGTCAGTCTTTAGTTCAAATTTTTTTCCAACAAGGTAGTGTCTCCAAACCTCCAAGGCATATCCGATGGCTAATAAATCCAAATCATGCATCGCGTAGTTCTCCTCATGCCTTCTCAGTTTCCTCAAAATGTAAGCAATCACTCGTCCATATTGCATCAAGACTCTGCCTAAGCCTTCCTTGGATGCGTCAGTGCATACCAAAAAGTTTGCATCCATGTCAGGGACCTTTAGTATCGACGTTGTTGTCAACAACTCCTTAAGCCTCCGAAATGCTTCGACGCATATCTCGGTCCAAACAAACTTCTTGTTTTTCTTCTGCAATTTCGTGATTGGATTTGCTATCTTCAAAAATCCCTCGACAAACCATTGATAGTATCCTTCTAAACCCATAAATCTACGCACTTCCATGACATTCATCAGCGTAGGCCATTCCATAATAGCCTTGACCTTGGCTGGATCCATGGAGATGCCTTTGTCGGAGATGACATGCCCTAAGTAGTGAATCCTCGAGTCATAAAAAGAGCATTTGGACAATTTCTCATACAATTTGTGCTCTCGCAGACACTGTAGTACCAAGCACAAGTGCTCGTCATGCTCCTCCGTCGTATGAGAGTAAATAGAAATATCGTCAATGAACACTTGGATGAACTTGTCCAAGTACTCGCGGAACACCTCGTTCATCAAACTCATAAATACCCCTAGGGCATTGGTCAGTCCAAATAGTAAAACATTAAACTCGTAATGTCCAAACCTCATCTTAAAGGAGGTCTTAGGGACATCACCCTCCTTTATCCGCAACTGGTGATACCCTGATCTCAAATCGATCTTGTTGAACACCATTGCACCCTTCATTTGAACGAACAGATCATCAATTCTCGGCAATGGATACTAATTCTCGATCATAGCCTTGTTCAGTTGATGGTAGTCAATGCAAAGCCTGCACGATCCATCCTTCTTTTGTATGAAAATAACAGGTGCACCCCACGGTGACACACTAGGACGTATGAATCTCAGGTCTAGCAACTCCTTTAGTTGCATTCTCAACTCTTGTAACTCCAGAGTCGACATCCGATAAGGCATTCTTGCTATCAGTTCAGTCCTCGATTTTAGGTCTATGGTAAACTCCAATTCTCTTTATGGTGGCATCCTAGGTAACTCCTCCAGAAACATGTCCACAAACTATCTCACCACCAGAAGGTGTTCTAGACCTTTTTCTACTCCCTTCTTGTTTAACGCAAGGATCGGATAAAGCTTTCACCCCTTGCGCATACTCTTCTGTAGCTGTAAGGAAGAGATGAACCTTAGGGAAACTCCCTGGTTCCGGCCTACAATCACATGTCTCTGTCCCTTGTCATCGACCAGGCTCAACTATTTTGTCTTACAATTGATTATTGCCTCATGTGATTCCAACCAATCCATACCAATCACAGCATCATAAGATCCTAAGATCATGACGTACAAGTTGGCCCTGGTGACAAACTTTCCTAGGTTAAGGGCATAGCCCGTAACCTTTCCCCCGACCTTTTGTTGGGATCCCGAGGCCATCTCTATGAAGCTAAACTCGTCCTGTTTGACTTCCTTTACCTTAATCCTTTTTAGTGTTGCACCAGAAATGAAACTCTCGGTAGCACCGGGATCTATCAAAATACTAAAGGTCTGGTCAACGACGGTACATGTCGTCTCGAGCAAAGTTGATTGATTTTCTTCCTGCAGGTTATTCACCGTTGCATGAATCCAATGCGCCTTTCCCATATCTCCCATGGTAGTGGGTTCAACTGATCCGGACGCTCTGGTCCTCTCGACAGGACAATTGCGTTGGCAGTGTGGCTCCCAACATGTCCAACACTCCTTCTTCGGCCCAGTAGTCCTGGTACTCGAAGTAGAAGATGACAGCCCATCGGCCTGGAACCCAGGTCTGTTATGATGAACATGCCTAAACTGTTGTTGCTAAGGGAGACACTGTTGCTGATGTTGTGGTCCCCGGTAAGGTGCCCATTGTTGAGGCATCGATCGACAGGGTGTAGTGAAAGTGGATCCCCTCTGGAAGCCACGATATCTCGTCGTATGTCTCGCTGGTGTCTGGTACTACTGTGTTCCAGATGAAACCTACCCTGCTAGTCTTTCTGGAGTCCTGGTGTGACCCCCACTGATAAGCTCCTCCTCTGGTATGAGGGCCTTCTGGATGACATCGTGCAAGGTTTGGGCCATCAAAATCCTAACCTTTGCATGTAGGCTTCCATTAAGACTGAACACGAACCTGTTGACCTTAATTTTCTCTGTGTTAAGGTGCGTAGCATACCAGAGCAACTCCATAAAATGGACCTCGTACTCAGGAACCATACGACCTCCCTGCCATAGGGCATTGAACTCATTGAGCTGACACTCAATGAATTCCTCTGAAAGGTACCTCTCTCAAAACCGTTCCTCGAACAGTTCCCATGACATGCCTTTGACGACCATGTTTAGTTGCGGTAGGAGCGTCTTCCACCATAGAAGAGCGCTCCCCTTCAGTTGAAAGACCTCCATGTGGACCTTCATGTTGTAGGTATAATTGTGAAGTGCGAAGCAAATCGCCATGTTCTCCAACCATGCCTCGACGACTGTGCCATTGAGGGCACTGAAGAACTCGGGAAATTTTACCTTCTCGAGTTCACGGTGAATGCTACTAGTACCGACCAGAGCGCATGGTGGAACCTCATCGGGTGTCGGCGCCCTGGCCTCATCTCTGTCCAAACGGCTGATCAGTGCCTCGAACATGCGCTGAAAATATCTCATCATCCTGACTACATCGCCAACTACTATCTACTCCTTTCCGAGAACCTGCTCGTCTCCCTGGGGGTTAGACCCCTCAGGTGTGGATATTACTGGAGGCATCGTGCCTCCCCGCCTAGCACCCCATCGTCTACCTCTACAACGTCCTCTAACCATGATTACTTGCATGCACACAATCAACTCGATTAGCAACAGTATAATCAAATCATGTCAATGAAAGATATAGCGATCCCAAGTCACAGGTTGAACCCTCTCTGATACCATATGTAAAGGACCTCCTTGTTACAAGAACAAACCTCGTATAACAAGTGATTTTTTTTTTCTTTTTGTGTGTGTGCATGTGTACAAGGGTAATAAATACATTCGACTCTGCGTCACCACACGACGACGAACATGATGCATGCAACTGCAACCCCAACATAACGACCTAAGACGCACATTGAGCTTCCAAAAGTAAGAACAACAATCAACCGACAACATAGTTAAGACTGACTACCCATCCGTCCTACCCTGCAATGGTTAGGACCTCCAAGACACATAAGCAATGCTCAAGCCCAGGTTCCCATCGATTTTAACCATTTAAGGTCTCAGGGTTGGCGACTGTTCTGAGGAACATGGAGGTGTCTACATCCCTTAACACAATCAAGACCTATTTTTTTTTAAATCAACCAACATCAATGATCAAGTTGACAATAAGGATGGAGAATTTTAATCAATCTAGATTATCATAAATGCAGTCCAAAATATCAATATCTAGACAAATAATTTATCTTGGATAAATTACAATTAACGCTACAAGTAATGAAAGGTCTTGTATGTATAAATCTATATTAATTTAATGTCAATATATATCTATAGTATATTTCTATTAAGTAACATTTAATTAAAGAGGTGTCAACCACATTTGTTAATTACATGCTAAAATCAATGCAGATAAAATGATGCTCAAGGTAAAGACAAATTATCGAATATCCATCATAATTATCTCTTAAGGATCACTTGTTAACTTATCAAGAATGACACTAAGATTCTTTTACCTTCCCAATGAGTTAGTATAACCAGCACTTAAGGAGACCAGTCTTAAGGATAATTCAAGGTTTAAGGTTTAAATGTTGAATAATTATTAACACACACATAAGCACAAGCATTCCCATAGCATCTCCTCTATATAATAATCATTATTAGATATATGAAGTACATATTAATCCATACAATTGGCTTTACTAAATGAAAATGTTATCATCATAATTATTTACTTAACCACAACATGTTTTCCCTGGAAAATAACCCTAAGTAAATAGTTGTAATTTGCAGGCTCTATTTGAGACATGGTCTTAGTTAATGGTTTACAACATTACATAATTCAATAACAAATATGGGTAATGAATTAACTTGCTTGTTAATCGAATACATATCAAGTGGCTTTGCATATAATGATGAGAGTAATATCATAAGAGCACAACTAATAGATATTAGTGGTGTCAATGGATCAACACAAATGGCTTTAATGAAGTAATTTAATGCTCCTTACATAATTCAATAACAGTTATATAACGCTAAATCCATGGTTGCTAAAGAAACTGCCATCAATTATTGTACCCATTAATCAACCATAAAAACTGGCCATAAAGATTTCCACTAGTCGCGCCCTTGATAATTGATTCCCCTATCATCCATTATTACCATCAATTACTAGAGCTGCAGTAAGCACATCTAGAAAAACCAGCACTCAAGATCGATGTCAATGACCAAAGAAGTTGTGTCCCATCGTTTTTGCAAGGGAAGGAAAAACACCATGCGGACCACCAGAAAAACCAAAACGCGACAACTGACTCTATAATATAAAGAAGGAAAAAGTTTGAAATAATAGACACGAAGTCACAAGGTTTTCGATCGAAAATGCAGGGTTCACACAAGAATTCTTATCCCAGAAATTCACCCATGACACAGTGAGTACGAATCTCCCATTTCGCATGGGAAGGAAGATTAACCAGACATTAAAATAAAATCAATCGGACAAGTAACTCAATACGGTGATCCAACAAATCGTTTAAGAGAAAATTGTTGCAGAGTGCCAGGAGAGTGTGTTGTTTAAACTCGTGTACCAAAAATTCAATTCTGAAACCGTAGTTGAGCAACTACGGTTGGGTCAAAAAGTTGTCGTCAGTTCCAAATTTAATTTTTAAAATTAAAAGGAAAACTAAATTGCAGGGATTCTAATCTTCATTAAAAATAAAAATTGAACCATTGATAATGCAAGGATTTATATATTTGTTTTAAAATAATAAAAATCAAAAACGAAAATGTAGGATTTGTCTAAGGTGATTCACCCATAAGAGTTGACATGAATCGGCTGTTAAATAAGGCCACCGCCAGTTACAAGTAGTGGAAAAATCATTCCCATTAGTGGCAATTCATTCGGCCTGCCCACAATCTAAATCCACTCCAGAGTAGATGCCCTCAACCCAAGCGTTTCACAGTAAAAGGGGAATACAAAATGTGTTGTAGAAACACAATCAATAAAGAGGAAAAATAAAATGTAGAATGAAACATTATAAAATCGCTATCCCTTAAACATTATAAAATCACAAAGATACATTCTAAAATCATATAGAAATCGCTGGAATATAAATCCACGAAGAGTAACACAGAAGCATAAAGATCCAAACCAAGGAACAGTAAAACCCAACCAAAATGTTGACCATAAAAATTTTAGGCAATCAAGCGAATGGGAAACATCTCAAGACAAAATTCATCCATTATTACTGTGAAAAGACAAATTTAAAGAGAAAAAGGGCCATCAACAGTCACAGGGTTAAGTTGTGAGGGAGGCAATGCAACACAGTGCGGGTTCATCCAACAATAGATAAAACGCAGAGATAAACTTATATAGAGAACATAAAACGCACAATAAAAATCTTTTCCATCAATCAAATTCAAGGTTATTAAATGCATCAAGGAGCACGACAAACCATTTAGACAAGGACAAAAACAGAGGTAGACGGTTGATTTCATCCTTCACTTCACCATCCTCGCACATAACAGTAGGGCATTGATATCCATAGTTCTTTTAATTCTAAGGCGACGACAGTAGATCAGGATCCTGCCCGACTGCTTAGGTGAGAACTGGCGAGCTAGGGACAAAGGAAAACAATGCAAGGGTCTCAATCAACATCACAGGGCTGTCAAGTCACACGGGAACGAATACCATGGGATATCAATCAACCAGACAATTAGCTAGGCTAAGAAAAAGGGTCCGCTAACAATCGAAACATCCAAACCATTTACGATCAATATTCAGATCCAAGCATAAGTCCTAATGCAGTCTACTCTAAAAAATAAAAGAGCATACCGTTGCCTTATCACCCACTTTGAATGGCATCCCACTCGCCGACTGTCGAGACTACACTGGTACCTCCCAGTCAATGCTAGGGGTACTCTTCTTCCCCCTTAGCCCCCCAAGCCGCAAAGGGGCCACACACACAATCCAGAGGTTACGTCTATCTCCCATCTCGCCTCGCAAGACCAAGCTACCACTCCTCTCCAAGATAGGAAATCCCAACTCCCACAAGTAAATCAGTCAAGTCACTATTCCTGCAACGTAACATTACGCTAACAACCGATCCCTTTCTTCCTTCTCCTCCCTCTCTTTTATAGAGTTTTCAAACTTCCATTCCTTCCCCAAATCTCATTTAATTTAAGTTTTAATAAAAAATCCTAAAAAATCTCCTTCGTACAAGTGTCACCCATCCCCCACATTCCTCCAATAATTATTTTCTTTAATTTATTAATTGTCTTATTTCCCTCACCCACCTAGAGTTACTCCTAAAATTACTCCTAGGTGTCCCTAGATTCCCTTACAGGTTTTAAAGGCTTTCCCTATTATGAAGTTGCTAATTTAGTTCAATTTAGAAGGTTCTTAAATGCATATTCTTTACTAAGTTGACCTCCCTCCTTTTACCATAAGTTCCCCTCCTTCCCTTTTTATGTTACATCCATTCCCTAGTTTCCTAATTTTTATAATTCTCTCTTTCCCCTTTTATTGAGCTAAAAACAGAAGTTGTGCAATTTAACCTCTTTTTCATTTTATTATTAATTTAGTATCTTTTTAAACTATCAAAAGTTAAAATAATTAATTGCCTCTTTACGTTTTACATCCACAAATTTTATTTAATTTCTTACTCTCTTCATGTTACCACAAATTTTTTATGAAGACTAAATTATTACTTAAGTGCTTTTAAATTTNTATATATATATATATATATATATATATATATATATATATATATATATATATATATATATATATATATATATATATATATATATATATATATATATATATATATATATATTAAGATAAACAAAATTTTTACCCCAAACAAATTTTAAACTTAGAACTTAGATTCTGATCCGAGCGACAATTAATTAGGGAAATTATTTTAAAATTTCTTAATGTGTTATTTGTCTTAGGGACATCTAGGTTCATCCCTCTATCATCATCAACGCGACGTTCCCTTCAGGACGCACTAGGTACTCCAAGGGTGCCACTCGCCTCATTTGTTTATTTGTGCGACGTGCCCTTCAGGACGCACTACGTGCTCCAAGGGTGCCACTTGCCTCTTGACTGATTGGTAGACATCAATAACCCCTGGATTCAACACTCCACCAGGTGAACCTGTGGGAGACTAAGGGATTCTAAGGAATAAGGCCCCTGCCTTATTGTGTGCCCCTTAGAATCATCGCGAGCAACTGTCGCAGTCTGCCCTCATGGCCTCGTGGGTCCTCTTGAACTAGGTAATCGTTAACCTACAGTTTGACCCACGATGGGAGTGCTAGTAGGCTTTGGTAGTGTTGTTGTCCACACCTCTCCCTCAACATCTCTGGTAGTCGTGTGTGGCCCTTTTACTCCATATGTGAGTTTGGTTGGAAAGCTATCGTGAGTCTACATCATCAACAAATCATGTCAAAACATATTCACATCATAGCATCTAATCAGATGCACTAATATCATAGTAAAACAATCAAACCACAATGGCACACTCCCTAACTCGATTCGAAGTCCAAGGGGTTCCATTGAGGCCTCTGCATCCTCAAGGTCCAAAACCCTGCACACTCAATAAAACCGAGTCAATAGCACATGTCTATGTCAATGCAGTAAAACAACATGTCATATACCCATAACACATCATAATCAAAGTCAAATGTTTTAATAGCATAATAATCTGGATCACTTGCAAGCAAGTGTCCTCAAAGAATAATTTCGCTCAGTGCACCAGAGCGGGATGTTACAGTCCCCATTCACATTAATTATTCTATAGGCTTCTTGTTTGATTGTCGAATTGTATGTGGGAGTCATGTTTGAGTTTGGAAACCCTCTCATACCATCAATGCATGTGTCTAGTCTAACCATGTCAAATTTCAGTGCATACAAGCACAAATTGAAAATATTTCAATGTTGGCCCCATTCACATGTCATTTATATGCATCGGTTTCAAGTACATGAGCATTTTAGAGGGGAAAATTACATAGTTGTTACCACAAAAGGGGAAAGTTTATCCAATTGTAAAAAATGGTTTAACATTGAACCATGCACGAAAGATATTTTCATTAAATGATGTGTTTTAAGAGAATTATAAATTTGGAGGTAAGGAAATATCTAAAAGGTCTTCCCTAACATCATATTGAGAAATATTTTATTATGTATTTATCTTTAGAAAACTCTCCACTATTGTACCCACCACCTTAGATCGCTTAGTTTTAATAATAGTTCCAACAATTGATTCTTGGGTATCTAAACACTTAAAACTTCATGATGGGATAGTAGGAAACATGCTTTTTTTGGCTATGATAGACACATTTCTCATAGGTGTTGATAAGGATTAGGGTCTAGTCCTAGTACAATTTCCTTGTAAATTTTGAATAACAGATTTGAATAACACAAATTCAAAACTATAATTTCAAGTCAACTAAGGGTCATAAGAATTAGGTTTGATACATTCTTAGGAGTTTTGACATAGGGTTTATGTTCCATTTGAATTACAATTTTAGTTGGGTTATTGATGAAGGGTAATAAGGTAAAGTTTAAGGGGTTATAAGGATTAAAAGTATGTTGTTATATGTTAGAGTGTTCAGTTTTAAGGATTGTAAGAACTATGAGTTAAGAGTTATAAGGAGTTTGAAATAAATAATAAGAAACCACTCGATGTTGGTTTTCCTACCCAAATTTATATTTATGTGCTTGAGAGACAGAGGATGGGGGTGCAAAGAGATATATATTATAGAATAAAAAATGTCGCATGTGCATTATGTCATTTACCCTGCCTCTTTTTTTGTCCCATTATTTTTGTTCCTTTCAAGCATCCCTAGGGTCATAGGACAAAAAATGAGTAATGACACCTTTGACATGGTATAACCCTACATTTTTTTCTATTTTCTTTCAAATCTTCCTTCTCCTTTTCCTCATCCAAATTTCCTATAGGTGTGGGATGTAGTGGGAGAGGAGGATTGAATCTTAGCCCAATGTGTTTGAGCTTTATTTTCCTCAAAGACTCCTTGTAAAATTGAGACCTATGCAGGGTAGCTTATAAATTATTAGGGGAGTGTGGTTCTATCCTCTAAAGATTATAAATGGATTTATTTGTAGTTTGATGATGGAAAGTAGAGCCTAAGATTAAGAAGAAGGGATGATTAGAGTTAACAAATGAAGCATCTGTAACCGATTACATATTGAGTTAACAAATGAAGCATCTTCTTCTAGTTGGATTTTTTCCATGTATATATGTATGATCCCAATGCCCATATGCCTCCAACCTTGTGATCTAATCATTTGGTGACAAGTGTCATAAAGGGTGATGACTAATACTAGGGGTAACTTTCAATTCAAGGCTAGGAATGACCAGGCCCACATCAAGTGAAGGAACAAAATTAAGAAGGTACATGTGTTTTCCCATTCCATGTCATGAGCAACAAGGCATCCATTCATTGGGAACACTAAAACCCGACAAATCGATGACTCCACTAAATTAGGGTTTATGGTTTACATGATGAATTGATGATGGAAGAAAGTGGATGTGTGAGTCAAATTTGAGTCCAGAAACCCTCCCATATCATTAAGGCATGTGAATAGTCTATCCATGTCAAATTTCAATGCATACAAAAATATTTCAAAAAAAAATCAACGTTGTCCCCATTCACAGGTCATTGTTGCTAGTGTCTAATCCTAGTACAATTTCCTTGTAAAATTTGAATAAAAGATTTGAATAACACAAATTCAAAATTGCAAATTCAAGTCAAAAGAAGTGTAGTTTAATATAGCAAAAAGGAGAGGCATATTGTTTCAATGCAAAGAAAACCCAACAATTTTTTATGTAGATACTATTTCAAATTTGGACAGAAGTCTCGCAGAAAGGAGAGGCATATCGGACAATTTTAGATAGAAATATGGCAGATATTTATTTGTCTCATGAAATACCTGGGATGACATACCTACATCATTGGTATGATATGTTTTTGAAATTGCTAAATCCGATTTCTACAACTAAAATCTACAATTTCAATGGATTTGCATTAAAAATGATCATAAATGGTGCTTTTTTATATTTTTCAACGAATAATAATAACCTAGCATCCATGCCGACCATTAACATAACAATGGCTTATATTGTTGAATTAATGCCAAAATAACAATGTGTTGCTTTGACAAAATATTGGGATTGATCATATTTTATTCAAAAACGACAAAAATTTAAATTATGGTTCTCATTCATTGGCTTATACAAATATATAAACACTAAAATGTAAATCCCTGGGATGACATAACTACATCATTGGTATGATTAGGTGCAATCGTGCAGATCTCCTCTTGGTTTCGAGAATAGTTCATTCTCTACTAAACAGGGGCAACCACGTGAAGGTGGAAGCTCTAATTATGCCCCCTCCCCCCTCGTGCACATCACTCTCAATTTCCCCATGGTACCTAATTTGAAATTATAAATAACATGTATCATATACTATATTATAAAAAATAAAAACATATAAAGATCAAATAAAAGATATAAACACATACCTCTTCTTTTCAACAATTAAATATCAGTCATCTTCTTCGTCATCCACCTCAACAACTGTATCAGGATCTGTTTCAGAATCCATATTGGTGAAAGGCTCATTCATATCAACATCATGATCATGATCTTTTTCGCTAATATAGTTATCGATATCGTCAATGAGATCATCGTCTCCTACATTTACAGTCATAGTAATTTAGGTTTGATACATTCTTAGGAGTTACGAGATAGATTTGATAGAAGTTCTAAGGGTTAGTTTTTATAAGTTCATATGTGTTCTAGCTTAATTATGTCAGTTACAATTCCTTAAAGGTTTTAAGTTGTATGAGTCATATGGTTAGGGGTACTCATTGTGGATAATGGTTATTATAGGGTGAAAATTCATAGGGGAAATAACAATTAGGATTTATAGGTTAAATGGTTTATCAGATACAAAGGATTGTGGTTAGGAGTCATAGGGGCTAGTAAGGAAGGGTCATAGGAATATAGGGTTGATACATTCTTAGGAGTTATGAGATATATTTGATAGAGGTTCAAAGGGTTAGTTTTTATAAGATCATATGTGTTCTAGGTTAATTTTGTCATTAACAATTCCTTAAAGGTTTTAAGTTATATGAGTCATATGGTTAGGGGCAGTCATTGTGGATAATGGTTATTATAGGGTGAAAATTTACAGGGGTTATAACAATTAGGATTTTCAGGTGTTATTCAAAGTAAGGGTTAGGATATGTATGTCATGTTAGAGTTTAGGTGTTAGAATTACAAAGTTTAGGTGTTAAAATTATAAAGGTTAGAGGTTAGAATAATATTTTTCATTGGTGTTAGTTGTATAAGATTATAAAGTTTAAGGAATAGGTGTTATATCATTATTTTTGTTGTTAATGGTTAAATGGGTTATGAGTTACAAAGGATTGTAGTTGGGATTCATATGGGGTAACTAAGGGCCATAGGAATTAGGTTTGATACACTCTTAGGAGTTTCGAGATAGGGTTTATGTGTCATTGGGATTAAAAGTTTAGTTGGGTTATTGATGAAAGGTAATAGGGTAAAGTTTAAGGGGTTATGAGAATGATAATTTTGAAGGTGATAGGCCTCTTCCTACACACCACCAGATCACCTCTCATTATAAGTATGTGTATTGATCCCTTTTAGTTTTGGTTTGTTAGTATTTTCAATTGCACGCACATTTCAATCTAGTCAAATTTCAATTAATGTCTCTTGTTACAATAGGGTTATAAAGCTTCATCCCAATGCCCATATGCCTCCAACCTTGTGATATAATCATTTGGTGACAAGTGTCATGAAGGGTGATGACTAAGACTAGGGGTAACTTTCAATTCAAGGCTAGAAATGACCAAGCCCACATTAACTCAAGGAAGAAAATTAAGAAGGTACATGTGTTTTCCCATTCCATGTCATGAACAACAACGTATTCATTCATTGGGAACACTAAAACCTGACAAATCGATGACTCCACTAAATTAGGGTTTATGGTTTACATGATGAATTGATGATGGAAGAAAGTGGGTGTGTGAGTCAAATTTGAGTCAAGAAACCCTCCCATATCATTAAGGTGTGTGAATAGTCTATCCATGTCAAATTTCAATGCATATAGAAATAGTTTGAAAAATTTTCAACGTTGGCCCCATTCACAGGTCATTGTTTCCCGTGTTTAGTCCTAATACAATTTCCTTGTAAAATTTGAATAAAATATTTGAATAACACAAATTCAAAAATGAAAATTCAAGTCAAAAGAAGTGTATTTGAATATAGAAAAAAGGAGAGGCATATTGTTTCAACTCATATCAAAACCAACAATTTTTGATGTAGATATTGTTTCAAATTTGGACGGAAATCCCACAGAAAGGAGAGGCATATCGGACAATTTTAGATGGAAATATGACAGATATTTATTTGTCGCACGAAATCCCTGGGATGAAATACCTACATCGCTGGTATGAGATGTTTTCGAAATTGCTAAATCTGATTTCTGCAATTAAAATCTGCAATTTCGACGGATTTGCATTCAAAATACCCATAAATGGTGTTTTTTTATATTTTTCAATGAAACCTAAGAACCTAGCATCCACGCTGACCATTACCAAAACAATGGCTTATATTTTTGAATTAATTCCAAAAGAACAACGTGTTTCTTTGACAAAATATTGTGATTGATCATATTTTATTCAAAACGACAAAAAATTAAATTATGGTTGTCATTAATTGACTTATACAAAAAATATAAACATAAAAATGTAAATCCCTTGGATGACATACCTACATTGTTGGTATGGTTAGGCATAGTAGCACAAAGCTCCTCTTGTTTTTTAGAATAGTTCATTCTCTACTAAATAGGGGCAACCACATGAAGGTGGAAACTCTAATTATGCCCCCCCCCCCGCACATCACTCTCAATTTCCCCATAGTACCTAATTTGAAATTATAAAGAACATGTATCGTATACTATATTATACAAAATAAAAACATATAAAGGTCATATAAAAGATATAAATACATACCTCTTCTTTTCAACAATTAAATATCAATCATCTTCTTCTTCATCCAGCTCAACATTTGTATCAAGATATGGATTAGAATCAATATTGAAGAAAGTCTCATTCATATTAGCATCATAATCAACGTCATTTTTGCTAATATAGTTATCTATATCGTCAATGAGATCGTCGTATCCTGCATTTGGATGATTAACTTATTCAACTTCTTCGTCTGACACATCGACTATAGCCACATGCTCCTGATCTGCATAACCATGATCTCATTCCTTGTTATTATCTTCATCCTCAGCTACATGATTATAATTTACTGGTCTTCCTCTTGGATCATATCTAACAACATATGACCAAGTTGATTTACCAGGTACCTATGAGTAAAATACTTTCTCACATTTACTTGGAATAACATAAGGCTTTGTACCTGGCTCAAATTCCCTTGTATTAACCATGGTAAATCCATTATCATGCTCAATAACAACTCTTTCAGGATCATGTTCATGCATCTGTATCTTGTACCATTTAACCTCAAATAAAACTATTTTAAAGGAATTAAAATCACACTCAATTATATCCTCCAAATGCCCATAGTACCTATTCTCAGTTTCTTCTGGATTTCTGTCACTTCTAGAGGAAATTTTGGTGACCTTAAAAACTACAGTTATCCCACAATCTGAGGTTTTCATCTTATCATCCAACATTTTGATACGAAATTTACGACCATTACACCACATAGCCTTGTGATGTTTCAACTGCAACATGGACAACAAGTAAACAATACATTGCCAATTAATAAACATCATATAGGAATTAGTAAATATATAATTCAAAAATTAAACAAACCAAATACATTGAAAAATTGGGAAATAACTAGGAAAATGTGGGTAAAAAATTTACTTGCCTATTTATCTTTTAAACCAAAGGCTAAATCAACTTCTCTTGATGTAAGATCAAGAAATTGATCTCGATGAAGATGCCTTGTTTTAATCATCTTACTCACCCCTTCCCATGATAACCTACCGAAGTATTCTTCAGTATATTATATCCAATGCTCCATCCAATCAATGTTGTTTGCAATGTATAAATGTAAAGCATCCCACTATCGAGCAACTATATGAAAAAATAACAATTTAATATCATTAATTAGCTATTATTATTAAAAGAATAATTTAATATAGTTCAATATGCAAGAACAAAAAATGTAAATAATTAGTATGACAAAATAAAATTGTAAAAATAAATGTGTAATATATTAAATCTACGTCAATATATAATAATTACCTTTCACAGTCCTCATTTTACCTTTCCCCAATAGGACCTCCCGTTCAAATTTGTTGATGGAGTTGAGATGCCAAATGCGAGACAGATTCATATTTTCTGCTAATTTAGGTAGATATTAACTAATATACACCATGCATTTATATACCATATATCCCTCAACTATAGAACCCTATGAACGTTCTCTTTTCCTAACAAAATCCTTCAATGACTTCAACTACATCTCCACCATCCACATCGATCTTGTGTGTATTGGTCCACATAATTCAATCTCCTCAACTTGGTGTATGAGGTAGTGTTCTTGTGCATTGAAAAATGATGGAGCTAGATACTATTTCATTTGACACATTAGGCGGGGAATTTCTCTCTTCCAATACATTATATCTTCTTTATGGATTTATTTTGATGATAGCCACCTACAAATGTTGATGCAATAAAGTAATATCAAGGCATACATAAATTTGCAGAGAAAACATAATATGTCAATAATTTCCTCTACAAATCACATAAGAAGTACATTTTCCTTATAAAACATTACTTGGCTCATGTATTTTCCAAGTACATAAATAATTTGTTTTATGTTGTTGTTAAAGTCGTCTGGGAGAGATAAAGGTAGAACACATTGTAACAAAAAACAAATAATTATTATTTGTTTCCAAAAAATGCATACTAATAAGGAAATATATTATAACCTACTAATTGTGTTAATGAATGTATTCTATTCATGTGTTTTAACCCCACCAAAATCACCTTTTTCGTTAAGATATTTTGTATGTTCGACAAAAACCCCGTCGAAAACCTATTTTTTCGAATGACCTCTTTTACAATATTGCTCTATCAATAACCAAGGAAGACTAGTATTTTGTTCACGACCATCGCCATTAGAATTAGTAATAACACTTTGCAATGTGTTATTAGCTTCCTGGATGTCACAACAAATCTTTCCAATTCTCTCTTTGTCAGTCCTTCCATGTAATATCTGTCATAACAATTATGTTATGTTCTTCCTAATATTCATTGTATCAAATAGATCAACTATTTGTAGGTTCTCGTAGTATGGCAATCTATTGAAATACATCGGGTAACTTTTCATTCCTCGTGGAAGCCCATTCGTGCCTTAACGACATTCATGAAAAATCCACAAATTGAAAATAACACTAATTAATCAAACAAAATGAAATTAACCAAAGATTTATATAATATGTCATACATAAATAATTTTCATACCTTGACGATTTCTAATATATTCCAAATTCCATAGGTGAGGTGTCATTCTTCGTGGTTTTTTTCCATTCTCTTCTTTACCATTGAATTAATTTGTCTCTAGTTCGATAACTATTGTTCTTAGGTAGAAATTCCCTATACTCATCAAACACTTCCTTTCCTAAACTCCTTGAATGATGACATTTTATCCTGGGACCACAAACTGGGCATGCAAATTCACCCTTTGTTTTAAGACCTACAAGATATGTTAATTAATTAGAGTTACAATTTAAAATAATGCATGATATTTTCAATAAATATATATAATATTAAATCACAAAAGAAAGTAACAATATACCACAAAAATTTGTTAACCCAGGAGCATCATGAATTGTCCATGATAGTATTCCATGGAATTGAAATCATTTTTTCTATATTGGTCTAGAGATGTCATACATAGTGACGCCAACCCATAACTTCAATAACTCATTGATAAGAGGCTCAATATATATGTTCATATCTTTAACCTAGTACTTACCTAATTGGTTCAACATACTGCATGATTAATTATACTTATCTAGATGTCGTTATATATAAAACAAATAATTACCATGCACGAAACAAAGAAATGAAATATTTTTTCATACTTTAAAGAAAATAAAAGATGATTAAATACATGGAACAATCATTGCCAACATTGTGTGCTCTCTCTTGATCGACATCCAAGGAGGAAGGTTATTCCTTATAACAAAAACAGGCCACACTGAGTATGTATAACCAAGCTCTCCAAATGGATTGACACCATAAACTGCCAATGAAAGTCTAACATTATGAGGTTCTTCTTTAAAAATTGGCCACTTTTCTTTAATGTACTTCAATGCATAACCATTTGCAAGAATTCAAAGAACATCGTATCGACTTTTGTTATTTTCATGGAAACCCATAAACTGTGCTATACTTTGGCACCTGAACAACCGTTGGAAACATGGAATTATTAGAATATAATGACAAACTTTGCGAGGAACCTTCTTTGACCCTTTATTGGTTCGATATCTACTTATTTGAAATTGTGGAAATTTATTTTCTAATGCATATTGTCCATAGTATATGATATGATCATTAGGACATGCATCAATAGCCTGATAGTCCATTCTAATTTCTTTCATAATCATGGATATTTCGCAATATGTGCATGGCAAAATATTTGACGTCGGTAATAGAATTTCGCCTAAAAATCTACAAAATTAAAAACAATAAGTCAATGTAAACAATATTAATCATCAATATCGCATCCATACTAATTTACAAATTAGAAAACAATAGCAATATAGGAAAAAATTGAACCTTTTAAGTAATTTTGAACATGCAGGCATAAATAATTAACAAATTAAATACCTTAGTATCTATGTGAGGCATTTGTTTGATAAACCATTCAAAACCTTCAAGTTCACCAACAATAATATAGAAAATAAAAGATTTGTTGTTGAGCCTTCATAAAGAGGTTGACGTGACTTCTCAAATAGAGGATCAACATCATGACTGGAAACCTGGTTTTCCTCATCCATTGGAGAAAATGTGTCTTGGATCAAACTATGTATCTCATCTTCCTTATTTGAATCGCTAAATTTATCTCCATCGAAATCATCATCAATAACTTGATCAACAACTTCAATATTCTGATCTCGAAGTTCATCACCCTGTAAAGGAGTATTTCTACTAGTACTTGGCAAATAACTCTCTGGAGGTCGACATTTTGGGGCATCGTCTATATATTTAAAAACAACGTAGAAAAATTAGTGTGTATAGAAAATATAAAAACATCGATAATAAATATTACTAAAATTCATGACATGATGACTATTACAGAGAATACATTAAATATTGAATACTCTTACCAAGGGACGATATTCATAACCCCCTTCTGCATGCCCCTTCTCCCTACAATGTCTTTCAATTGTTGTTATTAAAAGTATTTTTCTTTGCAAGACCCTACAATCATATCAAGGGCAATAACATTTTCCATTGCCCCTAGCCTCTAATGTTGCTCTTAACTGAGAACGCTTCATGTCATTTTTGTTCATAGTGACAAATCCTTGTACTGACAATTAATTGTCTTACCTACACCATACCAAATAGTAAGTTGTCAATTTTTTATATTTTATCTACTCCTTCATGATATTTTAGCTACTCCTTTCGATTATGATATGTTTATTTATAGTGAGCTACAATCCTCACAATTATTTCTTCTAAGACATGTTGACATGTTTTTTTTTTAATTATCGATTAACTATTAAGATCGATATGCTTCAATTTGTACTTTAGAGTAGTGTGTACTGAATCACAATGAAAAATAATTACACACCATTTAACGAAAGTGGTAAAAATTTCTCAAACTTGAATCACTCAACACCATACACTAGCCTCTAAGTTGTTTTGTAGAGAAAATGTCAATCTTTGAAAATCACCACTAAAAAAAGAATGCCATCAACTTATCATCCACAATTGGGTTGGGTTGGTTTAAATTATGACATGTTTATTTACAACTACATACAATGGTCACAATTTTATGCTACTTACAGTGGTCAGGGTTTTATTTTCTAGGACACTTTGGCATGTTCTCATTTTTCATTATCTGACTAGTAGATTTCATCAAGTTATTGTAGATTTTGTCATGAAATTTTTATATTTTATCTACTCCTTATTAATAGTGTATAAACAAGTTACATAAACTACAAACTAAAGTTAATCACTACATCTAGAATTGCGTTTGATTATAAAAAATTGAGAGAAACAACATCACATAAGAATACAATGTTATATGAATAACCTAACCTAATACTAGACTAAAAATATGACATTAATATATATATGCACAACATCATAGAAACACAAAAGTTAGAGAGCTAACAAGATCACTAAGGGATAGAATTAGACCTAACAAGATTTTTTTTTCACTTTCTATTTCAAACATTAGTCATGTGGTAAAGTTCTTATGAGTTGGTGGTTTTGTAATAAGGATTAAATTTACATAAGGAATTGTAGCCTCAAATTCATCTAGATTGATAATGATATCCGTTTTTAATGTTTGAACTGACTTATTGATGGAGTAATTTTCCCTCTTCTTAAAATACTTCTTCGGAAAATATGTTTCTTGACATTTCACATGAATTTGCATAGAATATACTAACTAGATCCAAAAACCAATGACATGAAATATGGTACTACACATATAATATATTATCAAGGGAAAAAAAAGCTACATGAAATTTCATTTGAACAAAAATTTGCAAGTTAAATGAGTACATAAATAGAAAAACATACTAACCTTGCAAGTTTAAAATATGAGCTATATAGATCGAGAATTGGATATGTTCAACTGGTGGGTGACAGAAAAAATAAACATCTCAAAAAAAAAACACAAACAGTGTCGCAACTATAGAAATTGTGTCACAAAGTCTCTTAAAGTAAGGTATATATAGATCGACTAGTCAACTAACCATTAGCAAATGTTTTTTGAGATAGGAAAAATATTTGTGGCAATAGATGTAACATCCCTAGCCTTCGAAAGACCGGGTAATGCTACGAACACAACATTAACTTAGCCTTTAAATCTCTGATACCATATTGTAACATCCCCGACCACCCACAGGTCGGGCAATGCCACTACTGCGGAATATACACTTATATATATAATATGCATTAAGTCAAATTAACACATTTAACTTAGAGTTACTTCCCTCATACAAACTTAAATAGAATTAATAAAAATTCATACATGCAGAGGAATACATGAAAACATACAAGCATCATAGGCATGCATTTTAATTGAAATTAAACACATGATGATCCTTATCCTTGAAACTGGAGTAACTCCACCAACTACATGAAGACCTTCCATGAACCTTCTAGCCATATACTGCACTGCTCATCACACTCAGTAGTGGGTCACCTCGAGCTGGGACTAAGCTCCACCCAGGGCAAGGGAATCCTATAGTAGGCTGAGGTCATAGGAAATTTCACAGTGAAAATGGAAGGATTCTCTCGAGGAGCCTTCTTATGCCCACTACTCACAGACTCTCATTTCCCATATGTTTGTTCAACCCGAGAGTATACACCTTCACAAGAACATGACGTGAATTTTCTACGACCCTCATGGTCCAACCCGCTCTCACCAGGACCTTCTTCGTCTCAGGCCCGAAGAGTCAAAGAACTCTTCCAACTCCCCTCGGGAGTTCTCACTACCCACAGTAATACCTCCTTTGATCTCCCCTTCTCTTATCGGGAAATCGGGTTTTGCGGTATCGAGAAACTCGTTTACACATTCTCGTGCAAATCAAAGCTCTGGACCCCAAACTCCGATGGTCAACGGTCAACGGTTCTACTTCCGTCGGGGATTTACCTATCGGGAAATCGGCACCTACGATGTTGCGATTCACATGCATGGTGAATCCCCGAACCCCGAACTCCGATGGCACGTGCGCATCCTCCCTGCTACGTCACCTCTTCCTCCGTATATCAGGGATCGCGTGATCGCGATTTCACTGTTCACAATTTCCTTGCAACGAAAAGTCCCGAATGCCGAACCGCGATGCCACTTGTCAATACCCCACCCTATCGACGTGGGTCCCATCGCAATTCGGGATTTCGCAAATCCTCCACGATCATTCTAACATCAAGAGTCCCGAAGTGCCGAACCCCGACTCTCCAGGATCGTGTGCCACCTGTCCTCCTAACGATCGATGGCTCCGATTAATTCGAGAAACTGCTACTCAGGATTTCGATGGGCATGAACTCTCACCTTATCAAACGCCGAAATCCGAACCCCGATGGTCTTTGGTTCTCCCTCCTGAGCCTACGGTCTAACTTCCCCGCAGCTTCTCCCGAATCCGACGATCAACGGGATTTCACGATTCTCCATAGCGATCCCTAGCCATCGATTCTCCTCCTCGAGGATTTCTCCTGCTCCAAAGCTCTGTTTCTGTTCGAGCCCTTCCTGGGTCTGTTCCCACAACATTCACAAAAGGAACTATCCCTCCTGAGATTAATTTCTCTCACTCCAACTGAAGGTTGGCGCACTCCTTGCGCTCGGCGTCCAATCATTCTCTAAGTGTTGGGTTCTTCCAGACCCTGTGCACTTCCTGCTACCGCAGTCCTCAATCCTCTGCTAAGATTCATGACTGAAACCTACTCTAGCCTGCAAATCACCTTGCACGGCTCTAATAACCCAATTAAACTCTCGACAGATGAGAATAAGAGTTCAACTGTCTGGCCTCATCAATGCACTCTATGCGGATGAATTCCACTACACTCTATGCAGGAATCCCCTGGCTCAGACAAAGAAACAATTGAAACTCATTCCCCTCTTTCTCCCACAGATGGAGAATACGATGCCCCCTGGTAGCCTTCCAACTCAAGCAACCTATTGCTGAGTGCTCTAGGTATTCAGTAACCCAGTGAAAGCTCCCTCAGTGGATGCTTCCTTTATATGATAGGACTCTAAGAGTTCCTTCCTCCTGTGTTATCTGCACACTCCCTCAATGCCCTCCTGGCGGAGTACCTCTTCCACCGAACACTCAACAACTATGTCTTCCCTGTGCACTCATGCACTTCGCTTGAGGTCCTCTAGACAAAGCTTCTCAGAATCCTCAATAGACTTCTGGTCCTTCAGAACTTACTGCAGAGTTCTTTCCTTACACATGCTCGATACCCTCTCGGTAGAGCTCCTACAGAACTCCTCAGAGGTTCTGTCTACAACAGTGTCTCAGCTACACTGCCTTGACTATTGAGGTGTTCAGTAACCCCAAAATTCCTCCTTCTATATGAGTTGGTGAGTTCAGTGCTTGTGTTCTCAACACATATTTGTCTGACTCCTCCGAGTTCAGAAGTGCATCCCCTGTGCACCAGTATTCAGAATCTCAACACTCTGTCACGCCCTCATGGCATGAAACCTCAAAGACCTCTCAACCCTGAAATCAAACGAACTCCTGCAGAATGCATAACACACAACATACATCTGCAGCATATAATGAACACACACACAGGCATGCATATAATGACAAAAAATGCAGGAAAAACTGCTCTGTATTAATAATGGAAAATGCATGTATATTTTACAAAGTGTTCCTGAGCTCTCCCTGGCTCTCTCATACAACCATTCTACTCTCCAACTCACTAACTCAAAATGATATATCCAGATCTCTTTTACCTGAGGTTCTCATCAAGCGCTTCCCTCTAGGATTTACCTACTCTAATTAATTTACAATGAATGGGCTGTCTAGTCCAGGATCGGATCTAGATCTCAGCCACTACATATATTAATTGCCTATCTTATCTAAAGCCTGCGCAAAGGCATGTCTTTCATGGCTCAACAACCTAAGCACATTTAATTACATTCATTACAATTTTAAATGAGGTTGCGCCTCCCTCTTAGCATACAAATTCATGCGCGTTGACATGGCTGGCTGGCTAGCTGGCTGCATGGAGAGATGCTCCTGCATCATACTCCACAGCTGCAAAAATCATGAGCTCTTGCTCATGAGCTTCCCCTATAGCTTTGGGAATCCTCCTGGGTCCCAAACAAGTCTTTGGAGCTTTTCATCTGCTCTAACCTGTTGCTGCTGCTTCCGTTGCGTTGCTGTTGCTGCCTTCTCTCTACCCAGCTTCTCTTCGCTGGTAGTCTGTGCTGACCTCAACATCAGCCTTCTGATGTCCTGTATCTCTCGGTCCAGCTACTCCAGTGGCTGGTTCTGTTGTTGCAGTCTCCGTAGCTGCAAAACATTTTGGCACATGGGCAGATCGCTATGATCTCCCATGCTATCTTCTTCATCTTCATCTGTGGCCTTCAATTGCCACTCTATTGCAGTCTTCAGCTCTGCAGTGCTTTCTTGACTGTCCTTCTTCTCAGTCATCCTCTTTTCTGACAGCTCAAATTCTTCCAGTTCTATTGCCAGTTCTGGATTGTTCAACCAATCCTCTAGCATCTCCAGCTCCATCTCCCATGGAGTAATAAATATTCCTGCCTGCTCCTCGGCATCTTTTGTTGCTAGCTTCAGTGCTACAGCTTCCTCATCTCCCTTGCTGAATGTGTTGAGACATTCCTCAGAATGATCGCTCTCTCCTTCTGCTTGGGAATCTTCCAAAGTCTGCTCCAATTTTTGTTTGACAGTCCCAGCTGACTGTTCCTCTGATATTGCCGCATATGCAATATAGTTTTTTGCCTCCTCTGGGGAAAATGGCAGGAATATTGAAATTCCCCCAATCATCATAATACTATCCTGATTCTCCTCCTCTTCTATTAGCTGCACCTGCTGATCCATATTTACCTCTGAATTTATGAGAGTATCTGATAGTCTCATCTGCTCTGTCAGCTCTCCTGGCTGATCCAAATTCATCTGTCCATCCCTGCCCACCTGGAAATATGGGATGCTTCCACCACTGCTTCCTTGGAAGATTATGAGATCAATTGATCCCATATTCATCAGCAACCCCTGCTGAATTGAACTCTCCATTGAGTCCAGGAGACTTTCAAACCATCTCAATTTTTCATCTTTGCCTACTTGGCAATTTAACACACTTTCGCTGCCTTCTCGACAGTCTTCAATTCTTTCACTGCTCTCCTGGCAGTTTAACATGATTCCGTTGCCCTCCTGGCATTCTTCGAGACCCCTCAGTGATCTCTTATCATTGCACAATTGGAAATTTGAAATTCCTTGGCTGTCCTCACGACAGTCTTTGAGATCCTCAACTGATCCCAATTCGCTGCCCTCCTGGCAAACTAGAATTTATTCTTTTATTCCCAATCGGAAGTACTTGAAATCATCAGTCGATTCCAATTTATCCCAATCATCATCATCATCATCATCATCGAGACCTTTCCCAGTCTCTGGCCAACAGTAACAAACCATTTCTTCTTCTGTGGCCCTGAGGTCCTCAGCATACCTCAACCATCTTCTCAACAGCCTCTACTGCCTTTTGACCATCAGTTCCCTGACTGGCCATTTAACCTTTGGCGTCTTCATGGGCCCTTTATTAACCCATCTCGTCTTTTTATCCTGGCGCATCCTCATCTCAAGCTCCTCCATATCCCGCTTTATGTCAGCGAGCTCTTTATCCATTTTTGTTCTGCTCATCAGCTTTGAGCTCTTCCTTTCAGCATGTCTATGGCCTTCAGTAGCCACGTTGTTGGTTCCATCTGCCTCCCTGACATATTTTTTTTTGTCACTCCTGCAATCCTGAGTGCTTAGCTTCATCTTCTCACAGTCCTGCTGACTGTCGGCTCGATTGTTGCCTGTCTACAACCAATCGTCGTACAGAGTCCTTCAGAAACTCTGTCTTCTCTCTCTTTACCTGAAATATACAGGTGAAGAACCAACTCTGATACCACTTGACACGAAATTACAAGTATCAGAGTGATTTCTTTTCCTCCTTCACCTCTCTCACCTGAAATATACAGACAAGATTTCTTAGGCTCTGATACCACTTGACGCGAATTTTCTACAACCCTCACGGTCCAACCCGCTCTCACCAGGACCTTCTTCATCTCAGGCCCGAAGAGTCAAAGAACTCTTCCAACTCCCCTCGGGATTTCTCCCTACCCACAATAATACCTCCTTCGATCTCCCCTTCGCTTATCGGGAAATCGGGTTTCACGGTATCGCGAAACTCGTTTACACATTCTCGTGCAAATCAAAACTCTGGACCCCGAAATCCGATGGTCAACGGTCAACGGTTCTGCTTCCATCGGGGATTTACCTATTGGGAAATCGACACCTACGATGCTGCGATTCACATGCATGGTGAATCCCCGAACCCCGAACTTCGATGGCACGTGCGCAGCCTCCCTGCTACGTCACCTCTTCCTCTGTATATCGGGGATTGCGTGATCACAATTTCACCGTTCAGAATTTCCTTGCAACGGAAAGTCCCGAATGTCGAACCGCGATGCCACCTGTCAATACCCCACCCTATCGTCGTGAGACCCATCATAATTCAGGATTTTTCAAATCCTCCAGGATCATTCTAACATCAAGAGTCCCGAAGTGCCGAACCCCAACTCTCCAGGATCGTGCGCCACCTGTCCCCCTAACGATCGACGGCTCCGATTAATTCGGGAAACCGCTACTCACGATTTCGACGGGCATGAACTCTCGCCTTATCAAACACCGAAAGACAAACCCCGATGGTCTTTGGTTCTCCCTCCTGAGCCTACGAGCTAACTTCCCCGCAACTTCTCCCGAATCCGACGATCAACGAGATTTTGCGATTCTCCACAGCGATCCCTAGCCGTCGATTCTCCTCCTCGAGGATTTCTCCTGCTCCAAAGCTTCGTTTCTGTTCGATCCCTTCCTGGGTCTGTTCCCACAGCATTCACAAAAGGAACTATCCCTCTTGAGCTTAATTTCTCTCACTCCTTCAACTGAAGGTTGGCGCACTCCTTGCGCTCGGCGTCCAATCACTCTCTAAGTGTTGGGTTCTTCCAGACCCTGTGCACTTCCTGCTATCGCAGTCCTCAATCCTCTGTTGAGATTCACGACTGAAACCTACTCTAGCCTGTAACTCACCTTGCACGGCTCTAATAACCCAATTCAACTCTGGGCAGATGAGAATAAGAGTTCAACTATCTGGCCTCATCAACGCACTCTATGCGGATGAATTCAACTGCACTCTATGCAGGAATATCTTGGCTCAGACAGAGAAACAATTGAAACTCATTCCCCTCTTTCTCCCACAGATGGAGAATACGATGCCCCCTGGCAGTCTTCTAACTCAAGCAACCTATTATTGAGTGATCTAGGTATTCAGTAACCCAGTGAACGCTCCCTCAGTAGATGCTTCCTTCAGATGATAGGACTCTAAGAGTTCCTTCCTCCTGTGCTATCTGCACACTCCCTCAACGCCCTCCTGGCGAAGTACCTCTTCCACCAAACACTCAACAGCTATGTTTTCCCTGTGCACGCACACACTTCGCTCGAGGTCCTCTAGACAGAGCTTCTCAGAATCCTCAATAGACTTCTGGTCCTTCAGAACTTACTGCAGAGTTCTTTCCTTACACACGCTCGATACCCTCTCGGTAGAGCTCCTACAGAACTCCTCAGAGGTTCTGTCTACAACAGTGTCTCAGCTACACTGCCTTGACTATTGAGGTGTTCAGTAACCCCAAAAGTCCTCCTTCTATATGAGTTGGTGATTTCATTGCTTGTGTTCTCGACACGTCTTTGTCTGACTCCTCCAAGTTCAGAAGTGCATCCCCTGTGCACCAGTATTCAGAGTCTCAACACTCTGTCATGCCCTCATGGCATGAAACCTCAAAGACCTCTCAACCCTAAAATCAAACGAAATCCTGCAGAATGCATAACACACAACATACATCTACAGCATATAATGAACACACACACAGACATGCATATAATGACAGAAAATGCAGGAAAAACTGCTCTGTATTAATAATGGAAAATGCCTGTATATTTTACAAAGTGTTCCTAAGCTCTCCCTGGCTCTCTCATACAACCATTCTACTCTCCAACTCACTGACTCAAAATGAGATATCCAGATCTCTTTTACCTGAGGTGCTCATCAAGCGCTTCCCTCCAGGATTTACCTACTCTAATTAATTTACAATGAATGGGTTGTCTAGTCCAGGATCGGATCTAGATCTCAGCCACTACATATATTAATTGCCTATCTTATCTATAGCCTGTGAAAAGGCATGGATTTCATGGCTCAACATCCTAAGCACATTTAATTACATTCATTACAATTTTAAATGAGGTTGCGCCTCCCTCTTAGGATACGAATTCATGCACGCTGACGTGGTTGGCTGGCTAGCTGGCTGCATGGAGAGATTCTCTTGCATCAGAACAATCCATTGGTTGCTTCACCTCCCTCTCTAGGTCTCAGCAACAGGTTGGATCAAGAATTCTCAGAGCTCCGTAGCTGGTGCTAGACTCTCTTTGGGAGAAAACCACTTCCCAGAAAACTCTCTCACCTAGAGAGAGCTTCTCATAGGCCTGACAACCTGCCTCTTCAACCACAACCACCCCTCTCACCTGGAGAGAGTATTTCACACAAGTCTGAAAAATTACTTCTTCAACTTTGTTCCATCACAAGAAGGACAACAGAAATGGTTCAACACTCATTCATACAGGGATGAAAACAACATCAATAGATGGGCATGGCACCGCATGTGGAAACAACCCACACTAAAAAACTACATGGCAAGGAAATTATCTAGGTGTCAGGTTCCTCAAGAGACATAAAACAATGCATGGATGAACTGGGTGGCCACAACAACCCACAGTTATGAAACCACATGGCTCAGACAAATACGGGATACTTAGACTTCCCCGGACACACGGATCAATCTGTCGATTTTCCCACGGGTTTCAAGGTGCGTGACCAGGAACACAATGCATATGCAGACATAGAGGAAAACCAAATTTAGATGCTTCAGATCCCTGCGGACTCAGGTGGAGGATGAAAGAATGGGAAGCCCCCCCCAACAACATTGTCTTTCTCAGCTATAACTGCATGCACCCATATTGACACTTGTCTTCCTGGATCTGCATGAGTTCCACTTAGCACACATTCCCTTTACAGGAACTTAGGAAAACACTCGATTCCGAAGTTGCTTGCCTTTCATAGTCAAATATGTGCACCAGATTCACTTGCAATATGCCTTCTTGCTCCACTTGAATCACATTCCAATGGATTACATGATTAGCATAAGGTATATATTCGTTAAGAAATGAAATATGAAACACATTATGTACAGTGATGGATGCAAGTAATTCAAGCATATATGCAATGTATATATATGTATATACAAACAATTATAATAACATTATAACATGTATACAACATACACAACATACAATAATTAGAGAATTTTACTTATCTTTTGATTTGAGAAGACCTTCCACCACTGAGCAGGGTTATGACTCCATCGGGGAAATGTCTTCCCAAGATAGCCATTGTCCACAATCCATATCCACATGGTCTAGGCCAAGGTACCAAACCTCAACAAAAATCCAACCATTCAAACCTGAGCAGCACTCCAACCAATGGTCTCTCATTCCCCACATGCCTATCCCACCCCAGGAGTGTACACCTTCACTATCATACAGTCCATCAGCTGCTACACCTCTCTTTCCTTTGACTTCAACAACATGTTGACTTAGGAAGTCTCAGAGAACCATGGCTCTCGGAGTTCCAAATTCCCTCAGAGATTTCCAATCATCATATTCTCAAGCTACTCTTTGTAATCAACATTCCAACTTTAACCAACATCATCTCATCTGCATCACCCACATGCAGTTATCATGAGAAAGCATAAAAGAATTCATTTAGGAACTCCAACTTAGTTCAGAAAGGAATTCAACTTTTTCCCCAAAACAAGAAATTTCATTTCATAATTCATCTTGATTGTTGTCATATTATGAATTCAACCATCCTTGTGGTTTTCCACAGGCACCAAATTGCATACCATTTTTCCTGTAATGCTTCCTCTTTCATACAACCAACAAATTGTCAGTATTTTATGTACATCATAATTCAACATGTACACCACCTTATGCAATGATCTTTGAATTGCCTGCACCTAGAAATTCAATCGCAGTTACCAAATGACTTGATCAAATAGAATGACTCATCATTCTATGCATATGCATGTTCATAATTAATAACGGTAAGTTTATTATTTCAATTTTCTAAACATAAAATTTTATGTAGTCTCTATTCCTGTGACTAGATGGCTTGCAACTTTCCTATTGCAATGTTTAATAGTTCCTTAAATGTTATCAACTTCATGAGTTAGCAACATCTCATCCATTAGTACAATTATTTCCATGCAATAATATATATGCATGTACTTACAAAACATAGTCAACCATTGCATTCAGTATACAATTCTATCACTTACTATGCATGCGTGCAATTCTCAATGCATACTTATTCAGTGCACCTTGCATTGAATTACATAATGCTCTTTATATTAGTCATGTATCTCACCATCCATGAGTTGGAATTATGGCCAATGTCTTGACACATTATCCACACACTTCCTATTGTCTTCCCAATTAATTGGATGCCTTTCTTTTCGACCCGAACACTACACCAAGAATATAATTTTGCGGTGTTCATTAGTGTTAGCAAAAAGGTTGCAGTCCCCGTTTTATTTAAAGGTAGGAATATTTTAGTACCTATGTGGCTCATAACCTTTCCATATAAGTACATTTCCATATCCAACCATGCCCCAGTCTCATACATGACTAGCTTACTGGCA
Source organism: Picea engelmannii (assembly GCA_009831015.1). Taxonomy (NCBI): domain Eukaryota; kingdom Viridiplantae; phylum Streptophyta; class Pinopsida; order Pinales; family Pinaceae; genus Picea; species Picea engelmannii. Next base: position 230,393 of record ML779473.1, read on the forward strand.
TTCATTCTTATAACAAGTTCTTATCTTTTAATTTTCTTTGGTTATTACCCCGTAACCAAATTAACAAGACATTATACTATATCAGTGTATGCATTCAGAAGATAAAAAGATTTGAATTAATATAGGCCTCCAACCTTTACCACATCTAGTGTTATGCATTCAATAATATAACCCTATGATTTTATAAAATAACTCTAGTTAAGGAAATTCTTACCTAAATTTCCTTTTAGCAATTATGCAAAAGGAGTAAGAAAAACTCATACCTGCATGACTTCCATTAATAAATTTTACACTACCTGAATTTTTGATGGCAGTAGAACCTTTCATGCTTCTTTTATCAAACTTATAACCAACACTTCATCTCTTTGTTGCTTCACTCCTTATGCAACAACATCACCAACAACACTTGCAAACATGCAAGCATTCTTTCCTCTGGCTGACCCAACAAGCCATAACATACTTGCTGCCACAAAAATTGCAGCAACTTCTTTCATGTGTGAAACTTTTCCTTTTCAATCCTTGGAGTCTTCAATTCTTCCCAGATTCCTAAATATTCTTGTTCTCTCATGGTAGTCGTTGTACATGAATATTTCTTCCCTACGCACTTTCGACGCAATGACCCTACCTCAGTGGGGTCTTCTGACCTCCCGGTCAAAGGATATTTAAAAATTATGAGTCACATTGACTCTTCAGGATCGTGATTGAACCTAAAACAATTATACACAAGTCTCCCTCCCTTCTGTGTGAAGGTCCTAACAAACCCATGGGTTTATTCCTGGGTGCTTCCAAAAATCCAAGTTTCATGCGCTAGACCCTTTTTCATTAACCCTTTCCTTCATAAGATCATGGGCTATGACCTCACATAAGTGTGTGATTGCGGGCGCGGGAAAGAGTGGTTTTAGACCAACCCACTTTTCGCTCCACAATTCACCTTCAGATTCCATTTATCACTTTGTTAAAAACATGGTATAAATTGTGGCCCGCTCTCAGATTTTTAATATCTGAGCAAGTTCAGGCCCCGCAATTCTTCCCATTAGTCGATCTCTCACTTTCAACAATGATCCATGATCAACGACTATTATATAACCTTTACTTGCCTCTGGAAAACTGTCCAATCAACGAACTTTTCTCCTTTCATGCGCGATATCATATCTTCACGATCTATCGACACATATCTCCCTTCCAAACCAATGGCTACGATTGGTTCTACCTCTCCAGCCCTTGGGAGTTTCAACTCTCAACTATCTGTTTTTCCCCTATGGAAATCCTCTGGCGTGGAAGATCTATTGACACCTATCCTAAACAATCGGATGGTTCTGATGAAATATGGCTCTCTGGCCTTTGGGATTTCTCATGTCTCCACACACACAAATCTCTGTAGTTAATTTTCTCAGAGTGACAGATATTCTGCCACGTGTCCTCTCCAAATCAACGACCCTGATTCTCTTCGGGACTTCACCTCTTTATGACCAAGACCAGATCAATGGTCCTTCGACCTCCTCCTCGATCAAATATCGAGATCTCCTTTGGGACTTTGGTGCTTTCACCCTCTGCTTTCCTCCAGAGTGCTCCATACCCAAAGTTCCAGATCTGGCACCACGTGTCCACTTTCAAATCAACAACCAATATTTACTTCGATTGTTTCTCCTCCTCCTTGTACACAAACTTTTGAAGTTGTGGATATTATGCGACCTATCCTCCCTGACGATGGATGATCGCAAATCACTTTGGGACTTCGGGACTTTGACAAATCCACTCTCCTGTGCACAAAACTAAGTCTCATGCACTTACCTTCGGATCCAACGGTTGTTGGTCCTTCATGCTCATACCTAATGTATGGGATCCGTTCCTCTCCTCTACACTTCCTTTGTTATATTGGAGGTTGATCTAACGGTCCAGGCTCCTCCCCACAACTGATTTGACAGCTATTGTCACTCCTCCTCTTAAGATTTTAACTTCTTCCTCGGAATATTTTTTCAGTGTTCAAAGGTTTCAGCCTTTGATCTTTCTCCTACGAGTCTATCTCCTAGATCTTGTCTTCTCTCTCGTAAGTGTTATATCTTCTAAGATTTAGGAATTAGAATGAGTCTGTCTCCCAGGCACTCATTTCATTATCTCTTCAGATATTTTCAATTTAATCAGTCTCCTAAGGGTCTCAACCCTTCTGTTTCCTTTCAAAGGAAAACTTTGTGCCCTCCTAGCAACCTTCTGCTCAAAGAACACCTTGTTGAGCGTTTTCTATAGAGTGTTCAATAGCTCTATGAGTATATTCCTCTGATACTCTTTTACTTGAACTCGACAAAGAGTTCTCTATGTGCACACTTTCACTCACTCGATGCCCACTTGGCAGAGCCCTACAAAGTTCTTAGTGACTCTTTCTCTCTCTGAAGTCAGTACAGAGTTCTTCCTGTACACTTTGTTAGCACCAGAAGTCACCTCAGGATTGCGTCGTAGGTAAGCCCAGTACCCATTAGAGTTTTATGTCACAGGTTGGTTATAAAAAGGTCAAATGGGCGCAATCTCAGGAAAATATCATCTTAACTCAGTAAATTGGACTGGTATGCAAAACCAGGTGAGCTATTAGTTTAATTTTAGATAGTAAGTTGTAGTAAAGGTGAGTAGGAGGAATAATTTGGTGAGAAAATTGTAGAGGTCTATCATGGACATGAGGTCTTCCAGCAGCCGAAGGAAGAAAAATTTAAACACAAGATCTTCTTGAATTCAAATTTCAAGGATACTGAAATAAATCATAACAACATTATAATAAAAAATTCATCATAATACAATCACAACAATCCATGTGAATCAATCATTCATGAACTCTCTCAGTAGCAGAGGAAAACAGGATGGAGTAATAAAGTTGATTGTCATTAAACAAGTAATCTCAAATTACAATGCATAATCAGAGAACCAGAAGCTTCATTAAAACTTTACAATATGAGAGATTTGTTCTACCATCGACCATAAAAAAATATCAAAACTTATTATTTATACTCAGAACTACTAGCTCCCACCAGGAGAACGCTCTGACCCCTGCATTCAAGGCTCAATGTCTACATTTTCTTCTATCAATATGCACTTACATTCTTTTGTCAGATGCAAGATCAGATCGATATGGGATTTGCAGGAGAATCCATTGACATGGGAACTTCGGCTGATGGACTACCCTTTATAGCCAGTTCTTCGATGCTTTCCATTTATGTTACAAAACAAGGTTTCAACCACCTTCCCTATTTTCATTAAATACTTTCATCGGGATTAAGAAGAGGCCTGGCACTTATTAATACTCCAGGTGGTGCCCATGACTTCTTCCAATCGACCTCGATGCCTCAAGACCACGCAGATATCCTTCAGAGGACAATACGGGCACTTTCGGCCTTTGGCGTAGCTCCTTTCCATTTATCCATGCGATCTTAGGCTGTGACCTTATTATTATCCCATATGAAATTTCAATATTTTGCATTTCGGGAGTTTTCACTCCCCTAGATTTCAAATATCCTGATGCTTGAAATCATGAAATGGCCCATTTTGATCAACGGTCAAATTTTCCTTGAATATGACGTCCATGATCACTTCCTCGAATAGACTTAGCGGCCCATTTCTCAACAGGAATTGTCCCTTCTCTATGGCCCTGATTTCCACATGACCACGAGCTGTGATTGTGGGCCCAACTCCCAAGCGTGTCTTGATTTTGCGTTTTGCGAGCTTGAGTCGTGCTCCATTCACAAACTTTTGAGTCGCAAAATTTTGATCTCTCAGATTAAGTGCCACGTGTCCCTTTGAATTGAACGGACCAGATGGATGTCATCATTTCAAGACATTCCTCACTTCATCTTTTTCTGAAATAACTTTCTCCACGAGTCTATCTTGCACCACGTGCCCTTCTGAAATAGACGGCCTAGATCATTTTGTGACTTCATGTTTTGCGAGTCTTCATGACTCTACCCTTTGACTTCTCCATTCTGTGAGTCAGGGAAATATTGATCCTACGCCATGCATCCTTCCCAGTACCAATGGCTAGTATTGACCTCACGATTTTGGGCCTCTGTCTGACGCTAAAATTCGTGTAATTCCATGATATCGATATCCCAATGGTCTTCGATCTGATATTCTTGATGGATCTTCATCGTTGAAAGTTGATCTTGTTGGCTCACTTGATTTGAGTCCATATCAGACTGCTCTAAGTGTTGTGCTTGTGCTTACGGCTGCGACTTATGTGAATAATTACTTGGATGACTGACTGAGGGCTTGGTAAAACAAAAGGATCAGTGGCAGATAAAAAAAGAGTAGTGATCGATCTTAGAGAAAATAGTTCGATCAAACGGATGAAGGAAAATAGAGAAAAATGAATGGCGGAGAGGAAAAACCTACGATTGGGTCTGTAAAAGGAGGAGAGATAGGCAAAATTTACAGACTTAGGTAGAAACCACAAACCTATAAGGCTTTGACAAGTTTATGTGATAACATTTGGCTCCATAAGGGATGGCATGCTCCATGTGAGCTACCAATAACACACAGCTCCAGTGCCTTTGCTTTGGGTTATGGAGTCTCCTATTAAAAACAAAATAAACATAAAATAGGAATGGTATTTACAATGGTGGGACGCAAACTATGGTTTTAAACAAAAAAAAAATTAGGAAGTGCCCATTTATTGGGCCAATAAAAAATTCATCACCCTCCAAATTCTGCAACCTGTAAGTATTATTTGGAAATGCCTCAAAAATCATGAAGGGACCGATCCAAAGGGCTTCAAACTTACCATGCTTTCCCTTGTTCTATTTGGGTGCATACCATTTCAGTATTAGATCTCCCAACTGGAAATCCTCTTTTCTCACCTTTTTGTCAAAGGCTTGTTTGATCATCTGTTGGCTTTCATGTGCTTTGTCCAATAGATGCTCCCTAGCCTACTGCACTTCTACCATCTGATGTATTCTCCTGATCATGTCATCAGGCTCTTCCTGGAAATCTTGGAAGAACTTTTCCACTGGCAAGGCGAACTGAGAAGGAAAAACTGATCTAGTTCCATATACAAGATGGAAAGGAGAGACACCCAGGGACCTCTTTTTTTTCACTCTAATAGCCAACAGAGAAAAATTGTTCTTTGAATCCCATGCTTTCTTATTGTCCTCTAGCAGTCTTTTGATGATCTTTATCAGGATTTTGTTAGAGGATTCTACCAGTCCATTCCCTTGTGGATAGTAAGGGGTAGAGTGGATCATTGAAATGCCGAGCTATTCACAAAACTTGATCAGTGGTTCAGATTTGAAGGATGCAACAATATCAGTGATGATTCTTTTCGGACAACCAAACCTTTCCATAATATCTTCAAGAAAACCAATGATTACTTTGTGAGAAGTGCTCCTTGTGGGGATAGCTTCTATCCACTTGGTGAAATAATATGTTGTAGTTAAAACCCATATGTGTTGACCACTTGAAATAGGATGAATTTCCCCAATAAATTCTAGGCCCCACTGCTAAAAGGGTCATGAAGCTAGTACAAGCTTTAATGGCAAAGAATTGAGTTGTTGCTTCCCAGAGAACTTATGACATTTGATGCAAGCCCTGATTTTCATACAGACATCAGTGAATAGAGTAGGATAGTAGTACCCAACTGTGAGGATTTTATAGGCCGTGGTTCTACAGAAATGATGTCCTCCACATAGACTGTCATGAAAATCAAACATAATGTTTTGGGCCTCCTGTGGGTCTAAACATGTCATAAGAACACCTAGAGGGTCTTTCCAATACAAGACCTGTTCGATAAGGAAATATCTAATTGCTTTGATCTTTAAATATCTTGCCTTCCTTTTTCCCATACCATCAGGGGGCCTTAACTCTTGCAAAAAAATATAATGTCTTTATACCAAGCACATTCTGTTAATGGAGGGATATCCTGAGAACTTTTGTTAGACAACTCATCTTGCTCATTTTCTGAGCAAGTGTGGATGAATTTAACCCCCAAATATTTACAATTAGATCCATCCAACAACTTGGCTAAACCTTGGACTTTAACTCGTTTTGTGGGATTTATTTCCAGATTGAATTCAAGGATTTTGGCAATCCACTTGATCCTTCTTCCATCTAATTCAGGTTGAATCAAAATATCCTTCACAGAAGCTAAAGGAACATATGCAAAGATTGTTTAATGCAGAACATAGAGTATGAAATCTTTGAGGGATTTCACCAAAGCGTAGGCCTGCTTCTCCATGACATCATATCTGACCTCTGTGTCTCTTAATTCTCTACTGGAAAAAAAAAATAGGTTGCTCCAACCCTGCATCATTCTTTTGTAGTAAAATAACTCCCATTGTATCAAATGAAGCAAAGGAAAAAATCATAAAATCCTTAAAATAATCAGGACTAATGAACATAGGTGCCTCAGTTAATGATTTTTTGATTTGGTTGAAGGATTCTTGGGGCTCAACGGTCCATTTTACTTAATTCATCTTCCCAATAATGGTTGTGATATGATTTACCAATTCAACAAAATTTGAAACAAACCTCCTCGGAAAATTGATTTTTCCCAGGAAAGACTGAACCTCCTTCTTAAACCTAGGAAGTGACAAGGTTTGAATATCTTCTACCCTACTTGAATCAATTCTGACCCCTTCAACTGATACAATGTGCCCCAACAATTTTCCCTTTTTCATGGAAAATAAAGACTTCTTTGGATTTAAGGAGAGACCAAACCTTTTGCATTTCAAAAATACTTCCCTGAGATGACAACAATGTTCTTTATCATATCTGGAAAATATTTTTATGTCATCCAGATAGATGACCACAAATTTATCCCTTTCTCTAATGAAGGCAATGTCCATGGCTCGCTGGAAGGTTGCTCCTGCGTGCATCAATCCAAAGTTAATTTTGGCATACATGAATGTGCCCCAAGGAGTGATGAAAGTTGTCTTTTCTTTGTCTTCAGGCAAGACAGATATCTGATTATAGCAAGAAAATCCATCAATCATGGAAATCCTGGATGCACCTGTCACCTTCTACAATATGTGTTCCATCTTTGGCAAAGGGTAATTGTCCTTCTTAGAGCTCCTGTTCAAATTCCTAAAATCAACATAGAGTCTAATTTCTCCATTATTCTTCCTCACTAGGACCAAGTTGGCCACCCATTCAAAATATCTCAAAGGGACAATGATTTGGGCATCTAGTAGCTTCTTTACCTCCCTTTCCATAATAGGCAACAACATAGGATTTATTTGTCTTAATTTTTTCCTAAATGTTTTGGCCTCCTCCTTCAATGAAATATTATTCTCAATAATGTTGGTGTCATATGTTCTGAGGTATTCATAGGTCCAGAAAACACATCAGTTAATTCTCTCAATAATTGAGCATACTTGACCCTTTGCTCCCTTGACAAGCTGCTCGAAAACTTGCCAAATTTTGGTTCCTTCTCTGTGCCAATATTGCACTCATCTATGTCATCATTCTAGTTTGAAATATTTCCCTTTACTACCACATCATTTCTTTCAAATGATCTTTCCAAAGACACTAGTCCATTTGGGATGTGATTGTTTGACAATTTAACAATATGATGATTAGCAATTTTGTTTCGAAAAACATCAGAATGAGGATCTATTTCAAAGTTGGGATCTTGATCAATGTGTAATGCAGAAAACTCACCAACAGTTTCCAGGAATATTTTGATTTCAAGATCATCCTCAAACACTTTCCAATGCTTGACATTGTCAGGTATAGAGGGTCTATATTTCACTTCTATATCATACCTGAGTTTAGGTGGCAGAGGGATTTTGAAATTACTTGCTGAGACAACCATAGAATATGCCATGATGTTAACTTCTCTGGGAACAAATGAAATGTTGAAGGCCAAGAAAAAGTTGTCAACTAGGTCCCACACTTCATTTCTATAAATTCTGAGACGAGGGTGCTTGTCCTGATAACTATTTCTAATTTGTTGGACAATCAAATCATCATCCACAAACACTGATATCTCTTCAATTCCCATGTATTTTCTAGCCCTCAACCCCAAAACAAGAGCTTCATATTCTGCCACATTGTTGGTAGTTTCAAATTCCAATTTGTAGGATAGAGATATGGTATCTTGATAGGGTGAAACAAAGACCACTCCATCACCAACAACATCCTTAGAGGAGGCTCCATCAAAGAACATTTTCAAAACAAAGGTGGTGGAGAAAGAAACTTCATGAAAAAACATGGGTTGTTTTTTGAGTTTTAAAGGAGGCCCGGGAGCATCAATGAACTGCAATAAGTTGGTTCTGAAATTAGTATCAAAGGAAAATATATGATGATTGGTGGGGTCTTCTTTTTCACTAATAATTTAGGCCAACTGAGCTTCTTTGTACAGTCTTCTATGCTCCCCTCCAAACACAGGAATGGTAGCATATGTGAGATCCATCTACAATGTTCCCCCAAGCGTTTTAATCCAAGATCTTAACAATAACATTCCAAAATTGAAAGGAACATCAGCCACCATGATATCCATGACCACACTTTTCATGGGCAACTGAAATAAGGTTACAACCATATATTTGATGAACCCAATACATTGCACCCTCCTCAAATCAAAAGAATACAAATATTGATAAGCGTTTGTGATTTCTAATTTGAGTTCTTCCATGAAAATTTTGGGCATGAGATTATGAGATTCCCCTGATTCCATCAAATAGTTATGCAACACCTTATCATGTATGTTCAGTGATGTATAGAAGGGAGGGGATGAATCATATCTATATTCTACCATAGGACCTAATATGATTGTTGGATTTTCATCTTGAATATTTGTTGAGTCTGTGGAAGGGAAAGATGGCTCAAACTGCAATAGCTTAGAGAGGGATTTTTTGAAATCTTCATGCTTGACTAGCTCTGAAAGGGGTATAGGGATATTAATTTTTTGAAATTCATGATCAAATTTGAAAGAGGATGCGTGATTCAAAATTTCTATCACTTCTGGGATAGGGCCTTTGGTTATTTGTGTGGGATTATGTGCTTTTTTTTCCTTGTTGTTAGCTGCATCTCTAGCAGACTTCTCTTCTCTGGGAGGCTAATCAGGGACGTCAAACTTCCCTTTTTTCTTCTTAGACCTAAGGTTTTATTTGTTGGGACCACTATTGGTCTTCTCCCATTTACTTACCTCTTTTATTTGGTTGTTCATGAGGGATTCATGTTACAGGTATGAACTAACTGAGAGGGGGGGGGTGAATCAGTTAGTGTAGATTATTAATAATTTCTCTCCTTTTCTAACTTTGAATCATTAATCTTAGTGGCAGTGAGTCTTTACTGTGAAATCCAGAGTTATAAAC
>ML779473.1:259364-308719 GCA_009831015.1 Picea engelmannii
CTTGAACCCCTTTATATAGTGCTACCATCACCTAAGAACATTCTAGAGGAGGAATCTTCTAGAAGTAGAACCTTCTAAGAAGTCCCCTTACATTTATTATATCTAACTACCATAGTGGGCCTTATTTAATAATATAGTGGACCCCACTACCTCTCTAGCTACCTTACATTAGTGGGCCTTATTTAACTTAGGACAACACTCAACATGTCCACCTTAGCCTTTAGGAAATAATAATAAATTATTATCCTCTTTAGAGGTAAGCCCCCTAGCTTAGCCCCTAGGCCCACACACTAGGCCTCCTCCCTTACCCAACCTTATGGAGGATTAGTCCTCCATCACTCTTTCTTCATGGTCAGTCTACACACAACAATGTTTATATTTTATTAATGATCTGCATAATTACATATACAAAATCAGTCTCCTAGCCTTTAACACCTAGGCTCTCCTACCTAATCACCAAATAAGCCTCCTAGCTTATTATAACTCGTTTCACCAACCTACAAAACATGTTTATAATTTATAAATACAACTAGGGCTCGTCCTTGGGGATATTACAATAGCAACGAACTTTTTTGGCAATAGTGACAAAATTCCTGCCCAATTAAAAAAACCTGTTTGTGGCAATAGCGTCGAACTTTCATGGCAATAGCGATGGAAATGTCGCCCAATTTAAAAAAAAAAAACCATGAAAATAATGGAAACGTGGAAACTTTTCGTGGAATAATCTGTCCATATGTAGTAGTGATTTAATTGGTATGCATACCATTGCAATACTATGGTATGCATACCATTGCATTACTATGGTATGCATACCATTGCGATACCATGGTATGCAATGGTGTTCATACCATTGCAATACCATGGTATGCATACCATTGTGATACCACGGTATGAAATGGTATGCATACCATTGCAATACCATTGGTATGCATACTTGAGAATCCATAAGAAAACTACTACTAAAACCCTAAGACAATTAAAATCCTAAAAATAACCTATAAATGGTATGCATACCATTGTGATACCATGGTATGCATACAATTGCAATACCATGGTATGCATACAATTGCAATACCATGGTATGCATACTTGAGAATCCATAAGACAACTACCACTAAAACACTAAGACAACTAAAAACCTATAAATGGTATGCATACCAATGGTATGCAATGGTATGTATACCAATTGTATGATATACTTGAGAATCTCTAAGACAACTACCACTAAAACCCTAAGACAACTAAACTCATAAAGATAACCTATAAATGGTATGCATACCATTGTGATACCATAGTATGCATATCGTTGAAATACCATGGTATGCATACCATTTCAATACCATGGTATGCATAGGAATGGTTTGTAATGGTATGCATACTTGAGAATCTCCAAGACAACTACCATTAAAACCCTAATACAACTAAAACCCTAAAAATAGCCTATAAATGGTATGCATACCAATGGTATGCAATGGTATTCATACCAATAGTATGAAATGGTATGCATACCATTGTGATACCATGGTATTCATACCATTGCAATACCATGGTATGCATACTTGAGAATCCCTAAGAAAACTACCACTAAAACCCTAAGACAACTAAAACCCTAAAAATAATTTGTAAATGGTATGCAATGTTATGCATACCATTGCGATACCATGGTATTCATACCAATGCTATGCATACCATTCCAATACCATGGTATGCATACCATTTCAATACCATGGTATGCAATGGTATGAATACTTGAGAATCCATAAGACAACTACCACTAAAACCCTACGACAAAAAAATCCCTAAAAATAACCTATAAATGGTATGTAATAGTATGCATACCATTGGTATGCCATACTTGAGAATCCCTAATACAACTGAAACCCTAAAAACAACCTATATATGGTATGCATACCAATAGTATGCAATGGTATGCATACCATTGTGATACCATGGTATGCATACCATTGCAATACCATGGTATGCAATGGTATGCATACTTGAGAATCTCTAAGACAACTACCACTAAAACCCTAAGACAACTAAAACCCTAAAAATAACCTATAAATGGTATGCATACCAATGGTATGAAATGGTAAGCATAATAATGGTATGCATACCATTGCGATACCATGGTATTCATACCATTGCAATACCATGGTATGCATACCAATGGTATGCATTCTTGAGAATCGATAAGATAACTACCACTAAAACACTATAAGACAATTAAAACCATAAAAATAACCTATAAATGGCATGCATACCAATGGTATGTAATGGTATGCATACCAATGGTTTGCATATCAATGGTATGCAATGGTATGCATACCATGGTATGGATACCAATGGTATACAATGGTATGCAAACCAATGGTATGCATACCATGGTATGGATACCAATGGTATGCAATGGTATGCATAGCATTGCAATACCATGTTATGCAATGGTATGCATATCAATGGTATGCATACTTGAGATTCCCTAAGACAACTACCACTAAAACCCTATAAATAACCTATAAATAGAGCCCCTCTTGTGGATGATACACAATTCATTTCATGTAAAAGTGATGGATTACTTGACTATCAAGATAGTATGAAAGAGACAACTTGAAGTAGTTGCAATTGTCAAAAAGTCAATATTATACACATTGTGCAGGTAATGAAACTGTATCATAGATATCAAATTTGGAAATTCATTAGTATCTTTTTCAAGTTTTACATTTTGAATATTGCATCATTGATTATCTATAAAATGTACTATTCTATCATGTAACCACGTAAAAGTAGTTGATTTGGATCAATCTATTTATCGGAGACACATAATTTACCCATTTACATGTGCTAATTTTCTATTAGGTTGGAGGAAGAAAAACGTGTAAGACATTACTTTCTAGATAGAATTTTGGTATCATTACTTTCTAGATATATTTTTGGTAGCATAACATTACTAAATAATTGTTATTAATAATTGATTGGTTGAACAAAATTTATAAATACCCGCTACACAATCTCAACAAACATTTGCATTAATAAGTCTTTCAGTAGTTTTTTTAGCATTTATGAAGGGTTACACATAAATCAAATGATATAATATATGTCATTCCTAGATAGAGGTGAATATTGTGTGCCATAGAAAATAACATTGATCTCAAATGTGTGTGCCCATAAGATATTCCTTAATGCGTAATGCAAGTATTTATAATCGCTAAATAGAAACAAATCAAGGGATTAATACACATAAAATTCATACACTTTGAAATTCATATGTTCATAAACATCAAATGTAGAAACAATGAGATTCATAAAAAGTGTGCCATGACATATATATATACTCAACGTCATTTAAATTGTACATTTTCTACAAAATGGCAACGCATGCCCAATATACAAGTGGCGTAGCATATAAAAAAAAACACATATATATAATAGCCTAGATATGGTATGGAAATAGTTGGACAATCATTCAACATTTCCGCCCTCGCCACCCTCAGGATCATCATGGAAATCTATCTTTCTTCTCTTGCTCGAGGATGCACCTTAAGAGGTTCTAGGTGTGGGCATGCCCCAACACTATGGAGACTGCACAAACAATAAACAATGTTATAAGTTTTTTTCATCAATGAATTAATAGACATACAAATTGATACTTTGTAATTTAACCTAAGAAAACTCACAGCATATGAAACTATTAATTGTGAGGGTGTTACCCTCCTCCGCGACCCCAATCTCTTTGCAATTCCACCCTACATTAGTTATAAGTATCAAGTCAAGAAAAACAAAAAAAAACATGCATAAAAACAAATTCATGAAACATGAAAAATTATCATTAATGCATTATCTCACAGTGAATAATTTAGGCATCGATGCAAATTCACATACAGATGGAGCACTGGGTTGTACAACCTTCTCTAATAAGACATTTGTTGTGGCAGTCTCTATTGATGGGGCTTAAAGTGGTAGTGGGAGTGGGTGGTATATAGGTGGGTTGTGATGGAACCTCATAGGCTGTACAATTGATTCCAACACCCTAGGCATGGAGAAAGGAAACCCAGAAGCAACCTCCAGGTTCCCAGGGGGTGAAATACTACTATACCTAGAAAATATATCATCGGTCTGCATACATATGAAAAAAATTGAACTATTAGTATCAAATACTAAAATTCAAAAACATAAACACAAATATTTTGAGAATTATATGATATTTAACTTTGCACATGATACCTGTGACGTTGGTGACTTATCCATCCCAGATGGAAAATCCCTGGCATCGCCTAGTTCCAAATCCTGTAGAAACAAGAGAAGATATAAACAAATTGAGGATGTCATAAAATAAATAAATGACTATGTTGAATCTATCAAATGTGAAACATACATGCGTGTATGGTGCACCCAATGAACATGTTGCCTCTACTACTCCATTAGTGTTCTGGATAGGAACTGATGCATCCATAGGCGTAGAGGGTCTGTTGTTGGGATGCAACAACTAAAAAACAACATACAATCAAATATCTATATAAATACAAAAAATAAAAAATAAATATAAACGATGAAAAACAAAAAAAAATGGTTAAGATACTAACCTTCTCCATGAAGCTATGATGTCCAGTGGGATCTATAGGCCCAAACCATGTATTCCCATAGCTAGAGCATCTGTGAGATTCATATTGATGACTTCTATGTCCATGTGCCATCTCCTCATTGTATTCTTATGTGCATGTTGACATTCCAAAATCCCTAACAATGTCACTAGCATGCACCTCCATTCGAGATAGTAAAACAAAGCTACTTTGTTTCACTAGGATACAAGTCAATGAGGAGATGGCTAGTTGTACCTGTTGCAAATTCTTTGCAACATGAGGATGTTGGGTAGTGGGGTCAGGCCTTCGTCTAAGGGCACGGGGACCTAACTCGGGGTCGTGCATGGCCTTCTCTCTGTCATGTGTGGACCCTCGACCCACCCCCTGGAAGTCACTAATGTCAAAGTAGTTGACATGTTTACCTATAATAAAATCAGCCCATAATTTCCTCAAAAACTATAAGGGCATCTCCATGTTATTGCAGGGAGGTTTATCAAAAACCATGTACCACCTATCTATCTATTTTTGACCAATATTGGGATGGATGCACGAGTCAATGAATATGCATTTCCTAATCAATGGTAGTTCTTGTCCATTTCTAGGATCCCTAAATATAGACAATAATTTTTTTTTAAATGCCCAGTTCTTTGATTTGGTTTTTATCCAAACCAGTGCTATAATACTCGTACATTATTGCCCTATATTAAGAAATAGATGTCAATTTCTCTTGGCCACTTATGGATTGGACAATGATGTCCAAATAAGTGGCCAAGGAGACTCTGCTAGGTTCTCTAGTCTCCCTTAATTGTTCCTCATGGTTTCTTAATATCACCAACCCCTCATCAATTTCACTATTTTCATTCTATGGTGGTGGTGGTGGGTTGGGGTTTTTATCTTAATGGTTTTCTTGTGAGGGGTTTAAATTTTCTTGGGGTTCCATTGTATTTTATATACTGCAATTTAACATCCATGGCATGTAAATTAGTTTCCTTTTTTATTTAAAATACTAAATTACAATTTTTTTTCAATTTAGATTATTGGGAGCAATATATTAAATTAGATTGACTAAATTGGATTAAAGTTAAGATAAATTTAACATACCTAGACACATGGTGGCGGTGGTGGTGGCGGTGGAAATATACTCTCTTTATTCCTCCTCTCTTCACACTATTTTCCCAATGAGAAACGCGAGCGTGATTTTGAGCACAGTATGTACAAAATCGCTCTTCTGCGTTTTTTGAAAAAACAACAATAATAGTGTGCATGCATTCCTAAGAGCACACATGTGTTTTTAAGAGTGCGTACGTGCAACCTATGTGGAAATCCCCGTGGAGGTTCGATCACAACTCAACCTATAGTTGTAGGAATGCGTTCACATTCCTAGCAACGCACACACATTCTTTCGAGTGTGCGTTCTTAATCATGCCATTGCCACTTTTTTGGCCACCAAGTTCTTGCACTCACCCTGGAATAAGTTTTCAGCCCCTCTATGCCTTCTCCTCCTGTATGTGACATGTATTATGTCGCCCATAATCATCAAATAACATACAATACACAGGATGATAGGAAAACCAGCTCGAATACCACTATAGCAACCCTCCTTATCGTTGTTATATATTACTACTTACTTTTGTAATGTTCTAGTGATTATTTGTTCTGGGAATTTTGTCAAACAATTTTCTACCATTCTCTATAACCCCTATAACAAACCTCTTATTATTTTTGTTATGTTATCAATTGATTGTTGGCTCAAGGCTTTGAAAAAGAATTTGCAGATATGCTCAAGACCAACTGTTAAACCCCCCTTATTTGGTTGTTGTAATATTTTAGGTTTATTTTTGGTTGGTGACTTTTGTCAAACACCTTGTTGGCACACCTCAAACCCATTGTAAATACCACTTTCTATCGTTGATATAGTTTTATGGTTGTTGATTTGGTTTGTGACTTTCATCAAACAGTTTCGTGATAGTCCATATTGGTTTTGGCACCAATGGAATTTGATTTCATACAAAATAAACAAGCTATGAATATATTTGAGAACAATAAGAATACTTTATTCCAATGCTATAATAACAAGTATAAACTAGCATGAAAAACTATGGTTATATATTTTCAAACTTGTAACTGCTAACTTCATTTAAATGGTTATGACAATCATTAAATCAACAACTAGATAATTTGTTACATAATTCATTTCTTACCTATGACCAACATTGGGTATCCATGGGAGTACATATCAGCCTCTCCAAATGAGTTATGACCCTCCCACATAGTAGATTTGTCCACTATAGAAAATTCGCCTTTAATGGAAGTACAAACAACCTCTTCAATGAATATTCAATCTTCCAACCAAAACAAGTCCCCTACCAATTTGAAGTTGAGTTGCTACAAGAATCAAATTACTTTCACATAAGAAAATGACCCCACACAATAATTTTCAATTTCGCAAAGAATCCTCAAACTCACTCACCAAAAGATTCTACCCTCACAAGAAAAATGCAACCTCTATAAGGAAAACACAGCCTCTCCCAAGAGAGTATGTCCTCCACAAATAGATCCTAGTTTTTGTCGTGGTAACTCGACCCTCAACCAAGGAAAACTCAGTTGATATAAGAAGAATTCGACCTCTACTAAGGCACTACAAACTCCAAAAATATACTTTGGCCTTCTCCGAAGAAATATGACTTCCAAATAATCCTAAGATGCTGCAAAATATAGATTAACCTCCTAAAAAATGAATGCAAGTGGAAGACTTAGATGATCTTCCCCACCAAATGGCTAAGGTGGAATATTTCACCACCGAAACTTGATCAACTAGGGTGGAATATTTCACCATCGAAACCAATCCACACAAGGATTTCACTCAAAACCCCAAAGGCTCCAAGACCTCTCCAAATTGAATGTTAGAAAAATATCATGCACATAATGAGAGAATGAACTGTCATCTTTCTTTTATCTCTATCACCTTTTCGTCGACCCTTATAGCCTTTTACCTTCACTTAAGTGATAAAATTGAATTTATAAGGTTTTATTCACTTTATTCTTAAAGTCACTTTTTAATTACTCAATGCCACTTTATAATGTAGCTTTTTCCTCCCAATGACATCAAATAATTAATCTATTAATCCCCTTTTTTAATCGACTATGGCCTATGAGAATCAGATAGGCCACTAAGTCATCCTCCTAGAGCAATAATTTGGAAGGGGACATTACATACTCACTAATAATTGTTTATATATTGATTGGCACATGGAATACCTTCACTCATGCGAGGATTGGTTCATTGATAACCTTCTCTCATGCAAGGATAGGCTCGTCATCTCCTTCCTTTGACCTCCAAGAACGTTTCTTCACTTCGATATCTCATTATTATACTATTGGCTCTCTTCTTCCCAAGCTTAATTTCTCTCCTCTTCCTTTAATTCCCTTCTTCTCCACAACCTTCATATTTAATAGGTTACCTTGTAAGGCCAACCATCACAATTATTCATATTCATCTTCCGAGTAAGAATAGTTTTTGAATTATTCACTCAACTTGGTCAAAAAATTTAAATGCTTAATGGAAATTTTAGGAAAGAGATTTAAGTAGGATCCAATTCATATCAAACCTCCCCATTTGCAATATTTGGTCCCCAAAAGATTCAATTCCCTTCAATTTTGTTCCTCTTTGTGTCTCCATTCCTACCTCCTCTACCACCATCAAGAAATATCCAATATATCTCTAATAAAGGGTGCCTCCACAATAGGATGAAACATAAAAATTGAATAGGGGTTTTCTTTGGCATGAGATTGTTTCCCATCTCATAGATAGAAATGACATTATCTGCTAGAATAGGTCATTGGGTATTCACCACTCCTTGGGTTGTAAGTGCAAGTAGTTACTCTTTTGCCTTGATCTTGAATCTCCCAATTTTTTTCTTTCTTGTTAGGTTATTGGGATAGAGTTATAGGTGAAGTTTATAAATTTTGTCCTTCCAATGTCCATTTAGTATATAGTACTAGAAATAGTTTCTTCATGGGCTATTGGCCTTCTAAAGTACCAAAAATTGCTAGCCGTATGACATTTGTTATTGCAATGGAAACAAACCAAAGGTACCATGCCAATGTGGTGATGCTTGAAACTTGGTTCCTTGGTTACCAAATGTTGGAGAAGGTTTGAGTGGAATAATCATCCCTTTGAAGTGATCTTCCAAGACTCTACAAGTATATTTGAGTGTATTTCTACTCACTTCTTTTCCAGATTCCTTTTCCTCCATAGGAATGACTTATTTTCTAGTTCCTCTTTCCCTGAAAAAGGTGGTTTGATTTGAACTTTAGTTTTATTCTTGTTCTCTCAATCATAGGCCTTCATGATTAGGCCTCTATTTATCTACAATAGGAATCACAATCCATTGGGATTTCTTTCCTAGACCTTGGCCCTTGCATCCCGTTTTCCTGAATAACTTGGAACCGGTGCCTCTAGTGTTCTTTTCGAAATCACTAAAGGGATGATGAGGAGGGATATTGGAAGATAATTTTACCATGATTAACTCCATCATAGTGTTGGATTCCAAAATGAAATGGAATAGGCACTATTTTCCTCTTGGATAACTACTTGTAACTTATTCAATGCATCCCCCTTCCTTGCCAAATAATCATATAGCTAAGAAATAGTTTCGATGAACCTCTCCTCTTGCTAATTATCCATATTAGTGAATTTGTCTCCCAATTGCAAGAGTTGAAACATGATGTTTTATAATTCTACCCTCATGGTTGTGAAGGTGTCCCAATGTTTGACAATTTGTTTTACCAACTCATATTATTTTTCTGCAATACCCCAAGGACGTGCCCCAATTGTATTATGAATTGTAATTATGTTTTATAGGTTGGTGAGCCAAGTGTATATAAGATAGTGGTCTTATTTGTTTATTAGGCCAGAGATACTAAGTGTTAAAGGCCAGGAGCCTAATTTTGTATATGTAATGATTTAGATTATTAATAAATATAAACATCGTTGTGTGTAGACCGACCACGAAGAAAGAGTGATGGGGGACTAAACTTCCACAAGGCTAGGTAAGGGAGAGGGGGATGAAATCTTGGGAGAGGGGCTAATATTAAGATCTTAAGTCCTTAAGAATAATATTTTAGTATTATTCCAAATCTATGTGAAATTTTTGTTTTATCCTAAGTCTTTGGAAGGATAGGCGACTTCCAAATGAGGAGGAGCGTGCTTCATGGGTGACATGTATCGACCCAAGCACATGCAATTTAATCCAGGAAATGAGCCATGTTGGGGGTATGTCCTACGATTCTCCCATCCTCCGTCTAATTTCGTTGTCGGTCCTCCACCTGAAACCGTTTTTCCTCTACGTTGGACTTTTTCATACCCTCACGCACCCAAAAACCAGTGGGAAACCTGTGAATTGAGCCATGTCTCATCTGTTGATCACTGAAAAGCCCGACGCATCCTGGAATTGTTGAGACTTGCTATGTCTTAGCATCTGATTTTTACCATTTTGGGAGTCCATACCCATTTTCCCAGTAGGTTGTTGTGTCCACGTAGATCCTTGACTGAGTGTGTCTTGTTGTTGTTGTACGTTCATTGTTGATCCTTTTTGTTGTGTCCTCATTGTGCTGGAACTGGTTGAAGAAGCATGTTATTAGGCCTATGAACAACACTCTCTCTAGGTGAGAGAGGTGGTTGTGGTCAAAGAGGTAGATTTTCAGGCCTATGAGAAACTCTCTCCAAGTGAGAGAGTGTGCTGAGGAAGTGAGATCTCCCAGAAGGGGTCATGTAGCTACTATAGATCTATGAGAATTCTGGTCTGCCCTGTTGCTAAAGCCCAAGGTAAGGGAGGTGAAGCAGTCGATGGATTGTAGGACAGTGAAGGTGTATACTCCTAGGGTGGGACAAGAATGTGGGGAATGAGAGTCTATGAGCAGTGGGTGTAAGTGACTCCTGGGAGAGAATCCTTCCTCTGTAACTATGTGACTTCCCTATTGAACTTGCCTAGCCTAGGAACCCCTCACCCAGTGGAGCTTAGTCCCAGCTCGAGGGGTGACCTACTAGTGAGAGTGATGAGCAATGTGGTCTAAGGCTGGGAGGTTTGTGGAAAGTCTGCACGTAGTTGGTGGTGTTACTCTAGTTGAAAAGATAAGTATCAATCTATGCTTAATTTACATGTTATGCATGTATGTGATGCTTGAATGATTATCATGTATTCTATTGTGTATAAGAATTATTGTTAGTTCCATTGATTTTGTATGTTAGTATTAATTTTGTGTTAAGTGATTTAAGTTCCTTAAATGCATATTATATAAGTGTATATTCCATAGTGGTAGCAATAATCAATCTTTGTGTTGGTCGGGGAGGTTACAGTTTGGTATCGAAGCTAAGTGTGAACTTTGAGTAGTGGCATTACCTGACCTGTTGGTGGATGGGGATGTTACAATTTGGTATCAGAGCCATGGTTTCAATGATGAGCCTGGATAGGTCAGATAAGTGGTCTTTGGACCCAAGGTTTTGAGTGGAAATCATGTTAAGAGGAACCAATTTTGGACCTCAGAAACATTTCTGAGTGCCAAGGGGTTACTTGGCCATGTCACGAAGATCAAGAGTAGTAGTCGTAGAATAAACCGCAGTCATCATGGAATTTGGTCACAGAGAGAGAGAGAGATCAAAACTTGGGGTGTAGGCCGTAGGATCTATTCAGAAGGAAAGGAAACCAGTTTTTGACTGTCAGATTTGGAGAAAGTGCAGAAGGGATAACCTGGAAGAACTTCATACTTCGCGACGTCGGAGAAGCTTGATGCAAAGGTAAGTGAAAGGCCGAAGTCCTGAAGCTCCAAAGTCCAAAAATGATCTACACTGTGTTGATGGGTCTTAAATCCCTTGAATCAACAGTAGGAACCAAACCCGCCACCGAGTTCCAATTAGAATTTGCAGCATTTGAAGATGGAATGGTTCTCCAGATCTTGCGATCTGGCCAATTTATCGATGGGCTTTGTGTTTTCTTGTGCAGGCTCTTCCTTCAGTTAGGACTATTATTATTATGTATTTTCTCATGGGTGGGACTGGAATGAGAAATGGAAGCCAGTGTAAACCAACTTGAAATCAAACCGAATTAATTTTGAACTACTAGGGAAGAGGTTGAGCTTGGGATAACCCACTGCTCAAACATGCAGACAATGATTCTATACCACAGGACTAGTACTAATACATTAACCATGTGAGCATCTAATTACTGTCTGAGAAACTAATTATCAGAAAGAAAGCACATATGTAATAAGATAATGGCAAGCAAAATAATTCATCTACCATAACCATTCATCACATACAACACAATGATTTATCTTCATCATTTAAAGAAAAGAACATCAAAACATTGCACCATATAGCTTGATAATAGGATTAATTTCTCTTACCCATTACTGCATCATTAACGAAATAGGATAGGAAGTAGTTATTCTCCAAGTCCAATCACATGAATTTGATGAAAATAGTTTGTCTTTGGTCCAGAAGGACTTCTCAATTCCTAGCAGCTTCAAAATATTTCTTAATAACCAAAAATAAAGAGTTCTTACAACAACCATCGACCCCTAAATAATTGGTCGATGTCTTTATTTATAACATAAATCTTAACTAAAATTAACGGCTAACTGCATTTTAAGCAAAGAAAAAAATTTCACGTGGCGTTATCTTCTAACATTTTCTTTAATAGTCAACTCAAGATATTTCTTGGAAAGGGTGAATTTTCTCGTATTCAGTCCAGCTGATAAACAGTTCTTCACAAGTTTGGGCCCATGGAAACTTGTACTGTTCCATTGGAGCCGAGCATATTCCTCTGATATCCACTACATGCACCTAGTCCTTTAATAAACTAGAGTTCAATTGTTGTATCATGGTTCAGGCCCTGATCGGAGGTTCTGTGAATCATTGCACTTGCCCTAGCCTCGCATCGGTCATCTTTGTGAGCTCTTTAGTCCATATCGAGTCTTTTTTGGAACGGAACTTGACCATGCCACTCAGGTCGATAAATTTATCGGGGGTGCCAAACTCGGGAAGATTGATATCCTTCATTGCTCTTTTGATTCTTCTTCGATGTTTCTTTTGAGTTCTTCGGTGAGATCACAGAGCAAGATTTGTTTGGTAATCGAGAATCTTTCCTGCAATCGGGGTTGAGGTAATTTAGTGATCAATTAATATAATATAAGGTACTTGACAAAAAAAATAGACTGATGCATACCTGTGGAGTTCGTTAATCTTGATCGTGCAATACTTACATGATCCCAGTCACCCCTTTGAATGACATTCGACGTCTTTGTCCACGCCGCCACTCCTCTTTATTTTAAATGAATTATTTCAGTGCTCCATAGCGTAGCAAATCAAGTATGACAGATATGAGCATCGAAACCGTCATAGTAGTAGCTCAACCTTTGGGCTGGGAAAAGATGCCAGAGTCGAGTGTGCACTCATACTCTCCCAAAAGGTCAGATACTGTAATAAGGAAGTCATTAAATTCCTTTAGAGGCCATATCACCAAGTGTGTCAACTATTAATCGTTAATAATGGAATCCGGGGAGTTTAAAGAGATTGGAGTGATTGTACCATATATTCCCTGAAACTCTGATTGACGGTGTTTCATGTGTTCTGGATCGCATCCGTTGAGCAGTTGTGATGCGTTAAATATTCAAGACATAATGTAGAGAGGCATGAGTGTTATTTGGCATGCTCTATTTTGATTCTTCGTTCTGTTATAAATTCTAGGAGTTCTATGGGGAATTATATGCATATGTCGAGTTTATACCTCTGTAACAATGGTCTTGTGAGTTTATTCTAGTGTAGACATCTTAGCCACTATGTTCTTTCACTATGGGATCCCCTCTAAACAAGGGAGAGGATTTGCGAGGTAGTCAGAGTGCCAAGTCTGAGCCCCAACATGTCTAGGACTCTTTCTTATTGATCCAAACTCTGACCCTATCGACCCTCTCTCTCCTGAGATTATTCTTGGAGAAAAATGACAACCATAACCTCCTTGTTCCTCTGTGAAATCTGACGGCTCGTGGGATTTCATGAATTCTCCACGGAGAATTCCGACCGTCCGTTCTCCCTTCTGAGAACTTCTGCAAATTTGATAAAGTGGTTTGCCACAGAACTTAACCACCTGCGACACAACCTCGTGATTCCTCCTTTCAACACCTCAAGGCATCAACCTTCGGTGCTTTCCTTCGACAACTACGACGACTCTATCCCTCCTGAGCTTTCTCCAACTCTGAGTCTTAAATAAGACTCCTGCATGCACTCCTTATGATGAATCCTTCAATTAATTCAAAGAATTGAAGTCCTTCGACTCTGCGCACTCCCTGCAACAGTAGTCTTTCAACAATTTCTTAGGTTCACAAACCCTAATAATTTACTCAACCTGTGCACTCCTTGCACGGCTCCTGTGCTCAACTTTCACTTCTGCGGGAATGAGAACAATTGTTAACCCTCCTGATCTTTCAGAGATAAAACTCTGAACTCTTATCAACGCACTCCTTGCGGACAAATTCACTGCACTCCTACAGGAACTCTTGCTCGGATAGAGAAACAATTGAAACTCATTCCTTACTTTCTCTCAGGCTTCAAACACAAAGAATGAAATCATATACATAACATATAAAGAAAATGTATAACAGAAAGTAAACATCCATGAGCATAATATTTGACATGCATACACAGAGAACAAATACGACACCATGAATTTGAATCGAAAATCTTTCTATTAATTCAAATCTCTGTACATGGGTGTTTTCAACTACAACTCTCTTTTCTCTTCTCTATGATCTATGCTCATAATAATCTTACAACTATACAATGAGGGTGTCTATATCATGTTTCCCTCTTGTGCCCTAACTATCTAATCTAAGCATTAAATTCTATCTACTTACATTCATTACACATAAAGGCTCATATCTACTATGGACGAGAGCGGATCGCTAAAGGTACTTTTACAATAATACAAACATGCCTCCACTTAATGGCTTCATTAATATTTCAAAACATTTTCAAAAAATGTGCTAGGTTCTTTTCCAGCTATCTCTTATCTCTGCGCTGGCTCGCTGCTGGCTATGCTTGCACACCTTTACGATGCTCCTGCATCATACTCCCTCGCTTCAAAATTTTCATGGGCTCTTTTCCATGAGCTCATGCACGGTCTGCCCATGCTTCTGTATTTCGGCTTTGTTCTCCCAGCTGGCATCTTCAACTGGATAGCCCTTCCACTTGACTAAGTATTCAAAGTATTCTTTTCTTCTGGTCCTCTTACCAACTCTTTTGTCCAGTATTCTTTCCATCTATGGCTTCTCTGCAACTAGCATTTGTTTTTTCCACTGAACCTCTGGCTGTTCATTTCCTGCTTCTTCTTCCTCAGCTTTATAAGGGTACAAATCTGAGACATCGAATATCGGAGAAATTTTGATCCCATCGGGTAATTCAATCTCATAAGCATTTGCCCCAAATTTCTTCAAGACCTTACATGGTCCGATCTTCTTCATCTTGATTTTATGATATGTTCCCCTCGGGAACCTTTCCTCTCTCAAATGTGAAAGGATAAAATCACCAACTTCAAAATGAAGTTCTCTCCTATGTTGATATGCCCTGCATTTATATTATTGGCTTGAATGTTGTAATCGCTCTTTCACCTGGCTGTGAAGCTCCTTCATCGCTTTTGCGAAATATTCTGCACTAGCGCTCCTAGTCACAATCTATTTTGAATCTTTCAATTCAAAAAATCCCCTTGGTTTCATGCCATAAACAATTTGGAATGGAATTTTACCTGTTCTCCTATTCACAGCTTCTGTCTGTCCATCCGTATGGCGATGATAAGTTGAACTGAACGAAAAGTTTGTCCCCATATTTTTCCATAAGTTTCTCCAGAAGTGTCCTATGAACTTAGTGGCTCGATCTGAAACTATGCTCCTTGGTAATCCATGAAGTCGAATGACTTCTTTGAAAAATAGGTTCGCAATGTGAGTTGTGTCACTGGTTTTCTGACATGGAATGAAATGTGCCATTTTGGAAAATCTATCCACTACCATAAAGATTGAGTCAAACCCTCTTTGTGTTATTGGAAACCCCAATATAAAGTCCATGTTGACTGCATCCCACAACCTCTCAGGTATGGGAAATGGTTGATAAAAACCTGCATTCTGTCTCTTCCCTTTTGAATGTTGACAAATTCTACATCTGTCCATGAATCTTTTGACATCTGCTCGCATTCCTGGCCAAAAATATGACTCATTCAACTTTTCGAATGTCTTTTCATGACCAAAATTCCCGGCCAATCCTCCACTATGTTTCTCCTTCAGCAAATTCTCCCTCATGAAGAATTTTGGAATACAAAGGTGATTACCCTTAAATAGTAATCCTTCCTGGCTCATCTATTCAATCCATTGACTTTTGTCCCCGAGAATTGGATTCTCAACTACTTCATATGCCTCTTTAAAATCTATATCATCTCTGTACATGCCCCTGAGATCATCAAAACCCAGTGTTTTGACTCTGAACTCCTGCAATAGGAAACATTTCCTGCTCAAAGCATCAACAACTTTGTTAGTAGTTCCAAAAATATTTTTAATCACAAAAGTAAATTTCTGCATGTATTCAACCCATTTAACATGTCTTTGATTCAACTTATCCTGTTGAGTTACAAGTTGCAAATCATGATTGTCAATGTATAAGACAAACTCCTTAGGAATCAAGTAGTGTCTCCACTTCTTCAATATCTGGATAATAGCATAGAACTCCTTGTCATAAGTGGAGTATTTTACTTTTGCGTCATTCAGCTTCTCGCTGAAGTATGCTATCGGCATGTCTTCTTGGATCAAGACTGCCCCTATTGCAAATCCACTTGCATCGCATTTCACTTGAAATTTCTTTTGGAAATCAGGCGACACCAAAATTGGTTGTTCCGTGATTTTCTTCTTCAACAAATTAAATATTTTCTCAGCCTCTTCTATCCATTGAAAAGACTTGTGTCTCTTATTCACTGTGTCCATCATTGGTGCACTAATTCCACTAAAATTCCTAATGAACTTCCGATAGAAACTATCCAATCCATGAAAAATTCTCACCTCAAATATACTCTTTGGTGATGGCCAATTCTTAATCACCTCCACCTTATCCGGATCCATCCTCAACTTATCTATAGAAATAACAAACCCCAAATAAATGAGCTCTATCTTCATGAATGAGGATTTATTCATGTTTATCAAGAGCTTCTCTTTTTTTAGCCTCTTCATCACTGTAGCCAAATGTTTCAGATGCTCTGCCTTTGTTTTACTGAAAATTAGTATGTCATCAAGGTACACAATGACAAATTTTCCGATGAAATCCTCTAGGACTTCATTCATCAACCTCATGAAAGTACTCTGCACATTTGTTAAGCCAAATGACATAATAAGCCATTCGTATAACCCTTCATTAGTTTTGAATGTTGTCTTCCATTCATCACCTTATTTCTTTTTGTCTGGACACTCATAAGATTTGTGTCCATTCTTTCCACATGTGAAGCATTTTACCACTCCACCTCTTCCTCTTCCTCTACCCCTGGTATGAGGAAAATTATTGTTATCAACATACTGACCTCTCTGTTCAGTATGTTGCCCTCTCTATCCAACATATTTCCCTTTCTGTGAGCTTCCACCTCTCTCAATATGAGGTTGAGGTTTCTTCCAGTCTTCCTTAGGCTTTTGACTTCTATCTTGGGCAACTGATTTGCCCCTAACTTGACTTCTTCCTCGGCCTCTTTGACCTTGTTTTTGGCTCAACTTCTCTTCCGCATTTAGAGCCATTTGATAAGCATCTTCCAACGTGTAGATGGTCATCGTGCTCATCTCGTCCTGAATTTCATATCTCGGGCCATTCATATATCTGGCAACCTTTTCATCATTACTTTCACGATGACCTGCTCTGATGTTCAGCCTGTAGAATTCTTCAGTGTACTCCTTCACTGTCATCAACTTCTGTCTCAAATTTTGAATTCTCCGAAACAGAGTAATCTCATAATCTCTGGGAATGAATTTCGCTTTCATCTTTGCAATCATCCTATCCCAACTCTTGATTTTCTGCTTACCTTGGCAGTGTCTGTCAGCTTGCAGTTCATCCCACCACAATGATGGATGTCCTTTAAGTCTCGTGATAGCATGTTTGACCTTATTGTCTTCTTCGACATCTTCATAGTCAAAATATGTGTCCAGAGCTCTAATCCAATCTAGAAGCTCTTTGGCATCCATATTTCCTTCATAAACTGGAATGTCCATTTTGTCTCTTTCACCCATTCTTGCAACAACTCTAAGAAAGAATTCATTTGCTGCATCCTCTGCTGTGACTTCTTCTCCTTCATGTCCAGCTTCATCTTCGCTTTCAGACTTACTGACATCTCGAATATCAGTTGTATGCCTCTGATTTATTTCCATGTCCATGACTCTGGTGCGTAGGTCATGTATATCTCTTTCCACGGCTGTATTCGGAACATGTCTACCTCTTTCTCTTGACATCTCTCTATCCTCTGGTGGATTGAGTGTTTGTTTATCCCTTTTCCTCGACAGCATGACTGAAATTCCTTCTCACTTTTCCTGCCCAAAATATACAAACAAGAATCAGGCTTTGATACCAAATGATGCAGACATTGACCCTATCGACCCTCTCTCTCCTGAGCTTCCGCTTGCAGAAAAATGACCACCGTAACCTCCTTGATCCTTTGCGAAATTTGACGGCTCACAGGATCTCGTGAATTCTCCATGAATAATTCTGACCGTCCGTTCTCCCTTCTGAGAACTTCTGCAAATTTGATAAAGTGGTTTTCCACGGAACTTAACCGCCTACGACACAACCTCACGACACCTCCTTTCAACACCTCAAGGAATCAACCTTCTATTCTTTCCTTTGACAACTGCGAAGATTCTATCCCTCCTAAGATTTCTCCAACTCCAAGTCTTAAAGAAGAATCATGCACGCACTCCTTGCGGCGAATCCTTCAATTAATTAAAATAATTGAAGTCCTTCGACTCTGCGCACTCCCTCCAGTAGTAGTCTTTCATCAATTTCTCAGGTTCACAAACCCTAAGACTTTACTCAGCCTGCGCACTCCTTGCATGGCTCCTGTTCTCAACTTGCACTTCTATAGGAATGAGAACAATTTTTAACCCTCCTGAGCTTTCAGAGATAAAACTCTGAACTCTTGTCAACACACTCCTTGTGGACAACTTCACTGCACTCCTGTAGGAACTCTTGCTCAGATAGAGAAACAATTGAAACTCATTCCTTACTTTCTCTCAAACTTCAAACACAAAGCATGAAATCATATACATAACATATAAAGCAAATGTATAACAGAAAGTAAATATCCATGAGCATAATATTCAACATGCATACACAAATAACAAATATGACACCATGAATTTGAATCGAAGCTCTTTCTATTAATTCAAATCTCTGTACATGGGTGTTTTCAACTACAACTCTCTTCTCTCTTCTCTATGCTCTATGCTCATAATAATCTTACAACTATACAATGAGGGTGTCTATATCGTGTTTCCCTCTTGCACTCTAACTGTCTAATCTAAGCATTAAATTCTATCTACTTACATTCATTACACATAAAGGCTCCTATCTACTATGGATGAGAGCAGATCATTGAAGGTCCTTTTACAATAATAGAAGCATGCCTCCACTTAATGACTTCATTAATATTTCAAAACATTTTCAAAAAATGTGCTCGGTGCTTTTCTAGCTATCTCTTATCTCCGCGCTGGCTCACTGCTGGCTATGCTTGCACGCCCTTACGATGCTCTTGCATCACTTATTGGCTTCCAGTGTCCCTGTAGCTCCAACAAGAGATATTGGCCTTGTCTTGGAAACAGTGTCAGCGTCTCCAGTGGAGGTAGGGGTGGAGATAAGTTTGTCCGAAAGACATATGATGGGAGTCGTGCCCTCTTAGGAATAGACACCATGGACAAGGGGAATGCCTAGGAAATATAAGGGGAAAAAGGAAGAATACCGCCTCCCAGCTGAGATGAGTGTAAATCCAACCATTGAGGGGTCTATGATGCTCACTAATAGGTCATAACCTGTTGGGACTATCCATAGAGGAAGTGGGAGACAAAAGGGAAGGGAAAAGGCACCGGGGTATCCCGCTAAGAGTCTCATCTAGTAGTTAGAGAAAGCCCAACTTTCCATAGCCGAACTCTACCAATAAAATAGAGAGTTGCGGAGCTAGTTGGCGGTGAAGAATCGGGAGGTATCGACGTCGCAGGGTCGTGAAGGAAGCACGGTTTGGCTCCAGAGGAAGCTTCAGGAAGCACAAGATACAATTGTGCAGTTGCGCAAGGCACAAAGGATGACAGTGAAAGAGGAAAAGAAAACATTGTAGGGCATGAGGAGTAGTCCAGGAGAAGGTCCGTGTGCAGGAGCTACATAATGGGTGGGCTCTTGCTTTGCATTCTCTGAAGTTACGCTGGACAGTTTTCTCCATTTTGTGTTGTAAGTGCTT
Source organism: Picea engelmannii (assembly GCA_009831015.1). Lineage (NCBI taxonomy): Eukaryota > Viridiplantae > Streptophyta > Pinopsida > Pinales > Pinaceae > Picea > Picea engelmannii. The sequence continues at coordinate 279,457 of ML779473.1, forward strand.
TTCCTTCTCACTGTGACCGGGCCAGTTAGTCAGGACGTTAGTCATTTCTATATGTATGTAACTTGATCTTGGAGGGATATCTAATTATATAAAAAATATGAGAGTGTATTGAATGTATCACGTTCCCTTTTTGTATATATATTTACTGTCTTTTCTTATCTAAGTTTTCACACAAAATATGGAATTTATAATTGTTATTATTCTGAGTTGCCTTGTAAGTTTGTCAATCTGTTCCTTTAAAAATTTCTGATGTCAATGGATTTTTAAGTGGCGTTATTAATTCAGGGTTATTAAAATATTAAACATAATAACACTTGGTTGTTAAGTAAGAAGAGTTATATACCGTGACTGTTGATGCTTAGAACGCGTTGGGGATCAATATTAAAATGAAAAATTAATGTGTAGTTTTTCTTTGTGGATTATCATTTTGTAAATTTCCGATGCCAAAATCATTTGGGGAGTCGGCGGCCGGCGATACCAATTTTATCCTTGCGCGACACTTACTTTTCATTTTCTTGCCGAAGTCTAACGGATCGATCTTTGGCGATATTTCTGTCGAAGCTTATTTGAAAAAAAGAGAGACTTCCATCCACTGACTCTGATAAATATCATCACACGACTATTTTGAACTTCTCAAGCGATTTTCGTCACCTTTGACCTTTACCGATGTCAAACTTCCTAAGTGTGTCGGGGAAAGATTTAGACTATTGATTCCTTAAGTAGTTGTTAAGTCCCATTTAAAGTTAAGATGATTCTTTGTTTTGTGTTCGAGAAAAATTTAAACAATTTTAACATGAAACATACAAGATAAGCACAGACATCAGTTTCATACTGAAGTGAAAACAGATAGTGCAAAGGATCAAGTGGTACCCAAAAACTAGAAATGGACATAGACTTTTTAGGGTGTGTTGAGTTCTCAACAAATGGTGATTCATTGGGTGAAAGTAGAATCTTTGTTCCTCCTCCAAGGCTTAGTTGATACGGAAGCTGATGGACAATCTTATCTCATCTTAAATCAGAAACTCTAAACCTTTTCATTTTACGTCTTTCAGTTGATGCTTCTGGTTCTTCCTGTGGGGTTTTAACCTTTTTCCTCCGTCATTTACGTTGACCCTGACTCATGCCCCCTTTTTACCAAAATTTAGCAAAGTATTGACCAGCATGAAGCCTTTAATTACCTCTACTCACCTGCCTCGGTGTTTCTCTTCTTCCAGTGAGCTTCCATAGCCCCAACTGAGTCACCCTGACATCATAGACCTTGCTCCGCTGCCAGCGAGCATTCATAGCCCCGAAAGAGATATCTGCATACCCTCTCATGTTGTTCACTCTTTTGATAATATAAACTTTGTTTCAGCATGATGCACTGAGTGAGTGGGGAGAGGAGGATGTTTGTTTATTTGTAAGGTGAGAGGGTTAAGATGGATGCTTCGCTAGCTCCATCTTTTGGGTTAATGTAGTCATTTTCGGCTTTCCTTCTTTCACTTGAGTTCTTACCAAACCACAAAGTAGACATTTCCAACATTTCTCCGAGGTTGTTCATTTTCTCAGGTTGGATAGAGGATTCCTCAAAGTAACAACAAGTTTCTTAGTGCTTCCGGCATTTGTAAATGAGTGATGAATTAGAAACAATGTTTTCTACATTGCATGATTTTAAAGCCAACCATTGTCTCGCCGGACATACCTTCAAAAATCATAGAAAACCAGAAAGAAAAGAAACAACAAAAGAAGTATTTTGCAATCGTGAAGATACTCAACAAGAACATAAAACACACAGATTTATTGTTTATTCATTTTATTATATTTGCTTTCTTTTTTATTACTTATTGGAAGTATTGTTTTAGGGCTTGGCCATTTACTGGTAGGGCATCAGGTTCCCCCTTTAGATTCTACAACCGATAAGTGCCTGCCCTGATTGTCTTAGCCACCTGGAAAGGTCCAAGCCATAGATTCTAAAATTTAGAATGTTTCCCTTTTGGTTCATTTTCTCTATCCCACTTCAGGACTAAGTCACCTACTTCAAATATCTTTTCTTTAGCCTTGTGCTTATTGAACCATCTTTTCACTATCTGTTGGTGATCTAGGAATTTTGACTTAGCCTTTTCTCTCTCTTCTTCCAGCATGATCAGAGTGTTAATTCTTTGTTGCATGGACGATGAGGGTTCTTCACTGGAATCTTGGACCAATTGAAGAGATGGAAGATAAAGCCCATTTGGGAGGATGGATTCTTTCCCATAGACAAAAATGTATGGGGAATTTTCTATAGCTTATTTGGGTGTGACCCTATTGGCCCATAGAGCATTATGGAGTAGATTATGCCAATTTCTTTGGTTATATGCAACTGTCTTCTTCAATATTCTTACCAGGTTTTTATTAGTTGATTTTTCCACACCGTTTCCTTGGGGATAATAATTTGCAGAGTACTTAATTATGATTCCTTTGTCCAGATAAAACTCTGTCAATAGGGTGGAAGAAAAGTAATCTTCATTATCAAAGACCAGAACAGAAGGGACACCAAACCTCGTGATCAATTGTTGTTATATGAATTGGATCACTACATTCCCATTTACATGAGTCAGAGGAATGGCCTCTACCCATTTCATGAAATAGTCAGTGGAAATAATATTGTACTTGTGCATTTTTAAAGAGCTAGGTGTAATTTCTCCTATGATATCCAACCCCCACTGCTCAAAAGGCCTAGAGATAGTCACAGGTTGGAGTGGTATTGTTGTTCTCTTCTCCTTTCCACCGCTTATATGACAAGTCTTATAGTTTCTGGCATAAGAAGGAGTGTCTTTGAACAACGTGGGCCAATAATAGTCGGCTCTTAGAATATTATGAGCGGTGGTGTTTCCTGGAAAATTTCCCCCGGCAGGGACATCATGGAGTTCTTTCATCACTTTGTCTGTGTCTCCACGTTCGAGACATATTAATAGTACTACATCATAATTGATCTGGAAGAGAATCGAATTTATAAGGCGATATTGCACAGATTTTAGTTTGAGGGCTCTCCTTTCTCTAGGGTTGAGATTTTCGAGACAAGTCCCATGATGTAGAAGATAAGTTAAATCCTTATGCCAAGAGTCTTGTCCTAGGGAGATGTATGATACTTCACCACACCATAGTGCCATTTCGTTCTCCCATCTGAAATATTCATTTACTTGATCCTGGGCTTCGGATGCAAGATTGCATAACCCTTGTCCTTTTACTAGTTTGGCAGGTTTTATATCTAGATCAAATTCCTGAAATACTTCCATCCAGTTCCCTCTTCTTTCTGCCATTTCTTGTTGGGTAAACAAGGATCGAACTACAGGGTGCAACACAATTACTTTAGTGTGATTCTTGAGGATGTAGGACCTGAAATGATTTACTGCCTGATAAATTGTGTAGGCATGTTTGTCTATAGAAGGATAATTGATCTCATCTCCTTGAAGATTAGTACTCATAAATTACACTGGGGATTCGTTTTTTTCATCATCCTTCTGAGTCAAAACTATAGCTAACGACTGGTTGGAGGTGAAAGTATAAATGGAAAAGTCTTTATTGAAATCGGGACTTCGCAACACCGGGGCCCAGGATATGGCAGCTTTGATATTGTTGAAGGCATCTTTTCGCTCATCGTCCCACTTAAATTCGACATATTTGTGAATCATCTTTTGTAATGGTTTGATGATTTCTACGAAGTCGGGAATGAACTTCCTTACAAAATTGATTTGCCCGAAAAAGGACTGCATATATTTCTTGTTATGGGGTAATGGAAGTTGAGCTATGGCCTTAATCCTTTCTAGTTCTATGTGAATCCATGCTTGAGATATAATGTGACCTAATATTTTACCTTCCTTGATGCCGAAGATAGTTTTCTTTGGGTTTAAGGATATACCGTATTTCCTACACCTTTCAAAAATCTAAGTTAGGTGTTGGATGTGCTCTTCTCTATTCTTCGAATACACTATCATGTCATCTAGATACACTAACACAAATTTATTGATTAGTCCCTAGAAAGCCACATCCATGGCCCTTTAGAAGGTCTCTCTTGCGTTAATTAACCCAAAAGGCATGCGTTTATAAGCAAAGGTCCCCCATTTAGTTCGAAAGGTGGTTTTTAAATGATATTCCTATGAAACCAAGACTTGGTTGTAAATTGAGAACCCGTCTAGTAGAGAGAATATCTTTGAGCCAAAAACGGTCTGCATGAGTTGTTCCATCGGTGGAACCGCGTAATTGTCTTTTTCTGAAGCTCTGTTGAGGTTCCTAAAATCTATGCATAGGTAGATTTCTCACTACTTTTTCCTCACTGGAACAAGATTTGATAACCAGGTGGAATGCCTAACCTTGAAAATGATCTTGGCATCTAAAGGTTTCTTTAATTCCTGATACATGAGAGGTTCCAGGGATGGGTGATGCTTTCAGAGCTTCTGTTGGAAAAGCTTCACTTTGGGTTTTAACGGGATGGTGTGTTGAGTGATGCCGGTATCATACATCTTCAAATCCATATAGGACCACATGAAGACATCCCGGTATTGTCTGAATAATTTGAGGTAATATTTCCTCTCTTCGTTGGATATAGTCTTTCCAAGATTCACATTCTTTGGGTTTTTTGGGGTCCCAAGATTTATAGTTTCATGCAGGGGACAAGAGCTACCAGTCTTTACGTTTTTAGGTCCCTTAAATGTCTTAATCAGATCGAACATATTTTCTAGATTAGTTATCCCTTTCGAAATTGTGTGAGCCTTTGATTTATCCATAAGTTTTCCTTTGATTGATCTTGGAATTCTTCATCATCAATAGAGAGATCTTTGAACTTGTCTTGGTTGGTCAAGAATTTTATGATCTGTTCATCTCCTTCAAAGAATTTCCAATTGGAAATGGTATTGGGTACCAACGGTTTGTAGAGAATATCCACAGTGAATCTGGAAGCTTCATAATCATTTAAAGGCGACAGCCTGGAAGCGTTTGTGGCCAAGGAGTCAGTAAGAAAAAAAAATTCTCTGGGGATCGTTGTGATATTAAAAGCTTCAAAGTGATCTATTAACCTATGCATCTCCTGCTGATAGTTCTTCAGGTGAGGAGAATTGCAATGTATAGTATTCCTTACTTGTCTAACAATAATTTCAGAGTCTCCACAAACTTTCAATTCTTTGACATTCAAATCTATGGATTTCTTCAATCCTTGTACCCGAGCTTCATATTCGACAGTGTTGTTGGTACACTCGAACTCTAGCCTACAGGACAGGAAATGATGTTTACCTTTAGGATTGATGAGGATGCACCCTGCTCCTGACCCTTCTTGCGATTTAGATCCATCGAAATAGAGGGTCCAAATTTGTGAGCGAGAATTGCTATTTTCATTTCCCTTATTAATTTCTTTCTCCCCGACCTTTTGTTCTACAAGATCTAGCACAGGGTTTTGATAGAAGAGGGTGTCTCCTCTCAGTATCAGTGATTTCTCTTGAAAAATCAATTCAGAGTTTTCGGTAAGAGGAACATCAGATAGGAGAGGAGCGAAGTTTCTAAAGTAGGAGTCGTAGGAATAATTGCCTAGTATGGGGAAATCTGTGGACGAGGGATCGTTAGGGGTTTCTAGATCAGTGATCATATGTTTAAGATATCTCTCCCTATCGATTCTGATAATGTTCTTGTATCCCTTCAATGGTAGCCAAAGGTGTGCCCATTCTGTACTAAAGTACCCATTTAGATTTTCAGACCAATCTTGACTCAGTAATAGCCCATATGCCTTTGGCATATCTACTACGATGATATCAATCACTTGCATGAATGTGGGGTGTGTCAATATTCTGATCATCAAATATTTGAGTTCTATTATGCCCTTGACCTGGGTTTTGTCTAGTTGTATGACGTGCTTATCACTTTTGAGAGGTATGGAATTTCATGTTTTGCAAATAGACAAGGGAATAACATTGGAAGATGCTCCAGAATCTACCGAACAGTTATGAAGGTTTTTATTGAATATTTCAAAAATTAAGAGGAATGGTGGGATGAAAGGATTTTACTTTCTATCTCCCAAACATGTGTTCACAGTTGGTTTTCCCACTAGATCTATGGAAGAAATATTTCTTTCTGGACCATTACCCACCGTCGGTTTTTCTATTGAATTCAAATATTGTAACATAAAGTCCTTCTGTCGAGGAATCCTGCATATGTCCATAACTGATAATTGGATTTTAACTTCTTCAAATCTTCGACTATGTTGTAATCTAGTTTGGGCAATTAATGGGTATGAATGTGTACAGGATTTTTATCGAGAGCGAATGATATTTTCTAGTGATCGAGAGTTATTTTACTTTTTGAGGCCTGGGTGGTGTTGGTATCTTTTGAGCTAGGCGGACCCTTACTGCATGTCTATATCACCAAAAATTCCACGGGTTGTTCCCGAGACTCAAACAGGTCGTCGGAAGGCATGATCAGGTTGGGATCCCAGATTAACATGGTTGTATCTCGTGGTGGTTCAATCTCTTCTTGGTCAGCAATATTCATGACCGAGTTGTTTGGTTGTTTGGTCAAGGAGACTTCATATAGAAACCGTTTGGCCATCAAATTCATGGAATGTACCCATTGACTGAAATCTCTTTAGGAGTGGTTTTCTTGATGATAAGTACAAAAATAATCATACGTGACATTCCCTATATCAATTTTTAAGTTGGCTAGGGGAGGTTCAATTGATTTGAAAGGTGGGTTTCTTTTAAAGAAAGGATTATAGGGCCTTTGGCCTTAGTTTCCCTCTTCATCTCTACGATCTCATTTGATAATTTCTTAACCATGCATTCTAGATATTCTATATCTCCATTACCTTTGTCAAGAGTTTGTTCAGCCATTTTTCCCGACGGTCTAGTCAAAATGAGTACTCTCCTAGGAGGGGGTTGGGCTTCTTTCTTTACTAGAGAGGCTTGGCCTTCTTTACGTCCTTTCATATGGAATTCTATTGTCTTGGCTTCTTCAAAATTTGTCGCCATGGTTTGCTTAGCGGCTCTCTCTATAAACATAGAAATAGAAGACAGGAGTGTGTTAGCATAAACCTCGATCTTCAACTCTTGAGTTGGTTTTGTCGTGGGTTGGAATTTGTTCAAAATGGTCGTGAATCTTTGATTGAAATATTTGAAGCTTTCTTTCAGACTCATGGTTTCCACAAAAAACTCAACCATCAGAGCTCCTGTAGTAGTTTCCTCTACAAATTTATCTAGAAAATCTTTCTGGAACTTGGTCCAGCTAGTTATAGATCCTACAAGAAGATTAAAATACCATGTGGAAGTTGAATTTTCAAATGTGTAGGGGAAAAGTCTACAGACTATGTCTTCATGTTGAACATTCATGAGTCTAATCACGAGTATGAAATTATTGATGTGATCTTCAGGTAAACCTGAAGTCTCGGGGTCGTACTTGGGAAGAAGCTTCTCCAGGTGTCGTGGAAGATTATGTACTCGTCCAGGGACGACCATGACAACTAAAGACAACCAATTTTGGTTGTTATGAAGTGGGATTTCCCTTTCTTCCTCATAGTTATTATTACCTTCCATATCTTCAGAATCTGAGTCGAACTCTTCTTCTTTCAAAAAGTCGTTTGGCTCAGAGATGTCGCAGGATGCCATTTCAGGTATCAAATCAAGAGGTTCTTGGATTTCGGTAATCATGAAATCTATTAAGTATTATACAGAGTGTACTAAAACCTCGTCGGGAGTTCTAACCACTAGTCTACTTTGTTGTTTTCTTCAAGGGAGGATGGGATCTAAGGACAATGCACCGATCTATCAGGTCTAGGCTCTAGTGATTCCCCTGAATTGATTCACTTCCTTGTGAGGAAGGGCGTAAGGTATTTCAAGGTGAAAGGGTTCTTCCTCAGGATGTGGTGAGTTACCCACTTTGGGAGTACTCATCGTGTGTGGGTTCATTTTTGAATGACTAGCCATGCATGTGGGCTGTTACGAATATCTAGGTTGTTCGAAATGCTATATTTTGTTGATAGGTCCTAAATCCATTCATTCATTGTCAGCCATTCATTCTCAGGCCCTCCTTCTAGCGTCAATTTTTTTGATAGGTATTAAATCCCTTGACTCAACAGTAGGAACCAAACCCGCCACTGAGGCCCAATTAGAATCTGTAGCGTTTGAAGATGGAATGGTTCTCCAGATCTTGCGATCCAACCAATTTATCGATGGGCTTTGTGTTTTCTTGTCAAGGCTCTTCCTTTAGTTAGGACTATTCTTCTTCTGTATTTTCTCTTAGGTGGGACTGGAATGAGAAATGAAAGAAATTATAAACCAACTTGACAACAAACCAAATTAAGTTTTAACTACTGGGGAAGAGGTTGAGCTTGGGATAGCCCACTGCTCAAACATGTAGACAATGATTCTATACCACAGGCCTAGTACTAATACATTAACCATGTGAGCATCCAATTACTGTCTAAGAAACTAATTATCAGAAAGAAAGCACATATCTAATAAGATAATGGCAATAAAACTAGTTCATCTACCATAACCATTCATCCCATACAACACAACGATTTATCTTCATCATTTAAGGAAAAAAACATCAAAACATTGCACTAGATAACTTGACAACATGATTAATTGCTCTTACTCATTACTGCATCATTCATGAAATAGGATAGGAAGTATTTCTTCTCCAATTCCAATTACATGCATTTGATGAAAATAGTTTATCTTTGGTCCAAAAGGACTTCTCAATTCCTAGAAGCTTCAAAATAATTCTTAACAACCAAAAAGAAAGAGTTCTTACAAAAATTATCGACCCCTAACTAATTGGTAGATTTATTTATTTATAACATAAATCTTAACTGCCCGCAGGGGTGTAGACCGATTGGAAAGTGCCGTGTAAATGGAAGGAACTATGTAAAATGAGGTCTCAAGGTCGATTCTCACCCCGATTTACCCGGAGGGCGTGCTTGCGGGTGGTGCGTTTCTCCCTAGGGGTTATAAGGTAGCCAGCAGGATTCGACCCCGTGTCACGCGAGTATGATACTGCCATTGTTACCGATTCCCCTAGTTACAAAAAAAGAAACATAAATCTTAACTAGAATTAACGGCTAAGTGCAGTTTAAGCAAAGAAAATATCGCCACGTGGCGTTATCTTCTAACAGTTTCTTTAACAATCAACCTGAGATATTTCTTAGAAAGGGTGACTTTTCTCGTATTCAGTCTAGCTGATAAACAATTATTCACAAGTTTGGCCCCATGGAAACTTGTATTGTTCCATCGTAGCTGAGTATATTCCTATGATATCCACTGCATGCACCCGATACTTTAATAAAATGGACTTCAATTATTGTAGCATGGTTTGGGCCCTAATCAGAGGTTCTGCAAATAATTGCACTTTCCTTGGCCTCGCATCGGTCATATTTGTGAGCTCTTCGGTCCATATTAAGTCTTGTTCGGCATGCAACTTGACCACGTCACTTAGATTGATAAATTTATCAGGGGTGCCAAACTTGGGTAGCAAATATCCTTCATGTCTTATTTGATTCTGCTTCGATGTTTCTTTTGAGTTCTTCGACAATATCATGGAGCAAGCTTTGTTCAGTGATCAAGAATATTTCCTGCAATCGAGGTTGAGGTAATTTAGTGATCATGTAATATAATATAAGGTACAAACAAACAAAATAGATCGATGTGTACCTGTGGATTTTGTGATGCATACCCCCTATCCCTCTTGAGGTCTACATGACCTCCCGGGCAGGATCTTCTGATTTTGGAACCGAAATGGCTCTTCTGGTTCTGAGCTGGAACTTCCCTCTTCTAATCTAGTATAGGTCCTTATCTGATTTTTTCCCATGAAAACCAACACTTATATGAAAAACCCCACTCCACGTGACCACAAGAATGAAAACGAGCCTAGCCTAAAAGGTACATCGCATTTTGCGACCCCGATCTTTCCAATACGATGCTTCCTTGGCTCCTCCAAGTCCTGAAACTCCATTGAGGGCTAACGGTGTCTAGATCCTCCCTTTTCCCAACTCATGTGACCACACACCGGTGACCACAAGATTTACCACGAAAGCGCGTCGTAGTTCGTAGTGTCGGGGCCTGTGATGCCCGACCCCTCCAAGTCACGAACGTTGAAATCATGATGATGTGAGATCTATGGAATAGCTCCCTCTTGGACCGACGACTATGATTTTTTTGACATTTCGCATTTCGTGACTTCGTCCTACACGAAATCAATTCGCTCCTCCACCATGTCGCCAAAATGCCGAAACACTCCCTCGTTGTGGATCAACAGCTATAAGCCTCCAGATATCCTATGGATCTAATCTCGTCTTAGCGGATCGCTATTTTAGGGTTTTAGGTTTTGGGATTCAAGGACCTCTGTCCCCCCCAACTCGCGATAGCCTATATCACAAAATGGACCAACGGTCCAGATCTATTTGGAATCAATGACTATAATTTCTCCCGAGGGTCGAGAGTTGAAAGGTATCCCTGTTAACCTCCCCGCAGCTCCACTTGATCCAACGGCTCATAGGATTTCATGAATCTCCCTATAAACTCTCCACCACCTGTTCAAACTTTTGTGGATTTCCCTCCTGGACGTACGTGGCATCAAAGCTTGCGTATTTTTCTTGAATCAGATGGATGTCGACCTTCCTCTATGATCTAATGGCCAACAATGCTCTTCCTCCTAAGCTTTTTATCTCCCCGACTTATAATATTTTCTAAGTCCTTGAAGGTTCTGACCTTCACTTATCCCGAGAAATGGGTTCCTCGATCTCGATAAGACTTTCCCAAAGTATTATTCCTCATGAGCTTCGTCTGGTTCAGAATTCAATTTCCCACACACTCCTTGTGTCTAAGGGATTTTGATAACTCAGATCCATGGGATTTCTCACAAAGAAATTCCCCCTAATTTTCTTGCATTCCTCTTTGGCTCGATGCACACCTTGCAGAGCTTCAAATGAAGAGAAACAATTGAAACTGGAACACTAACATGCATAGTTCCATTCACTTGCTCATGAAAAAAGAAATGACAGGAAAACAAACACATTCCACACACCATACATTTGGATCAATTTTCCTTCTGTTATATTGACAAGTGCCGAAATGGCTACAAAATACATTCAAATTACAGTAACTCAAAAACTGAGATCTCCTGCTAACTCACAGTTCCCTTACAGCTAATTTCTCTCTGTATTGTAGCTCTCTCCATGTGGGCATACAAACTTCTACTTAACTCAAAAATATTTCTAGGGTTTCCCCTGCCTACTTTCCTACTCTAAAATTCATCCTACGCTATCTTAGTTTGGTTGCATTCCAGAGCCATAGTGGAAACTCCTGCTCTGTTTACAATTTTCAAAACATGCCTCAAAGGGTAAAATTCGACACTTGTTCAAGCGTGACTCCAAAGGTAAATTTTGGCACTGAGTTAAGGCGAATTTCAAAACTGGTTGCAACTGTCAACGTTGAAGTTTTGGAAGAACTCTCACGTGTTGAGTGGTTTTGCCTATGTGCGCTTACAAGCGATGCTCCTACATCATACTCCCCTTGACAAAACTTCATGGACTCCTATCCATGAGATCCTCTACTGACTTTCCTTGCTTCTGGATAACAACTTCATTTTTCCAACTGGCATCTTCTATTGGGAATCCCTTCCATTTGACCAGATACTCAAAATAATTCTTCCTCCTGGTCTTCTTGCCAATCCTCTAATCAATAATTCTCTCCATTTGTGGTTTTTTTGCTACAGGCATTTGTTTCTCCCACTGAATCTTTCCTTGATCTTCTAAACCTTCTGTGTCATCTTTCCTGTAAGGATACAGGTATGAATCATTGAATATGGGTGAAATTATCACACCATTTGGAAGCTCAATCTCATAGACGTTTGCATCAAACTTCCTCAAGATTTTATAGGGTCCTATCTTTTTCATATTCTACTTGTTGTATGTTCCCCTAGGGAACCTTTCCTTCCTAATATGTGCTAAAACTTTATCTCCTACTTCAAATTGAAGTTTCGTACGATGTTGATGATCTCTGTTCTTGTATTTCTGGTTAGAACTCTGTAATTGTTCTCTAATCTGGCTATGGAGTTTCTGCATTTCAGCAGCAAAATCTTCTACTCCAACGCTTTTGATCTCTCCCTATTCCAATTTTCTCATCTTAGACACTCACCTGGGTTGCATTCCATAGAGTATTTGGAATGGGCTCCTTCCAATGCTCCTGTTTGGTGAGGCATTGTATGAAAATTATTTTTGTGGCGGAATCTAATCTCACCGATTATGATGTTTAGTGACTAAACTCCTCAACAAGTTTCCAAAACTTCTATTTACCACCTAAGTCTGCCCATCTGTCTGAGGGTGATAAGTTGATATGAAGGAAAAATCTTTCCTCGTCTTCTTCCACAACATCCTCCAAAAGTGACCAACAAATTTTGTGTCTCTATCTGAGACAATGCTCCTGGGTAGGCCGTGAAGTCTCACAACTTCTTTGAAAAATAGATTTGCAACATGCGTTGCGTCACTGGTCTTCTAACATGGGATGAAATGTGCCATCTTTGAGAATATGTCCACTACCACAAATATGGAATCAAATCCCCTTTGTTTTCTTGGCAATCCCAACACAAAATCCATGCTTATTGCATCCCAAGGCCTCTCTGGTATTGGCAATGGTTTATACAATCTAGTGTTTTGTCTTTTCCCTTAGCATGTTGGCAGATCCTACATCTAGTCACAAAATTTATCACCTTTGTTCTCATACCTGGCCAATAGTATGAACTGCTCAACTATGCAAACATTTTATCATGGCCGAAATGTCCAGCCAATCCTCCACTATGCTTCTCCTTCATAATATTGTCCCTCATTGAGCATCTTGGTATGCACAATTGATTTCCTCTGAACAACAATCCTTCCTGAACCATATACTTTGTCAACTGACTTCTATCTCTCAGTACAGGGATTTTACATGCTTCATAGGCCTCCTAGAAGTCTGTATCATTACAATACATATCCTTAAGGTGTTCAAACCCCAAGGTCTTCACCTGGAATTCCTGCATAATTAAACATCTCCTGCTTAATGCATCAACAACCTTGTTAGTATTACCAACAATATGTTTTATGAAAAAAGTAAAATTTTGCATAAATTCAACCCATTTTGCATGCCTCTGATTCAATTTTTCTTGTCTGGTTATGAATTGTAAAGCTTGGTTATCGCTATACAAGACAAAATCTTGCGGGACAAGATAACGCCTCCATTTCTTCAATGCTTGAATTATGGCATAGAAATCCTTGTCATATGTGGAGTATTTCCTCTTAGTATCATTCAACTTCTTGCTGAAATAGGCAACACGGTGATTGTCCTGACTCAAAATTTCTCCTATTGCAACTTCACTTGCATCACATCTTACATAAAATGTCTTTCCAAAATTTGGCAAGACCAGAATTGGTCGTTATGTTATCTTCTCCTTGAGTATATTGAAGCTCCTTTCAGCCTCCTCTATCCATTTAAAAGACTTGTGCCTCTTCTTCACTGTATCCATCATTGGTGCAAAAATCCCACTGAAGTCTCTAATGAACTTCCTATATAAAATTTCTAAACCATGAAAGCTCCTTACCTCGAACATGCTCCTTGGTGACGACAGTTCTCTGATCGCTTTCACTTTCTCTGGATCCATCTTCAGCTCATTTGAAGAGATCACAAAACCCAAGTAAATGAGCTCTGTCTTCATAAACGATCACTTCTTTAGATTGATCAATAGCTTCTCCTGTTGTACCCTCCTCATTACTAGCGTTAGGTGCCTCAAATGATCCTCTTTATTCCTACTAAAAATTAGTATATCATCCAGATATACAACCATGATCTTACCATTGAAATATTTTAGAATTTCATTCCTCGGCCTCATAAAATAGGGCATTCGTAATGCCAAATGGCATAACCATCCACTCATACAAACCTTCATTCATCTGAAAGTTTGTTTTCCATTCATCACCTTCTCTCATCCTGATTTGGTGATATCCACTTTTCAGATCTATCTTAGAAAATAAATTTGATCCACTTAAGCAATTCATTAAATCATCCATTCTCGGTACAGGAAATATGTACATGATGGTGATATTGTCGATGGCTCTCAAGTCTGTACACATTCTCCATCCTCCGTCTTTATTTGGGATTAACACAGTTGGTATTGCACATGGACTCAAGCTCTCTCTGACCAAACCCTTATCCATAAAATCTTGGAATTGGTTCTTCACTTCCTCATTCTCTCTAGGTGTCAATATGTACACTGCTTTGTTTGGCAGACTTGCTCATGGTATCAAGTCTATATGATGATTGATACTCCTGATGGATGGAAATGAGTTTGGTAGCTCATCCACCACTATATCAACGAAATTATCCAATAGTTCCTAAATATATTCAGGAAAATAATCCATTGATGTACTCGTAAGGATGACTATGCGCTTCCTCATCACAACGGATTGCATCTTGTGTTCTTCCTTGACTTCTTTCAGTAGTTCCTTTCCACTCATGAGAAGTATGCTTGTGATAGATTCCTCTTTTACTCTCTTCTCCTCCATTGGCAGAAACATATGCGTCCTACCACTCTTCTCTAATGTATATGTGTTTTTCCTCCCATCATGAATGACATTCATGTCAAAATTTCATGGTCTTCCCAACAAAATATGGCATACATCCATGGGGATTAAATCACACAGGATTTCATCTTTATAACCTCCTATCTTAATTTCAACCAGGCATTGTTTAGTAATCGTTACCTGGTGTCCTTTTTGCAACCATGAGGCCTTATATGGTTTTGGATGTGCAGTTGTATTCAACTCCAATTTCTCCACCATCTCTGTGGAAACTAAGTTTTCAATGCTCCCACTGTCAACGATCACCTTGCATAATTTGTCCTTAGTCTTGCAATATATCCTAAAGAGATTGTTTCTCTGCACTGGATTTTCAACTTCTGCCTTTGGTTTTAAGAGAACCTTTCTCAACATCAAAGATTCTCCATCCTCTACTCCTTTTTCTTCAACATCTCTTCGCTGTGCTTCTGAAATGTGAGCTTCTCCTCCTCCTTATTTATTCTTCTCGGGGCATTCCCAAGACACATTCCCAAGACATGTGTCCTATCATTCCATAGTCATAACATCTTACTCCTCCTCTGCCTCTTCCTCTAAAAGAATTTCTTCCACCACCCTGTCTTTCCATGGAACTTCCTCCTCATTTCGAGTGATTGTGTAGTTTCTCAGCCTCATCCCTAGACTGATGTTCTCTGTCATGGTTAAACCGCTTGATTTTGATTGGGACAAAGATATTACCTCTTCCTCGATGAATTTGTTTTCTGGTCAGCTTCTCCTCTACCTTCAGCACAAACTGATAAGCATACTCTATGGTCCCAACTGAAATCATGTTGAGCTCGTCCTGAATTTCATATCTCAAGCCATTTATATATCTGGTGACCCTTTCTTCATCTCTCTCCTTTTTTCTAGTTTTGATGTTCAACTGGTAGAATTCCTCAGTGTACTCCTTAACTATCATCCCTTTTTGTATCATGTTCTATAGCTTCCTAAACAGATTGATCTGGTAGTCTTTGGGTATGAACTTAGCCTTCAGTTTGGCTACCATTCCGTCCCAAATCTTTATCCTCTCTTTTCCTTTACTTCTCCTCTCAACCTGTAGTTCGTCCCACCATAGTGTTGCATGTCCTTTTAGCCTGGTGACTACCTGCTTCACCTTATTCTCCTCATCGACATATTCATAGGAAAAATGTTTGTCCATGGATGTTATCCAATCCAATAGTTCTTCAACATCTAGATTTCTCTCATACATGGGAACATCGATTTTTTCTCTGCCTACCAATCTGGAAACTGATCTCAACAAACGTCCTTCTGTAGCATCCTCTCCTATATATTATTCAACTTCAACCTCTTCACTTTCTGATTCACTGACGTCTCCAACATCAGGTTCTCTTCTCTGCGCTGCTTCCATTGTTTCCAATCTGGCGCGAAGTTTTCACATCTCACTCTCTACAACACGGTTGGCTAAATGTGCCTCTCGTCTCCTTGGCGGCATTGTGTTGACTGTTTTTCACACAGAGAGTGAAACTCCGAGTTATCTGTCTCTTCCTCTTTCTCTTTTGACTAAAGTCTACAGACAAAGAACTTACACTCTGATACCACCTAATTTAGACCCCCTATCCCTCCTGAGGGTTGCGCGACCTCCCAGTCAGGATCTTCTGATTTTGGAACTGAAATGGATCTTCTGGTTCCAAGATGGAACCTCCCTCTTCTAATCCATGGGTCCTTATCTGATTTTTTCCCACACAAACCAACACTTAGATACAAAACCCCACTCCATGTGACCACATGCATGACCACAGGCCTAGCCTGAAAGGTACGTCACATTTCATGACCCTGAGCTTTCCAATACGATGATTCCTTGGCTCCTCCAATTCCTAAAACTCTGGTGAGGGATAATGGAGGTTAGCTCCTCCCTTTTCCCAACTCATGTGACCACAAGATTTACCATCAAAGAACATCGCGGTTTGCAGCGTCGAGGCCTGTGATACAAGGTGCTTGACCCCTACAAGTTATGAACACCAAAATCACGATGAGGTGAGATCTATGACACAGGTCCCTCTTGTACCGATGACTATGATTATTTTGGCATTTCGTGTTTCACGACTTCATCCTGCATGAAATCTATTTGCTCCTCTACTCGATCGCCGAAATGTTGAAACACTCCCTTTTTGTGGATCAACAACTCTAAGCCTCCAGATATCCTATGGTCCTGATCTCGTCTTAGTGGATTGTTATTTCAAGGTTCAGGGTTTTGGGATTCAAGGACCTCTCTTCCCCCCAACTTGCCATAGTCGATATCATGAAATGGGCCAATGGTCCATATCTATTGGGAATCGATGGTTATAATTCCTCCTGAGGGTCAAGCATTGAAAGGTCTCCCTGTTAACCTCCCCGCAGCTTCACTTGATCCAACGACTCGCGGGATTTCGCAACTCTCCCTATAAACTCTCCACCACAGGTTCAGAATTTTGTGGATTTCCCTCCTGGACGTACGTGACGTCAAATCTTGCGTATTTTTCTTGAATCAGACAGTTGTCGACCTTCCTCCGTGATTTGAAGGCCAACAACGCTCTTCCTCTTGGTATTTTAATCTCCCCGACTTAGAATATTTTCTAATTCCTCTAAGGTTCCGACCTTCGATTATCCCAGGAAATCAATTCCTAGATCTCAATAAAACTTTCCAAAAGTATTATTCCTCCTGAGATTTGTCTGGTTCAGACTTTGATTTCCCGTGAACTCCTTCCATCCAATGGATTTTGATAACTCATATCCATGAGATTTCTTGCAGAGAAATTCCCCCCGATTTCCTTGTGTTCCTCTCTGGCTCGATGCACACTTTGTAAAGCTTCAAATGAAGAGAAACAATTGAAATTGGAACACTAACATGCATAGTTCCATTCACTTTCTCATGAAAATAGAAATGACAAGAAAACACACATAGTCCACACACCATACATTTGGATCAATTTTCCTTCTGTTATATTCACAAGTGTCGAAATGGCTACAAAATACATTCAAATTACAGTAACTCAAAAACAGAGATCTCCTGCTAACTCGTAGTTCCCTTACAACTAATTTCTCTCTATATTGAAACTCTCTCCATCTGGGCGTACAAACTATTAATTAACTCAAAAATATTTCTAGGGTTTCCCCTGGATACTTTCCTACTCTAAAATTCATCCTACGCTATCTTATTTTGGTCGCATTCCAAAGATGTAGTGGAAACTCTTGCTCTGTTTATGATTTTCAAAACGTGCCTCAAAGGGTAAAATTCAGCACTAGTTCAAGTGTGCCTCCAAAGGTAAATTCCGGCACTGAGTTAAGGTGGATTTCAAAATTGGCTGTAACTGTCAATGTTGAAGTTCTAGAAGAACTCTCACGTGTTGAGTGGTCCTGCCTTTGTGCGCTTGACAACGATTCTTCTACATCATTTTGTTCATCTCGATCATGCAATACTTGCATGATCCCAGTCGCCCTTTTTTATGACATGCAATGTATTTGTCCACACCGTCGCTCCTCTTTAGTTTAAATGAATTACGTCATCGCACCATAGCGTAGCAAATCAAGTGTGGTAGATATGAGCGTCAGAACCGTCACAGTAGTCACTTGACCTTTGGGGCTAGGAAAAGATTCCAAAGTCGATCGTACATGCATATTCTCCCAAAAGGTTGGATATCGTAATAAGGAAGTCGTTAAATGCCTCCAAAGGTTGTATCACCAAGTGTGTCATCTATCAATCATTGATAATGGAAGTCAAGGAGTTTAAACAGATTGGAGTGATTGTATTTTATATTCCCTGCAACTCCGATCGACGATGTTTTATGCATTCTGGATCTCATCCGTTGAGCAGATGTGACGCATTAAATATTCAAGACATCATGTAGTGAGGCGTGACTGTTCTTTGGCATGCTTTGTTTCGCTTCTTCTTTCTGCTATAAATTCTAGGAGTTCTGTAGGGAATTCTAAGCATATGCCGAGTTTGTACCTTTGTAATGTTGGTCTTGTTAGTTTATTCTAGTGGGGCCAGATGACGTCGCTAGAGGTGACATGGAACTTCCTAAACATGCCATTTTCCACCATTGGGGTTGGTGAATTTTGTATTGTGTGGACCCAGGGGAAAGAAGCTCAGAATTTTGGAGTGTGAGTGATGGAAAGGAAGCAAGTGTGAGAACTTTCAAAGTTCTGAAGCTTCGAACTTCTGGGGTCAGATGACATCGCCAATGGTGACATAGACCTTCCTAGACATGCCACATGCCACCACTAGGGTTGGTGACTTTTTTACTATGTGGACCCAGGGGAAAGAAGTTCATAATTTCATAATGTGAGTGATGGAAAAGAAGCAAGTGTGAAAACTTTTGAATTTTTGAAGCTCCAAAGTTTCGAAGTTCTGAAGCTCCGAACTTTCGAAGTCCCGAAGCTTTGATGACATAAGTTCCACAGTGAGTGCTAGTCATTGTATTTTGAGTAGATGTGGACCGTTGATCCACCCTACTTCACGAGTTTGGTAATCGGAACTTGAGAGAGAGTTGTGTTGCATTTTGAAATTTTCTGAAGGCCGAAGGCCCGAGTAAGCACCTTTTGATCTAGCATTTGGTCACGACCTGTGATCACATGGGTTGAGACCTGAGATAAAGGGCCTAATGCCTAAATATTATTATAGAATATAGAAGATCTCGAAAAGATAATGAAATTGAAAAACTTTCTTAAATCAGATTGGTTTTGAATGTGTGGAATTTGTTAGTAAATGATGGCCTGAAATTTTTTGGTTATCTGCACGTTGTGTTTGCAGAGGTTTAGCGAGTGCCATAACCGATTAGAATTGCCACTGAGTGAAAACAAATGGAAGATGTGTATATTTATTCCAGTTCATAGAATGAAATAAAAGGAATGGACGTCCACTTGGGAGTTGAACGATCGAACTCCAATGCACATGGAGAACAGATGATAAGGAAGTGCATATGATGAAAATCATTGAAAGATTATAGAAATATGCCCAGGTTCACCGAGGTGATAACATGAAGCTCATGAAATCCAAGGATAAATAGGGAGAATTCAACCTGAAGTTGGTGTGGAGCCTGGAAAGGATCGAAAATAAATTGGAAAAGGAGAGTGACTCAAGAAAAATAGGGAGTTGTAGGACCCTTGAGAGGAAAAGAAGATCAAGAGAGTGTTAGAAGGCATCGACATCGCTTCCCAAAGCATTCTAGTAAGGAAGCACACAATAGTTCAAACCCATCTCCTACCAGAAAACATAGGAGGTTTGGAGTGGATGAACTGAAAGGAGAAATGAATAATATTAAGCCTCCCATGTTTGATGGAGAGCACCAAAAGGAGGAAGATGTCGAAACATGGTTTCTTGGAATGAGGAAGTACTTCCAACTGCAGAACTATTCCTCTCATGCAGAAGGAAGAATTGTGATGTATCAACTGAAAGGGAAGGCATCCATGTGGTGGGATCAACTTTTGCAAGTGCAACACATTAGAGAGAAGGATATCACTTGGAAATAATTCTAAAAATATTTCGAGAAGAAATATTTGACTAAAATATATTATGACAGAAAGATGAAAGAGTTCTTTGAACTCAAGTTGGGAAGCATGACCATTGATGAATATGAACGAATATTTTTGGAATTGTTGAAATATGTTTCATTCATAAAAGATGAGACTGTCAAGATTCATAGGTATCTAAGTGGATTGTCACCTTCCATTTTGTGACAAGATTCAGTATGATGACCCTAAGACTATGGAAGAAACTATAAGGGGGAAAAATGCTTATATGAACAACAAAGAGAAAAGCCTACTTTCTAGAAGGCTTGGAAAGACAAGAATAATTTCAAGATGGATCAAAGGAAGAAGGGAGCTACGCCATCCTTTTTCAGAAACAGTCCTCAAGGACATCCATCTTTTAGAGAGTCGAGGAAGGCTGAAGTGGGTGGGAAAATTCCAAGACAAACACCTATGGTGTTTGGGTTGTAAAGGAAACCATAGGTACATAGATTTCCCCCACATAAATGATAAAGTGAGATTTTTCGACAATGTACATCAGGCTGAAATAGTGGAGGACATGGGAAGTAGAATGTCAAGGATATACAAAGCCCTGGATAACAAGCAAGTTGAATATCAAACGCACATGATTGAAGTGGAAGGTATGATCAACAACCATGCCTTTTCTATTTTAATTGATTTAGGGGCTAGCCTTAGTTACATAGATCCTACAATGGTGGAAAGTTTGCAATTGTTGAGAAGAAAACATGGAAAATATTGGTTAGTGCAGCTGGCTAAAGGAACCAAGAGAAATTTTATGGAATTGGTTAAGTATTATCTAGTGGACATGAATGGACTGAGCACAAAGGATGAATTGAAAATTCTTCCTTTAGGCTCTTATGACTGTCTAATTGGGATGGACTGGCTGGACCAGCACTATGTCATTTTGGACTGTCGTAATAAGGCATTCACTTTCCTGGATGAGGAAGGAAATCGGAAAACAGTCCAAGGAATTCCTAGAATTGTTTCTATCAGAGCAATCTCAGCAATGTAGCTAAAGAAGCGCTTCAGAAAAGGCTGTCAATTATTTGCAACCCACTTGGAGGAAGCACCTAAGGATAAGGTGTTAAAGATCAAAGACCATGCAGTACTAAATGAGTTTGAGGATATATTTCAAGAGGTACTCAAACTACCTCTGAAAAGAGATATTGACTTCTCTGTAAACTTGATTCTTGGAGCATCTCCAGTGTCGAAAGCTCCTTACAGAATGAGTACACTGGAGCTGAAAGAACTACAATTGAAGCTTGAGGAGATCCTAAGGAAGGTGTATATATTCCCAAGTGTTTCACCTTGGGGTGCCCCGGTCCTTTTTGTGAAGAAGAAGGATAGGACGCTGAGATTGTGTATCGATTTCAAACAAATGAAAAAAGTAATTGTAAAGAACAAGTATCCTTTGTCGAGGATTGATGACCACTTTGATTAGTTGAAGGATGCAAAGATATTTTTGAATATAGACCTCAGGTCAGGATATCACTAGGTAAGGATAAAGGATGAAGATATGAGCAAGACCGCATTTAGAACAAGTTATGGTCATTACGAGTTCACAGTGGTGTCGTTTGGGTTGTCGAGTGCACCTGTTGTTTTTATGTTCCTGATGAATGGTGTATTCAGGGACTATCTTGACAAGTTTGTCATAGTCTTCTTGGATGAAATCATGATGTATTCCAATTCGGAGGAAGAGTAGGAACAACATCTGAAGATCACCAGGTGTATTGCATGTGCTAAGAGAGAACCAACTGTATGCCAAGTTGAGCAAGTGCTCGTTTTATCAGGAGAAGATCCACTACTTGGGGAATATTATTTCGAAGGATGAGATGGTTGTAGATCCTAAGAAGATTGAGGCCATTAGGGAATGTCCAGTGTGACGCATACCCCCTTCCCTCAGGCCAAGATCCGCACAGGATCGATCTTCTTCGAATCCACAGAACTCAAATAGTTCTTTCGGGCCCTCACTGGAACCCCACAAATCCGATCCACAGGTCCTTCACGAAAACCCCACCTGCACAACGTGCACTAGGCATGAGTCTTCACCTCCACACGACCACCAGATATGACCTCTGGACAAGCCAAGAGACATTTTTCACATTTCGCGACTCAACGATGCAAGAGATTTGAGTATTTTGACTCTTCAAACCCCGAAACCCGAAATTTCTCCCTTAGATGAGATCGATGGCTATGAACCTCCCTTGATCCAATGGTCCTGGTTGTATCGGGATTTTGGTAACTGTGATTTTGAAATGCAGCGACCCAAACCACTGGTCACTCCATCCCCTGAATTCCTGAAACGACGCAGATCTTTTCGGGATTTCACGAACTGGGAGTCCACGACTCTCGACCCCAAAATCACTTGTCACGCCAATCCGTGAATTCCTGAAATGGCTCAGATATTTTTGGGATTTAGTGAACCGGGAGTTCACGATGTAGTGACTCCAAAATATCTTGTCATTCCAATCCCCGAATTCTGATATGGGAATTTGCACATGAGATCCAATAGCTCTCAATGAGTTGGATAAAATGGTCCAGATCCTTTCGGAGTTTAATGAACTGTGAGTTCACGATGCAGTGAGTCCAAAATCACAACCTTCTCTACCTCCCGAACTCTGAAATGCTGAAATGTCGAAATGGGCTCGATGACGATTATCCCCTAACCAAATCTCAGTCCATGTGACTGCTTCCTTCATGACCACAACCCTACTCAAAAGACACATCGCATTTCATGACTTTGGCATTTTTAGCGCAAAGTGCCTCGGCTCCTTGTCATCGAAATTTCCAAAACGTCGAACCCTGAAATGCCGAAATGCAGAAATGATAAAAGACACTCATCCTAAACCTTCTCACAGATCTATGAGATCCAATGGTCCATGATATTTTGGCACTTCTCAACGAAGCATCCCCATTGTCTGTTTCAGCTCTTCTCATGCGTGACCTCCCAGAGTTTAAACTCTGTGTGCTTTCCTCTAGATCCGATGGCTATCAGTCCTTTGCACTAGATCTGATGACCCATATATGCTTCTATTCCTTGTGCGCTTTCCTGCGTGCGTCTGGGCGTAGACTTGAACGACCCATATCTCTCCTCTCCATCTAATCTAATAAAAATTGTGCTCTACCTTGAGCATGCCCTTCTTCCTTTCCCTTGGAATATTTCTTACTCCAAAAGGCCTCGGCCATTGTCTCTATTGCAAATCCTGTAACCTTGGCTCCTACATGTATTCTAGGAGGCATTCCTCCTCCTGAGATTTATTTTTCTAAACCTCAAAGGTTCCTTTGAACTCTGCAACCTCTTGCAATACCTTTGCATGAAATGGTGCTATCTCTTCTGAGCTTATCTGTGGTTCTGACCTCAAATTCTCTCTGTCCCTTTCTCTCCTTGAAGGGATGTAAGTGCCCTCTAGAAACTTCCTTCTCAAGCACACTTTGCTGAGCCTGCAGGGTGTTCAGAAACCCTATGAGTATCTCCTCCTGTGATACTTCTATTCTCTCTGAACTCAAACAAGAATTCCTCTTGTGCACACTTGCATCAACTTAATGCCTGCCTGGCATATTTCTCCAGAATCCTCAGTGACTCTGTCTTCTCACCGAACTCGAAATAGAGTTCTCCTCAATGCATCATGTGCATTTTCTCAATTCCCTCCTGGCAGAGCCTTTATAGAATTCTCGACAATTCTTCTTCTCCTTTATGTTCTCTCCAGGTCTGCACAGTTTCTCCTTCAAGGTGTTCATCAACCTTGAGGCTTCCTCTTTGAGTCATTGACTTTAGCTGGTGCGCCCTCCTAGCACGTCTTTGTCTAAAATTTTGCAGAATTTAGGAGTGCACTCCTTGCACTGGCTTACAGAGACCACAGTACTCTGTCATGCACTCTTGCATGAAGCCACAAAGAACCCAAACCTAAAAATCAAAGATCTCAATAGAAAACTACTCCTGTCTGTAACCCCAAATGTAAACAACACATACATCCACAGAATATCATCAACACATAGAGACATTCATTCATGAACTCACAAACACATGACCAACAACATGCCGGAAAAACTTCTCTGTTTGTATTAATCAAGAATGCTTGATTACAATGTGTTCGAGCTCCGACTGCAACAGAGTCTTGGCTCTCCTCTCCTATCTAGCCTATTCTCTTTGTTCTTCTCTGCCTAACTAAAAAAAAAAAAAAGATCTTTTTACAAAAGGGGGCTCCTCAAGCGCTTCCCTCCATCCTCACCAACTCTCATTAATTTACATTCAATTACAATGAATGGTTGTCTAGTCCGAATCAGATCTATATCTCAGCCTTACAACCATTTAAGGCAATTTTCAAATTTTGAAAAACAAGAGGGCTGCATCTCTCTCCTTCCATTGAATGTGCACTTTGATGTGTTGGTTGGATGGCACATAGTTGGCTTGGAGTGATGCTTCTGCATCATACACCTATGCTGTGAGAAATTCATGAGCTCATGCTCATGAGCTCCTGCTCATGAGCTTCCCAACATATTTTTTGAAATCCACCTGGATCCCAAAAAGTTCTTTGGAGTTGTCCATCCGCTCCATCGCTTCGCTGCTGTTGTTGCTTCTGCTACCCTGCTGCTCTGGCAGGTTCTCCTCTGTTCAGCTTCTCTTCATTGGAAGTTTATGCTATTGACCTCAACATCAGCCTTCTAACCTCCTCAATATCCTTTTCTAGTTGTTCCCATGGCTGGCTCTCCTTTTGTAGCCTACTCCACTACACTTCTTCCCTACAAATGGGTAGATCAACTAGATCTCCCATGCTATCTTCTTCCTCTATGGCCTCAACTTGACACCTTGCTGCAAAATTCAGCTCTGTAGTCTTATCTTCTTGACTGACCTACTGTCCAGTCGCCTTCTCTGACAGATTAGCCTATGCCATTTCCCCTTGCACTGGTTGAATTCTAGCTTCCTCCAGCTGCTCCTCAGACTGGGATTCTCCTTCATCTTTTGTTGCATGCCTCAACACTGCAGTTATCATCTGTTCAGCTCCCTGGCTAAAATTTTTGGGCGACTCCTCAGAATTCTCCTCTACTAACATCTGCATGACTGTCTGCTCATGGCAGTCATCTACTGGTTCTGGATTGTTTAGCCAATCCTCTAACATTTCTAGCTCCTTCTCCCAAGGAGTGAGCATGTCAACTGTGTTCTCCTCTTCTTTTCCTTGGGAAGTTTATGACATTTTCTCCTTCATCATGACAATCACTGTTAATTGTCTTTTTGTTGTCTTTGCATTGGAAACACACACGCTGGCCTCAACTATGCTATATGGAAGGAATACCTTTATCCCATCAATCATCAGAATGATCTTATGATCTTCCTTCTCTATCAGCTTTCCTTGCTGATATGAACTCACCTCTGATCTCATCTTCTCTCTCATCTCCTCTCCCTGATGCAAACTCATCACTGAGTTCATGAGACTTTCAGTTAATCTCATCTTCTCTCCCTTTCCCACCTGGAAATATGGGATTTCTACCCTGCCCACCTGGCAGTTCACGAGATCTTCCATTGATCTCTCCTCCTCATCATCAATGAGATTTCTCCCAATTTCTAGTTCACACACATGAACCATATCCTCTTCATCTCTGAGGATTTCCACATACCTTAGCCATTCCTTCAACATTCTTCGTTGTCCTCTGGCCAACAATTTATTGACTGGCCACTTTGCTTTCCTCCTCAGAGGACATTCATACACTCAATGTGTTTTTGCATCCTGCTACATTTGAAATGCAAGCTTCTCCATCCTTTCCCTCACCTCAGTGAGCTCTTTATCCATCTCATATTTTCTCTGTTGCTGGTGGTTCTTCTTTCCACCGCATCCATGGCCTTCAATATCCATCTTCTTGTTCTTGTCTTCCCTCCTGGAAAACTTGTTGTTTTCACTCTGCAACCATGAGTGCTTCCATGCTTTCCTACAGTCTTCCTGACTGTCTATAGACTGTTGTGCACTTGCGAACAATCAACACAGAGATTCAACACTCTATATTCCTTTTCCTCTAGCTCTCTCTACCTGAAATATATAGATACAAACATGCTCTGATACCACAATGACGCAGACCCACTGCCCTCAAGCTAAGATCTATGCAGGATTGATCTTCTTCGAATCTGTAGAACTGAAATAGTTATATTGGGCCCTCACTGGAACCCCATGAATCTGATCCACAAGTCCTTCATGAAAACCCCACCTGCACAATGTGCACTAGGCATGAGTCTTGACGTCCACACAACCACCAGATATGACCTCCAGCAAATCCAAGAGACGTTTTTTGCATTTCACGACTCAATGATGCAAGAGATTCGAGTCTTTTGACTCTTCAAACCCCGAAACTTGAAATCACTCCCTTAAACGAGATCGACGGCTATGAACCTCCCTCGATCCAATGGTCCTGTGTGTATCGGGATTTTGGTAACTGAGAGTTTGAAATGCAGTGACCCAAACCATTGGTCACTCCATCCCCTGAATTCCTGAAATGACTCAGATCTTTTTAGGATTTCGGGAACCGGGAGTCCACGACTCTTGTCCCCAAAATCACTTGTCGCACCAATCCCCGAATTCCCAAAACAACTCAGATATTTTTGGGATTTCCTGAACCAGGAGTTCATGATGCAGTGACTCCAAAATCTCTTGTCACTCCAATCCCTGAATTTCAATATGGGAATTCACACACGAGATCCAACGACTCTCGATGTGTTGGATCAAACAATCCAGATCCTTTTGCAGTTTCGTGAACTGGGAGTTCACGATGCAGTGACTCCAAAATCATAGCCTTCTCTACTTCCCGAACCCCGAAATGCTGAAATGAAAAAATGTGCTTAACGACGATTAGCCCCTGACCAAATCTCAATCCATGTGACTGCTTCCTCCATGAACACAACCCTACTCCAAAGACACCTCGTGTTTCACGACTTTGGTGTTTTCAACGCAAAGTTCCCTAGCTCCTTCTCATCGGAATTGTCGAAATGCCAAACCCTGAAATGTCGGAATGTCAAAATGATAAAAGAAACTCATCCTTAACCTTCTCACAGATCTGTGAGATCCAATGGTCCACAATATTTTGGCCCTTCTCCACGAAGCGTCTTCGTCGTCCATTTCATCTCTTCCTGCACGACCTCCCAAAGGTTAAACTCTGTGCGCTTTCCTCAGGATCCAATGGCTATCGGTCCTTTTCACTAGATATGATGGCCCAGATATGTTTCTCTTCCTTGTGCATTTTCCTGTGTGCGTCTGGATGTAGACTTCAATGACCCAGATCTCTCCTCTCTAGTTGATCTAATGGTAGTTGTGCTCTACCTTGAGCATGCCCTTCTTCCTTTCCCTTGGAATATTTCTTTCTCCAAAAGGCCTCGGCATTTGTGTATGTTGAGAAGCATGTAACCTTGGTTCCCGCCTATATTCTAAGAGGCATTCCTCCTCCTGAGATTTATTTTTCTAAACCTCAAAGGTTCCTTCAAACTCTACAACCTCTTGCAGGACCTTTGCACGAAATGGTGCTATCTCTCCTGCTCTTATCTATGGTTCTGACCTCAAAGTGTCTCTGTCCCTTTGTCTCCTTAAAGGGATGTAAGTGCCCTCTGGAAACTTCCTGCTCAAGAACGCTTTGTTGAGCCTGCAGGGTGTTCCAAAACCCTGTGAGTATCTCCTCCTGTGATACTTCTCTTCTCTCTGAACTCAAAAAAGAGTTCCTTCTGTGCACACTTGCATCAACTCAATGCTCACCTGGCAGAGTTCTCTATAATCCTCAGTGACTCTATCTTCTCACCGAACTCAAAATAGAGTTCTCCTCAATGCATCTTGTGCATTTTCTCAATGCCCTCCTGGCAGAGCCTTTACATAATTCTTGACAATTCTGCTTCTCCTCTCTGTGCTCTCCTCTGCACAGTTTCTCCTTCAAGGTGTTCAGAAACCTTGAGGCTTCCTCTTTGAGTCAATGACTTCAGCTGGTGCGCCCTCCTAGCACATCTTTGTCTGAAATTCTACAAAATTCAGGAGTTCACTCCTTGCACTGGCTTACAGAGACCGCGGTACTCTGTCATGCACTCTTGCATGAAGCCACAAAGAACCCAAACCAAAAAATCAAAGAAATCAATAGACAAATACTCATGTCTGTAACCTGCAAATGTAAACAACACATACATCCCAACATATCATCAACACATAGAGACATTCATTCATTAACTCACAAACACATGAACAAAAACATGCCAAAAAAATTGCTCTGTTTGTATTAATCAAGAATGTCTGATTACAATGTGTTTGAGCTCGGACTGCAACAGAGTCTCGACTCTCGTCTCCTATCTAACCTATTCTCTCTGTTCTTCTCGGCCTAATTGAAAAACAAAAGAAGATATTTTTACAAAAGGAGGCTCCTCGAGCGCTTCCCTCCATCCTCACCAAGTCTCATTAATTTTACATTCAATTACATTGAATGGTTGTCTAGTTCAAATGAGATCTAGATCTCAGCCTTACAACCATTTAAGGCAATTTTCAAATTTTGAAAAATGAGAGGCTTGCGTCTCTCTCCTTCCATTGAATGCACACTTTGATGTGCTGGCTAGATGGCACGTAGCTGGCTTGGAGCAATGCTCCTACATCATAGTGTCAAAGAACGTGACAGAAGTCAGATCCTTTATGGGTCTAGCTACCTATTACAGAAGATTGATTGCAGGGTTCTCAAGGATAGATCACCCTATCACTTCCTTACATAGGAAGGAGAATAAATTTCAATGTACAGATGAATGTGAGAGAAGATTCCAGTGATTGAAACAATTGTTAACCAGTGCTCCAATTTCGAGGATTGCAAATCTGAATGAAGATTTCATGGTGTGCACATATGCATGCAAAGAAGGACTAGGAGGAGTCCTTAGTCAGAATGGATTCGTAATATGTAACGAGTCCAATAAGTTGAAAGAGCATGAAAATAACTATGCAACTCATGATTTGGAGTTGGCAGCCACCGTTCACGCTCTGAGGGAATGGAGACATTACCTCATGGGAAGGAGGTTTGAACTGAGGACAGACCATAATGGTCTGAAGTATTTTTTTGATCATCTGTTAAGGTCCTAACCCGCACATAGGTAGATCAATGTATTCGGATGTAATAAAGGTCAATATTAATAAGACCTTTCAATAAAATAGAATAAGGCGGATGTAAGAAGACCTAATAGAAGCTTCCGCTTCTAGAAGGATC
>ML779473.1:321339-374588 GCA_009831015.1 Picea engelmannii
AAAAAGTACATAAGGATTTCTGAAGATGGAAATTAGTTCCACAAAGAGAATACTTTTTGTTCTTGAAGATTATCACAGATTATCACATCATTGAAGATTATCACACCAATGAATGAAGGTCAATCCCTAAATATTAAAAAATACATAAGGATTTCTGAAAAGGGGAATTAGTTCCACGAATAGAACATCATGGTATCCATTAATATTTAAATATAATTATAAAAGCATAAAGCCCAAAACATGCTAATTAACATGATGGTATGATGTACCCATTAGTATTTTTATTAAAACTGTAACTATAAAAACAAACATGCTAAGAATAATTAGCAGTAGTAAATCTATGAAGAACGGATGGATCGAATTTTTAAAAAATGGCTGATTATGGCTATCATCACTTTTGGCATCTTTTTTCTGATTTAAACCATGCTTGAATTTGGACTTTTTAATTATGGTTAAACTAAATATAAAATAAATATCTCTTTAAAAATATGGCTAATAGAAAGTGGGTAGAAATGGGGAAGGCAATGTTTGGAAGCAGAAGTCTTAACAAAGGCCTATTGTTTTCAAATCATTGTTTTTTAGTCCAATATCATATGCACTCACCCGTTTTGTGTGTTTGATTTACTAGCACATTTGGTATACTTTTTTCGAAGATTGTACTTCAGCCCTCTTTGTAGCATATCAGAATTCATCTTCCTGTCCAACTAATTTGTTTCTTTCAATATAGCAACACCGAACATACAATGGACATGAAATATACAATGGACATGAAGCTAAGTGAGTTTGCAACAGTTCTATTTATTTCAATGTAGCAACAAAGAGAATACAATTCACATGAGGATAAGTTACTATGTAGAAAGATACATAGTATCTACATACAGTAAATTAGGTGCAAAGAAGTAGAACAAATATACAGACAATAAATGAAATACTAAACATTGAAATATGAAATAAGAGTAGAAGCATGCACCTTTGTATCTCCTCTTCTACATTTGCGGCAAAGAGTCCATTGTTTTCTCCAGCTATTTTGTTTGTTTAAATGTAGCAATGCAGAAAAATACAATGTAAATGAAGGTAAGTTGGTATGCAGGAAGACATGTAAAAAAATAAACAGAGTTCGATTTATTTCAATGTAGCGACACAGAAAATACAAAGGACATGAAGATAAGTTATTATGTAGGAAGATACTTAATATCTACATACAATAAATTAAGTGAACACATATACAGACAATAAATGAAATACAAAACAATGGAATATGAAATAACAGTACAGGCATGCACATTTGTATCTCCTCTTCTACATTTGCAGTAAAGACTCCTTCGTCTTCTCCATTTATTATGTTTGTTTCAATGTGGGGACACACAAAATACAATGAACATGAATGGAAGCTGGTATGCATGGGAGAACAAGTAATATGTACATGCAATAAATGAGAATCAAGGAATAGAATAAAAAATAGTTAGAAACATGAACCTTTTCTTTTCTTGATCCATGGTTGTAATTATATAGAGTTTTTACTGCCCAAAATATATTACAAGCCAGAAAATATTAAGAAATTGCATGGCCATAGATGAAAGGTTTTGGTTTTGTCTGGCAATGTATCCAGATATGCTTTGAGACATGGAAATATAATTTTGCATTATCTTTGATGTACATCTCATATTTCAAGTACAAGACAAATTGTATCATGGTCAGACCAGTCAGTGTACAGGATAAAGAGGATGTATTGTGATATGGGTACATTTCACCATATATGGTTAATAAGTGTGTTTTGCACATGTTTTATCCTAACAAAAAGACAACGAACATTGTAATTGCACATGAAGTTGTTCAATTATTTGTTATGCCACTATTTTGTATCATGTCAACACTGAAGTATCCTAGAATGTTAATGATTTCATCCAAATGTAAATGGTGTGATGCATTTGAGAACACATTCATTATGCTAGCAATGTTGCATGCCAAGCAGCATAGAAACTGAATATTGTAACTTGCAATCCATAGAACACCACTCTTTCTAGCACCATCTCAGTATCTTTTTCTTCTACAAGACCATTTTTCAAAGGCATGTAGGTATGGTTTAGAGCTAGGAAAAAAAAATGGAGCAAAATTTAAGAGCAGGATTGGCGGGAATGGGACAGACGTCAGATCTCGACTTCACTAGACATAGAAAACGACAAAACTGCAGGTCCACTTATAGGTGCAGGACCTGAACACCTCAAAGTGTAAAAAAAAAATAGCTCCAAATGTTGGCGTAGGTCCCCAACCTTGCAAAGCCAAAGAAAACAAAAGAAAACAACAAGAAACAAACCAATGAGGAAGCATGGATAGGCCCAATTGTAGCCTCGGGACCTCAAACTCACAAACTTGAATGAAACAACAACAAGTAGCAACCGACAAACCAACAAACCAACCAAAAAGCAACAACCACTGAACCAGTACACAACATATGTATCTCCAATAATTACCAAATTGTATCCCAAGCACAGAAGGAACCTGAAACATATGACGAGCAAGCCAGCAGAAATAATCAAGCATTCTCACTTGAAAACTATAAACAATAAATGACAAAGAACAAATAGAAATGAAATCATGGCATCAAAACTTACTCTACAATGATGAATGATAGAAGCGTAGGTTGAATTGTGGGTGCATGACTTGGACCCCACAAAGTAAAAAAAACAGCTCCAACTGCGGATGCAGGACCCCAACCCTACAAAGTTGAAGTAAAGAAAAGTGTTGGCACAGGGGTAGACCCAGGGTTCAATCTAACAACGCACCAACAAACCCTAACTACTAGCCCTTACGACAACACCTGCGAAGAAGATGAAGTATCACCCGAAGTAGTAATAGGGGGGTTGCAGGACACATATATCTACAACCATAGAAAATGCAAGATGATTTCAGAACAACATCACAAAATATCCCAGAGATTCTTAATAGTATTATGCTTAACTTCACGAAGTAAGTTATATATTATTATCTTAAAAAGGAAAAATAACAGTGCAATAACAACATAAAAGGTAGTAAATAACAAACCATCAACCACATTGAACAAAAAGATTTTACATGGTTTACCCTCTCCCTAGGGCTATGTCCACAGAACTGTGCTTATTGATAGAATAGATGAAAATATGTAGTTCTATTTGTGCACTCAGTTGCAGATCCTTCTCTCTCTCCTCTTTATCTCCTAACCATGCACACCCAGCTATAGAGTCGATCTTCGCACCCAGCTAAAGACCCAAAAAATACAAGAATGTCTTAGAACATAACACTTCTACATCTCAACACTACTCTTGCCTCTCTCTTCTCAAATCTTCTAGACCTCTATTTATACATTCCATGACTCTTAGAAAACCATAGACCAAAGGCCAGGTGCCAAAACCCTAGATCCATATTGTCAAAACCCTAGGTCCACATAACCCTCATTTTAAGGACTTTGTCGACGTGTTCCTCGTTCTTCTCTGTGAGGTGCTTCAAAGCACCCATTAGTGTCTTCTTCTTCTTCTGGACTTGTCCATGATATATATTCTTTGTTGCTTTGTCTTCCTTGATATTCTCTTTCAATGACTAGCTTTCCTTTACTTCGTTCCTTATTTTATGCTTCTTTAACCACTTCGACCCTTCCTCGGTTTGTGTGCCTTCCATTCACTTCATACTTTGTCTTTATTCTTCCTTAATATTTTCTTTCTTCCTTAATACATGATCGAGGGCCAACAAGCCCCCAACACTCACATGTGACTCGTCCTGAATCACTACAGGGTTAAACCCTTTGTATTACTTCGATTGCGGACTGCACAGAGTAGCCTGTGCTTTCTGCTCCGTCCCTCCCTATCATGTGTAGACTATATTTTCTATGTATGGTGACCACTTTCAACTGCACCTGGTACCTATACCCTTCTTCCTTTCCTTTTATTTAGATTTGTGAAGCAGCTAGTTGTCACAATACAGCTTCAATCAACTCCCATTTACTAAACCATCCTTCCATTCTCCATTAAGAGTCTTCAGTTGTGTAGCTCCACCTTCTGTAACATATACAACCTCGAATGATGCAAGACAATGTGTCATGAACTTTCTTGGATGCTTCATGAAGTTGTTGTCATATAAAAGTACCAAATCTCCTTGTTTAAATTCTTTCTTCTTGATATGTCTATCATGGTAAGCATTTTCTCGTTCTTTTGTACATGTTGATGAAATCCTGGAATGAACTTGTCTTCCTCTAGTTCCACCAACTGCACAAGCCTATCTTGAACAACGTCGGTGTCATCCATACCTGTAAATGTTGCAATTCTTAAACTAGGAACCAAATATTCCATAAGTGCCACTACTTCCAGGCCATAAACTAACTTGAAGGGAGTCTACATTGTCAAATTTTTTCAAGTAGTTTGATAAGCCCATAACACTGCTAGAATTCTCAAATCCCAATAATCTAACACTGCAAATCTTAGTCAGCGTTGTCTCCAAAATCTTATTGAAAGCTTCGACTATACCATTTGCCTGTGGGTGATATGGTGTGCTCTTCTGATGGTGAACTTCTAACTCCTGAGTAAAGGATTCAATAGTTTTGTTAATGAAGTGAGTGCCTTGATCACTCATAAGGATCTTTGGGCATCCAAATCTGGTTATGATATCGTCAAAGATGAACCGAATAGCTGTAGTTTCACTATAGTCTTTAACTTCTCTTTCTTTTGCCCATCTGGTCAAATAATATGTAGCAGTGATGATATATCGAGCTCCTGTGTGCTTCCCTAGTGGGTTGATAGGTCCCACAAAGTCAATCGCCCATTTCTCAAATGCCTGGAATGTTAACTGAGGTGCTAAGGTCATCTCATCCCTTCTAGAAGGCTTCCCTTCTCTTTGACATACATCGCAGTATCTGTAGTATTCCTTACCATCCTTATGTAAAGTGGGCCACCAGAGGTCATCTCTGAGAACCTTATGCGTTGTTTCTTTCCCTGCATAATGTCCTCCTATGATACCTTCATGTGATTCTACAAGAATCAATGGTATTTCGGACTCCATAACACATCTTCTTAAGATCTCATCTGGTCCCATCTTAATTAACTGTTCAACTATAAGTTGAAAATCTGCAGTGCGAACTACCAACTATTTCTTTTGAATAGTTGTATACTCGCGAGGTGCCATTCCTGTGGACAAGAACTAGACTATCTCAATGAAGTGATCATCAACTTTCCTTATAGCCAACAACTATGCATATGGTAGTGTATCATACAAACTGGTAGGTTCCTTTCCATGTTCTAACCTGGATAAGTGGTCAGGTCCCTTATTCATTCTTTCTGTCTTGACCACAATCTCAAAGTCATACTCTTGGAATAATAATAACCATCGACATATTATTCCCCCCAACATTGGCTTTTTCACTAAGTACTTCAATGCATAATGATCAATAAACATCTTAAAATGTCCTCCCAACAAGTAGTGTCTAAACTTCTGCAGTGCATATACCATAGCTAAGCCTTCTCTTTCAGTGGTAGTATAATTCATTTCATATGTAGAAATATTCATGCTAGAAAAGACTATAGGGTGGTCAATATCTCCTACACCTGGCTGTACTAAAACTGCTCCTAATGCAATGGATGAAGCATCGACATGAACATTGAATTCCTTACTCCAATCTGGAAAAATCAAAATAGGCGTAGTGATCATTTGCTGCTTTAATGTGTTGAAGCTCTGTTGGCATTCATCTGTCCATTGAAACTTACTATCCTTCTTTAATAATTTCTCCATATGTGATGTTATATGTGTGTAACCCTTAATAAAATTTTTGTAGTATCCATTGTGTCCCAATGCAGTGTGCAACTTTCTAACCGAAGTAAGAGGAGGTAGATCAACAATGATAACAATCTTGGAAGGATCTACCAACAACCCCTTCTTACACACAATGTGTCCTAACAACACTCCAAAAGGTGAAAACAAAATACACTTCTTCAAGTTCAAGGCAATATGACATTGCCTGCACTTATCCAACATTAATCTCAAACATTCAATATGATCTTTCAGTAGACTAAAAATGGTCCAGTGATCAAAGTATATCTCCAAAAACTTATGTAAAAATTCCTTAAATGCTTCGACCACCTCCCTGGAAAATATGGCTGGTGCATTCTTCAAACCAAAAGGCATCACAATGTACTAAAAATAACCCCATTTTGCTGCAAATGCAGTCTTATGTATGTCCTCCTTATAAATTATGATATGGTGATAGCCTGAAAATCCATCTGTGAATGAAAAAACTTCATGTCCTCCTACATTATCTAGAACTTCATCAGTAAAAGGTGTAGGAAATGGATCATGTAAACATCCATCATTCAATTTCCTTAGATCCACATAGATTATGATTTATCTTGTCTTGTTATGTTGGACCACCATAGGGATGATCCATTCATATTCTTCGATTGGTTATATCATTCCTACTTCCAAAATTCTATCTAATTCAGTCTTAACTAGCACACCTCTACGTAGAGACTTCATACATTATGTTCTTCCAATTTTCCAATGCTTCTTCTAAATCTGACGAGCATGCACTTTCACTTCGCCAACTTACATTTCCATCTGTTGTAGGATTAATATAATCCTTTTGTCTTGCTGTCAATTTATAGATGTTCTCTAGCTCATAGGCACGGTCTTATTCTCTTATAGGTTCTTTGTATCTGTGACCTTCATCTGGATCAAGAGGTGAAATGACCCTAATGCCATTACCTTCAAATGTCATTCTTCTATTTTTTAGGTCAATACCAGCCAGATTGTCGAAATCTCAATCAATACCCAATAATGCAGGATAGGTACATCTATCATCAACAATCTCGATCACTTTGAAGTCTAAAAATGTCCTCACTCTGTCGATGTCCATAGGGACATGCTCTAGTCTTCCAAAGGGGATCACTACCTGCTGATTAGCCATCCTAAGCCTAATAGGAGAGTAAATCAATTTAGGTTTTCCCATCAATGCCCAAGTATTCTTCATCATAACATTTACTTCTGATCCCAGGCCGAGG
The DNA here is from genome assembly GCA_009831015.1 of Picea engelmannii. NCBI lineage: Eukaryota > Viridiplantae > Streptophyta > Pinopsida > Pinales > Pinaceae > Picea > Picea engelmannii. Next base: position 328,356 of record ML779473.1, read on the forward strand.
ACCACATAGTCCATGTCGTAGTCTCCAATATGAGAACTAAGGTGAAACTCCTTGCTTTTCCTCCATTTTCTAGATACTTGATTCACATCTCTACTCAACAGAGGATCTACTCTTCCAATTTCATATTGTCTTATCAAGTGTTGTAGTTCCTACACATCTCTTTCATCTTTAATCAAATCAATACAAGTATACAAGAAGTCCACAAGCTTTCTTACCTCTTTTCCTTGTCTATGTGGGGAAAACTGATCAAATGATGGAGGAATTTCATATTCCCTTACTTATGATTGTGCCCTAGATGAAGAAGCATGTTCACCTACAAATTATTTTCTTGCTTCTTCAAAAGTATGATTTTCTTTCCTCGGATCAAACAATGGCACCTTCTCTGAAGCTCTTCTGATCCCTGATCCATCTGTAGTATTTCCTAGAGTCACCCTATCTTCTCCTATGACAGTGCCTCCTCGAGTAATAATAACGACTCTGGGTTCCTGATCATGAGGTTCAACTATTATTTTATGTACTTGCTGGTTCCCACCTTGTCTTTCCTAAAAATTTAGCCAACAATACTGGATAGTCTTCAATGACATGGTCAAATGAATTATAGTAGATGCAAGTAGTACAAGGGTTCTAAAAATACCTTTCCAAATGACCTGACTCGGCACAGTTATAGAAAATAATATGACCTTGACCTCGACCCATGCCTCCTCCTCGTACTCTTCCTTTGAACCCACAATGAGGGTTGAAGCTTCCTCTTCCTGGGGAATTGAACTGCGCAACAATCCCATCTAGTTGTAACTTTCCTTGAATTCTATATGCATCCCTTGACCTTTCATGCATGAGGTCATAAAACCTACACTCTTTCTCATCATGCCCCACATATTTACAAAATATACAATAAATATTGGTGGGTGTTTGGACATATTTCTGCATATAATAACATTCACTAGGGAAATGTCTAGTTCTACATACCTCACACCATGGTAAAGTAGCCTTATTTGAAGGGTTAGGGGCTCTAGAGGCCAAATATTCACTAAATAAGGGACAATTATCTTTGTCATGGCCCTTTGCCTTACATATGATACACCAGATGTCTTCTTTTTTCTATTTTCCTTTGTCTTTCTTCATGTCTTCAACCTGTAAAGATAAACTAGTTAATTGATTCAAAATCTGACTCATACCTAGACTGGATTCTCCTACAGGGGCTGCTTCTAGTTTCATGGGAATCTATAATACCTCAACCTACAAAGCGACCTTCTGTTGCATTAGAGGAACTCTAATGTGTGGTGGGAGGGTAGGAATGAACCATTCCTTATGTTGTTTTTCTAGAATCTGAAAACTTAAACGACCTGTCAAGGTCTTAAACCTCTGATCAAATTCCCAAACTGGTTCAACCACCTTATGCTTGATCTCCTTCAAATATGTAATGCACTGTGACTCCGACTTAGGCTTCTTGAACTCTGCACTCAACACAGTCTTAATTTCATTTAGTTCTTTATGTTGTACAGATGAATTAACAAACTTCATATACCAACTCAGTGCACGGTCCCTCAAAGTAGTACTAAACTGAGCTCTCTTAACAGCTTCGTCGATGACCTGCTTAATGCTCCATACAACTTCTCATAAGAACCAGTGTTGGTTAGGATCCTCAGATCCATCTCCTCTTAAAATAGGTAACCTCATTTCATCTGCCATTGATTTTCCATGATATATCGATTGATTCAGTACTAAACTGCTTGTGACAGTACTCTCAGTGCTCTAATTACTCTGGTTACTCTGGTTACTTGGTGTTTCTAAAACAATAGGAGGAGTAGTAATACTTACTTCGATAGTAGGTGCAATACCTGAAGTTCCTAGTTCTTCTCGGCGAGGTTCCTCAGTCTCTACTTCGTTTTTCCTTTCAAACTCTGAATACTCTTCATCTGATCGCTCTGCCTCTTCTCCATTGTAGGATCCTTTGTCTCATGTTACTAGCTTGTAACTCTACTTAAATAGATTTGCAAGAGGAATATTTCTGAATGATCTCCCACTGCGCATGTGTCCAGCCTCGGTGTCACTGTCGCTGTCTAAATTCTTGAACATTAGCTTTAAAATCCAACTGATTATTGTATCTTCAAGATATTCTTCTCATGCAATATCATCTTAATCTTCAACTTCAAAAAGTGTAGAAAATTTTCTCTAGGTCCCTTGAAGAAATACCTCTCTGTTTGACTATATGATTCTACTATGTCAATAACAAATTTAGTAATGTACCCTCCAATAGTGTTGTCAAACCAGAGATCCACTACCCTTAACACATCATTATCAACTCTCTTGACTTTCTTAATCAACGTCGATGTCCAAACCACAAATGGTCTAGATATGATTTCAAATTGAGTGTCTGATAGTATGGATAACCACTCATACAACTCCTGATGAAATCTTGAAAATAAAATATCGTGCACATCAGTAAAGATGTACCTTCCCAACCAGTCTTTTGTACTAATTCTAGGGTTCTTATTCTGAGCTACGATGAAGTCCCTTTCTTGTTCTTATATCCAATTCTGAATCTTTGTCTTTGATGGAAACCACCTTGAAATTCCCTCAATAAGATCTCGGTCCCAACAACGGAACCATTTGTTGGCACAGGGGCAAACCCAGGTGTTGAGCACTCAACACACCCTAAAAAGCCTATGTCAATTTTTTGCTTTTTTGGTACCACTTGATCTTTGCATTGTTTAAATTCATTTTCCTTTTGAGAATTTTTTTGTCTTTGCTTGTTCTTTTGACTCTCATTAGCTTTTCATTTTTATTTAACTCTATGAAACCCCATAAATTTAAAAGGATTAACACTTAAATAAGGAATCAATAGCTAAATCACTTCACCCGACGTGCTCAAGATTCATCATCGGAAGAAATTAAAAGGTTAAAAGGAATCACTCAAATAACCCTAGTTGTCGAGCGTCGATCTTCGCCGCTATCGACGAAAGGAAGTTTTGTTTCTCGACAAGTATCACATATGGATATCGTCGATAGTTGATCCCCTTCGATATCGTTAAAAGGAAAAGGGAGTAAAATGTTTAAAAAGAAAGAAATGATATTGTCGATAGCCGACACCCAACGCGCTTGTCGAAATCGGAGAAAATCGAATTGCGATGAACATTCTGACCACACCAAATTTTTTCTCCGATCATCGATTCCCAAATCATTTTGGCATTGGGAGTTTTTGAGGAAGCTAATCCAAAAATACATGCGATAGGTTTATCCATGATTGTCGGCCCCTGATATCTTTATGACATCGGTGATCCCAAGCTTAGTTTAGCATGCACAACTTGAATAAAGTCCCGACTCTGACTAATACTCGCGAGTTAAGTGACCGTTCTCCAAAGCCACGTGTCCCGAGCCATTTTTTCCACATAAACACCATGCGATGAAATCGATCGACGTTGGAGGTTTTTCACAGAAGGATATCAATGAAAACATCCATAGCATATCCCTGATCCCCGATCTGCCCACTCAGAAAGCGACACGATGGAACGTTTTAGCGCTAGATACGTTTAGATTCAGAGCATTCAAGGGACTAATTAATTTAAAATCTCACATTAGTTGCTACTTCATGTGAAAATTGAAAGGCCGTTTGAAATTACCGATATAAAACATCACCCTCCATGCCTCCATCATCAACCCACGATGAATTAAATTGTAGAGATGTGGCGGTAGATTTGTTTGAATTTCACTCATCACCCGAATTAATTGGTTGATACAACACGGTAAGTTCTTCCCAATTTAAATTATCTTGATCCATTGTAAATGAAACCATTATGTGTGCAAAGGATTTTCAAAGCATCCAGAGGAGCAAAACGAGCCATTCACAGCAGCCAAGATTCTGTGAGTATCAAATAACAAGTTAGCAAGATTTACAGGTATGTGCCAGTATGGATTTTTTGTGCTTACACTTCATATATATATATATATATATATATATATATATATATATTATCCATTTTTTCTCTATACGCAGTCTTTGAAAGATTTGTTTTGATTGCAGGAACAATGCCTCCAAGAAAACCAACCACCAGGAAATCTCCAAGAGTGTCAAAGCTAAAGGAACTAGAGGTAGGAAAGGACTCTTCCCCAGTGACCGCGAAACAATTAGAATTGTCTCCAAGGCAGGAACCAGTCACGAAGACATCTACCAAGAAGGTTTTCACTCAACCTCCATCCTTTGGAGACACAGAGGAAAGCACAGGGACCAAGGTGGTACTCCCACACTGGGGAGAAATTTTCAAGAAGATTAGCTGGGAAGAATTCCCAGAATATATACCGCACAGTGAATTCGATATGAGAAATCTCGACGAAAAAGTTTTTTCGAATATTTGAAGATCGTACCTGCCCATGGTGGAAAGAAGAACTCTAGTGTTCCCCTACATAGAACTCTTGACGTGGTTCATTGACCAAACAGACACACAAAAATGTTTGATTAACGACATCAATGGTGAGTGTGTCAGGTTTTCTTTCCGATAGAGGTTCAGAGTTACTACAAGATTAAAGACCTGGAGGAGCGGCTGAACACTGATTTCGCTGTAAATTTCTACGAGCGCCACGACATCGGCCAGGTGATGGCTTCATGGTGGAGAGAAGATAAAAAATACACTAATTAGACCTTCGGTTGGTACCAGATGACCAACTTAAGGGAGTCGTATATCTATATAATGGCTCTCATCGGGTAGTTGTATGGGGAGAAAGATTGTTCTAGGCTTTCAGAGGCATGGATGCCTCTGTTACACATCAACATTACTCACTTTGATAAGTGCCGCAAGTGTTGCATGTTGCTGACAACTGTCGCAAGTGTCACATGTTTTTCACAAGTGTCGCAAATGTCAAGCAAAGCATACTGCCATGATGATGACACTAAGGAGACACTTAAAATACCTCAAACACTTGATTTGGAGGAAGAGGGATGGTTAATTGAAGTCAAGTATCTCTTTCCACCTGAAAGAATCTTTCGAACTAAGGTTTTAGAAGAGAGCGCTCCCCTATATCACCCTTAGGAGCGTTGGCGCTCCCCTATAAGGTGCTAGGGAGCGTTATAACACCAAACAACCCCTATGAAGGAGCGCTATAGATATTTAGAGCATTGGCGCCCCCCTAAAGACTACTAGGGAGCGCTATAGCGCTCTGATGACCTTTTTGGAGGAGCACTACCTATTCTGAGTAGCAGTTGATCTGTTGAGGAGAATAAGGGGAGGATCTTTCAATCTTGGAAGGCAGTTGTATTCGAATTCCTAGTTCAGCCATGATCTTAGGAGGAGGTCCCTAGCTTAAGGAGGGAAATCCTCAAATTACCCTAAAGGCTCAAGAGGTTAAGCCTCTCTAAACCTATATAAATAGGCTCTATCATGGTGGAAAGGAGGGAAGAATTGGAAGCATGAAACCTATGATCTCATAGGAAACATACAGTGAACTGGAGGAAAGTAATCAGTGAAGTTGTTGTCATCCAGATCGTGGATATTTTGAGCAAGGGTTAGACAAAGGGGACTTGACGAAGCTGTTGCATTCGCATCTATGGTTGTAAGTTACTTCTATCATTGTTCTCATCAATATGACACGCTTGGAGATGCCTTCTAATATGAAAATCAATCATGAAGATGTCTCTTTATCGTTTGTGTGTGAATAATGATTAATTAAAAACAACACTTCTCCTGCCAATTATCCTTTTGGATCAAGGAAACTCAGACAAACATAAGCAGTTTTTGTACAAACAATACACCCTCTTGTTGTGAACGAAAACAAGAAGCAAAAGAAAAGAAAAAAAAGAAAATCAAGAATTTCACACAAAAAAGATGTTGAAGAACAATGACCTCAACAAAAACCAAATGAAGAGATTCGTAGAATTCTGATGTCCTTCACCAGAGTTTCTCGCTTAGTCAAAAAGGAGAGAAAAACAGTGCATTGGTTTCAAACTCCCAACAACAGAAAAACTAAAAAATAATGAAGAAGGCTACAAAATCTAAACAACAATGTATTTGTTCCTCAGAAGGAAGGATGTTAGAGTTGAATGGGAAGAAGAATTGACTCACAGAGAGGCTCAGCAAGTGAAACACAGAGACTAGACCCTGAAAAGAGAAATTTTGGAGAGGTTTTTTGCCAAAAGAGGGCTGGCGTTCTGGTGTAAGGGGCACCAAGAGTTATAGTGCTATGTCTAACACATTCAGGGAGTGTTGGAACTCTGTTAACATAGCCACAGGGGCGCCAGGTTTAAAATCTCATGAAAATGTCCAAAAAATCCAAAATTTCAGTCGAATTTTGGTAATCAAGCTGAGAGTGATTGGGTAGGGAGTCAATCAGCCCATGAAATCAATCAAAAAAAGGTGAACCAGGTTTGAAAACAATCAAAGGGTAAGACAAGGTCTATGAGGAGAAATCAAAACCAAAAAGTTTTGATTCGAGGCTCCCCAGCAGAGTCGCCATTTTAACTATTCCACCATATCCTCGCCCCTTATTGACTTGATCACGCGACGATGGATTTCATCACCAACTAGTACGGTCATTGAGAGAAGGTTTTGTTTGCTTGGTTGTGATTCCTAGATTCTATTAACGTATGCTACTTCTTTTCGGTAGTTGGCCATAGATTGTTTTTGCCGACTCTTTTTCGCCAACATCGACCATCCACGCCATTCGCGGAGGTTATAGGGACTTCCTCCAGAAAATATGGAAGAGAATACCCCTTTACCCCCTCATTCTATGGAGGAATATCCTCAACAGAGCTAGGTTCATGACACTATAACCTCCCAAGAAGAAGTTCCCACTTCTTTAGAGAATTTTCGAATTGTTTCAGAGTCTTTGGAGGCTTTCTGCATTCCAGAAGGATATGAGAGACGTGTTCTCCAACTCAATTCAGTCGGTGAATTCATCGTCATCAATCCTTCTGACATTTCGACTGGGTCTCATTCAAACCCTCTAGTTGATGACCCCTTTTCGACCACAGACATTGTTCGAAGTCCACCGCGCATGGTGCGGGATCTTTATGGAACAGGAATAGGTGTCGATGCGCCTATCACCTACACTGTACCCTTAAACAATTTTACTGGTACTACCATTTTTTCAGTTACACCATCTGTTGATCCGAACACATCGTCTATTGGCCCAAGGTCCACCTTTTCTCTCCAAATGGCTCACTCTACAATGGTCCCTCACATTCCGACTATTCTCGCCGGTAATGCGGTGGTTAGCCAAGCTGCAATTGGCACACCAATAACACATAGACCTTCATTATCACTCTCTTTTGGGTACAAAGCACTGAATTCTTCTACTGTCACTACTACCCAAGTTATGCCTGGAAGTTCTATACCTATAGAACAACCCAGAGGGACCGATCTTGGTGGCTTTAATCCATTAAGTAACACTGGTCAGTCGTTTACGTCTGGTTCTCAAATTTTGGGAACTCCACCTCAAGCTGGGGGGCATCCTCCCACCGAAGGACAACTTCCATTTGGAGGGCACCCTCATGCTAGGGGGAAGCCTCAATCCAGATCCTATCATCAACCGTATGGACAAAATGTGTCTACCACACCCAATCCGTGGAATATCCCTTTTCCAGGAAACCCACAGTTCTCGGGAGGACACAATCCTCAAGCTCCACAACAACCTCTTCCCCCCCAAGGGACTCCTCTATATCCTCCTTATGGACAAACAAAAAATCCAACCTATAATCCTCAAAACCGATCCAGTTATCCCCCACTCGCACATGTTTCTCGAACTCCCTCAAATCCTGTGTACCCTGATCAACACCAACCTTATACAAGAGGACCTACTGGTTACAATTATCCACCTAACCTAGTGTATGGTCCTATTGGTGTTCCTATTCCGCACTAGTATTACGCATAGGTTAACCGACAACTACCTTTCCTAGTGACTCTGGACCTCCCAGAATTGTCTCGGTTAACGAATGATCCTATTTTTCATTCTCCGGTTTGGCTAGCTATTCTAGCTAAACTTCCTTATGATATTCCAAAATTCGACGGAAAGTCCGGAGAAGATCCAAACAACCACATGATGACTTTCCATTTGTGGTGTTCATCCAACTCCCTCATGGACAATTCTATACGTTTGCATCTTTTCCAACAAATTCTTACGGGTTCGGAAGCAAAGTGGTATGTTGAACTACCACGTGCTTCATTTCATGATTTCAACTCCCTTTCCATGTCCTTCCTCACACACTTCCAAATACCCATTCAATACGAGACGGGTACTGAACTATTGACCTCCCTTCGCCAGACAACCTTCGCACATATCTCTGATCATATTCATGAATGGAGATGACGATGAAGGTTAATCAAAGCGGTCATTCCTGACCAATTATTAGTAGAATGGTTCACCAAATCACTGTTACCCCAGATCGCTCGTGATGTTGCTATGGGTGGTGCAGTCACCGAGGAAGAAGCCATTGCTCGAGCTCAGTACTTAGATTTGGTTTATTCACAATCTGGTACTCTGTACGAGTTGATACCAAATGCTACCCATGCCACTAATGATCCATCCAAACCATCGTCTACCTCGCACGCGGATGGAGTTATTGGCTCCGTCAAAACCCAATCTACTCCCCAGTCGACTGGAACAACCCAGCGGTCTGCTTCGACGTCTTCTCCCAATTCAACTGCACCCTCTTCTACCTCCCCTCAAACTCAGGTCTCTGAGGTGAATACAGTCCAATCGACCCCTTCACAACAACCTGGAGGAAAGAAGAAAGAAAAAAATAAACCAAAGAAAAACAACAGTAATGAGCAACCAAAAAATCAAACTCAAACCCCGATTGCCGGAAAACAACCACAACGAAAACCAAAATTCCCATGTCTCATTTGTGGTGATGATCACTACACTCAAGACTATCCACATCGCAATGAAGTGGCCAAGTTTTTTAAGGGAAATTCACAACCCGCTGTGCTTACCCAACCTTTTCCACAGTAGCAATCTTTGGTTGCTCAAACCCCCACTGTAGGGGGCAGTTCCAACCAATCCCATGATGAGGCCTCGAAAAGTGCCCACATTTACATTTTTAACGGGATTAATCTGACCACTCGCACTATGACATATGACACACCGATTAAACCTGATAAGCCGAAGCCCACTAACGGTTCTTTAACGGACCCATTACCATCTTCCGTTAGTCCTCCGTCTGCTAGCCCTCCATATGGGCCACTTCAGATTGAGAAACCTTAATTTGACTCCATATTACGCCCTCCTAAGAGCACTATCTGGAAATCTACCTTTAATCCTAGTTCACGGGCTGCCCAAAACTACAACATTGTTGAAGATTTGGCTCAAGCACTGTGTGTTATGTATGCCTTGGAAGTTCTACAACACTGTCCCAACCAACATAGAACGCTCTTAGCTACCATCGGCACTTTCAATCCTGAGTCATCAAATAACCTCACGTTTAATCTAGATGATCATCAACCTCAACTCTCCCACCAACTAGCTTTTCAGATCGATGTTGTTGTTCACAATCAACAAATCCACCGAACTATCTTGGATGAGGGAGCCTCTACTTGTGTCATGTCTTTATCTTGTTGGAAAGGCTTAAAATCACCCTCCCTTAACAAATCCCCTATGATGTTATGCACTTTCGATGGGCGAGGTTTTCATCCTCACAGACTGTTACAATCCTTAGCCATTCAGTTAGGCGGAAAAACTGTTACTATTGATGTCGAGGTGGTCGATGCCCCCCTTGATTACAACCTACTACTTGGAAGAAGTTGGTTCTATGCTATGACTTTTGTCGCCTCGTCGGTGTTTCGATGTGTACAATTCCCCCATCAAGGAAAAATTGTCACTATCGATCAACTAGATTTCTGTACACCCGACGCTCGTGCCCCTGTCACCAACAACATCCCTTTTTTGGGAGACCACCAAGTTACGTATGAAAGCGTTGTTGTTGGCTTGTTGAAATATTCTAGCCTTATGGGTACCTTCCCTACACCACTTCCCCCCACCACACATCATATTTCCACCGTCAATATGATTTCGACTATGGCTTATCAATCTTTGGAATCATCTGACCCTTGGATTGTACCTAGTCCTAAGGAATTCGATGTGCTCGGTGACACCATGCCACTTAGCCCAGTCGACGCTGCATACATGGATATTCAATCTACCTCTCCCTCTCCGAACAACCCACATTTATTGGCACCTGATGCCTACTCAATGCCGTCTTGGTTGGATTCCCTATCGTCTGCGATCGACTACATTTCCCACATTTTTCCTTCCGACGAATCTATAATGGAAATGCTCAGTATCGAAAATGTACCCTGGGATGATAACCATCATCGATCCTCTTTTCTTCCACCTCTAGAAGAAATTCATGAAGACATACACTCTGTCTTCCCTCCTGATGTTACCGATTCTCTGCAATCTCCCATCCTCACACAAGATACTCTTTCTGAGGGGAATATGGGTAATATCTCTACTACAATCGTCATCAATATTTCGATCAAAGAGGGTGTTGTGGAAAACATTAACCTTGGTGCTAATTGCACACCCGAAGAAGTGGTATCTTACACCGCTATGTTTAAAGAATTCTACGATGTCTTCACTTGGAGCTACGAAGAAATGCCAGGAATCGACCCCTCGATCATCGTGCATGAAATCAAAACTTACCCAGGTGCAAAACCTGTTCGACAGAAAATCTACTCGGTTCATCCCAAGAAAATCGCAGCCATAAAGGCAGAATTTGAGAAACTTTTAAAATCTGGCTTTATCTATCCTGTCCCTTTGAAATAATGGGTCTCCAACCTTGTTTCGGTTGCCAAAAAACAAGGAACCATCTGTGTCTGTGTTGACTATCGGGATCTCAATAAAGCTTGTCCAAAGGACAACTACCCTGCGCCCTTCATCGACCAAATCATTAATAATTGTGTTGGGAGTGTAATATTCTCTTTCATGGATGGCTTCTCTGGGTATAACCAGATTGAAATCTTACCTACTGATCAACATAAGATGGCCTTTATCTTCCCATGGGGAACTTTCGCCTATCGAAAGCTGCCTTTTGGTCTGAAAAATGCTGGTGCTACTTTCTAGTGGTCCATGTCATACACTTTCCATGATATCAAGCATATTGCAGAACCTTACCTCGACGACTTACCTGCCCACTCATCCAATCGATCAGATCATGTTGATCACTTACGGGCTATTTTTCTTCGATGTCAGTTTTACCGTATCCGCTTGAACCCACATAAGTGTATCTTTGCTGTCAAATCCGGTCAACTCCTCCGTTTTATTGTCTCTAAAGACGGGATTTGGGTGGATCCCTTAAATATTAAGGCTATTCTAGCCTTACCCCCGCCTTCTAGTTTGAATCAACTCCAAAGTTTGCAAGGAAAAGCAAACTTTCTCTATCATTTCATTTGTAACTACACTGAGATAACTAAAATATTCATGTGGTTGTTGCAGAAAAACACCCCTTTCATCTGGGATGACATCGCTCAATGGTCATTTGATGCTCTCAAGCATTCCCTGACCCACGCACCTTTGTTGCATCCTCCATAGTATACAAAGGACTACATCCTTTACTTAGCTGCCTCCACTTCCACCATTGCAATGGTGTTAGTTCAAGAGGACCCCAATGATGAGGAACATGTGATCTATTACCTGAGCAAGAGTCTATCTAGACCCGAACTCCGATATTCACATGTAGAAAAACTGGCTCTGGCAGCCGTCATCGTTGTCCAGAGATTTCTCCATTACATCCTACTACGCACCACCACTATGATTGCGGACTCAAACCCCATGTACCATGTCTTGACACGTCAAGTGCTCAGGGGAAAATACTCTAAATGGATCGTCATCCTTCAGGAATTAGATCTTGAATTTGTGAAGTCCAAAGCCAAAAATTCCCTGGTGTTTGCAGAGCTTATCTGCGATCTCCCCCATGATGATGAAGATATCGAACCTAGAGATTCTCTCCCTGAAAAAACTCTTTTCCTCATCAACACCTCTGATCCTTGGTATGGAGACATCCTCCTTTACCTCCAAACCCAACGCTTTCAGCCCGACACTTCCTGTGAAGAGCGTCAACGTATTCGCCACCATTCTTGTCATTATCTTATCGTTGGTGACACCTTGTATCGCCGTGGCATTGACACTATCATTCAACGATGTCTGATTCATGCAAAGGTTGAATGCATTCTGAACGACTGTCACCTTGGAGCCTGTGGAAGTCACCTTTCTGGGATGGCCACAGCCCAAATAATTCTACGTGTCGGCTATTTTGGGCCCTCGATTTTCAAAGATTGTATTGAGGCAGTCAAAAAATTCCCACCCTACCAAGTTTTTAACAACAAGGCACACACCCACCCTACTACACTGCACCCGATTATCGCCATCGGCCCCTTTGCCAAGTGGGGTATCGATTTTATGCAATGTAAGCCTACCTCAGCCAGGGGGCACGGTTATATAATCATCGTCGTTGACTACTTTACAAAATGGGTTGAGGCTATTCCTACCTTTCTGAACGATGGTTGTACTGCATCTCTTTTTGTTTTTAACCACATCATAACTCGTTTTGGTGTACCATGCGCCATTGTCACCAATCACGGTGCACACTTTAAGAACTAGATGATGAGTGAATTGCATGCCATGTTAGGTTTTCACCATGAAAACTCATCCCCATACTATCCTCAGGCCAACGGACAAGTTGAGGCCATCAAAAAGGTCCTCAAAACCATGATTCAATGCATGGTAGAGGAAAATAAGACATCCTGGCATCTACAACTTTTCTCCGCTCTCTGGGCTTATCGTACTTCCATGAAAACCGCAACTGGATTTACTCCTTTCCAGTTAGTATATGGCATCGAAGTCGTTTTACCAATCGAGTGTGAGATTCCATCTCTGAAACTTAAAGTAGAACTCCTACCCCATACTTATGCCGAAGAAGAACGTTTCTTATATCTGACCAAACTAGACGAAACACGTCGTGATGTTGCTCTCGTTAACGAGGCACATCAAAAATGGATAAAAAATCAATACGAAAAATCCATCCATCCTCGGACTTTTGCATAAGGAGACTTAGTCCTCGTCTATGACCAGGATCATGACAAACTAGGGACATGTAAGTTAGAACCTCTGTGGCATGGCCCTTACATTGTGAAATGTGTTCTGCACAGAGGTGCCTACGAGTTATTCGATTATGATGGAATTTCCCTAGGGGAGCCCCGGAATGGGCTTTACCTTAAAAAGTACTATGCCTAGATCACCTAGCATGTGTATGTTGTACATTATTGTATTTTAGTTTGGTGTGTTTGTTTATTTCGCGTGCTCGAGTCTTTACCTTTGCCACTCATAATTGTGCCTTGTGTTTTCATGCATAGATGATGTCTTCCTTTCCTATCTTTGTCGGGTTTGTGGATGGCGCTAGTCGACACACCCGGAACATTGCTTCGGCAGCATGGGTCATTTACCAATTCAACGAGGTGGTGATTTCAGAAGGTATATGCTTAGGACCAGCGACTAATAACATGGAAGAATATCATGCTGTCATCAGACTCTTGACCCAAGCCTCCTCCCTAGGTATCTCTCGTATTATTGTTAACCTAGACTCCCAACTCGTGGTCTATCAACTCAATCGTATCTACGCTATTCGTAATCCTATCCTACTACGTCTCCACATACAAGTTCATCGTCTTGAATGAATATTTGATTATATCAAATACAGACATATTCCAAGAGAACTCAACAATGTTTCAGATTCGTTAGCTAATTACATCATGGATTGGTATCTCGCCCATAGATAAGATTTCATGAAGGAAAACAAATTGTACATCACATGTAAATTAAAACACATTACATTAAGGCATCATCATGTACAAATGTTTTGGCACTGTAAAAACTTGGAACTGTATATATATACATAGCATGACTGAAAATGTTTTGATTACATCAAAAAGTATTTAGAAGAGCAAAATTTTGGGTCTTTACACCCATACAACATCGTTTGAGAAGTCTTGCAAAATATACAACCACCAGAGACACTCTAATCTCCCTGCACTGCATTGTGTTGAGAGTAACATATCACTGCGCATAGTACGTGTCTCAGTAGAGAATTGACATTCTCTGGCACTCCCACAGTGTGCCTCTGTAGATGTAAAGGCACTTCTCTCCTCCGTAGAGGAGGAATGACCATCGTGAGGCCCTGAAGGTTTTTTTCAACCTCCCGAAGACCTATCACTGGTACCCCCGGATCTACTGCAACTGGAGCACCCCCACAATGTCCTGGTATTGGTATCTCAGTCGGGCGCACTGTTCCCTTGTCTGCATGTTGAAAACAATACATCCATTACAAACTCTTCTACGTACCCAAAAAAATATATATGCGTTAAAAAACTTAAAAACAAAAAAACTAGACAAGGTGTTATTTAGTCTCTCACCTGACGCATCTCAATATTCCCCTGCGGGTAGAATCAAATCCATGCTCCCTCAAAATTCCACCTCGGCACATGGGAAGTCTTCTATCCAAATATACTGGCGTCTCAGCCAAGCGAAGAAGTCACCGGTGAAATGAAACTCTGACTCTGCCACTAGTCTCGGAGACAGACTAGTCCACCTTTCCATCCGTGGTTCTCCCACTGGTTGTACTGCCAATGCTATCTGAGGCTGCATCTGGGGGATGCACTCTAAGAAAAATGAGACCAAGAAAGAGTCGTATCTGAACTGTTTCTATCCCATCCTACACCATGAAACCTGTTCCTTCACATTCCGAAGAAACCTCGTGCTCCAGTTAAATAGTGTTGGCTCCAAAGACTGTATGCCATAAGCTACCTGTGATCTCTATGCTAGATGTGTGCTAGTGCTTCCCGTCACACTCGTGATGGCAAAAAAAATAGACTGAAGGGGTAACTCTCTGATATCCTTTATTGGGATTTTACCCCCTACCAATCTTGCTCCTGGGACACAATGACGTGCCAGATACACGCCCACTTGCTCAAGAAGCGCCCTCTGTCTAGAAAAAGATATAGGAACCCCTATTTTTGAGAGGCTAGTCAAGAAATATACATCTTTCGACTCGATGGTTAGAAGCTGTGTTTCGATCCGAAACCCTTGCTCTGCAACATCCCACAAGCTAATTATGTGCTCAAGTAGAAGAATCTCCTTCTTAATCTTTTGCAATTTGAATAATTTTAGTAGGCCACAAGCTCTCAATGCGGCCCGCATGCGAGGACTCCGCAAAGCAACCAAATCATTGAGCTCATGCTCTCGTTCCTTCCACTCAATCATGGTTGTTGTTGAAATCACCTACAAACAAAACAAAAAAACAAAGAATTTCATTATTCAATTTTTCGGCAATTTCTTAAGCAATTTAACAACATGAAATCTAATGCCCACACTGTTCAAAAAGGACCACGCCATCTTTTTATCACTCAATAATCATCACACAACAATAAAACGTTTTTAAATGAAAATAATTTCCATAATGGTTGCGTGGGCATATTTTTGAGTTTTTCATGGATTCTTTGACAAAAACGACCCATCTACTCAAGTTTCAAGGTGTTGGCATCTTTTCTATCACCTTCTAAAAACGTTTTTGCAAAAGAATGTCTTTTTCCCATCGTTTTCAATAGAGGCCGATTTGATCTTTTTTGGAGCGACCTAGGGCTTCATTTTTTCATTTAAATATTGCTATGAAAACGAATATTGAACCATGTAATTGAAAGAAGGGGAGATGAATATCTACCTGGTCCAAACGACAAGATAAATGGTCAACCGTAGCTTCGGTATCAAGCAAAACAAGATCCACCTCCAAAGTGAGACTCTCCACTGCTACAAATCCTTATGCAAAATGAAATGGTAAATGAAGATTTTTCTTGTATTACTATTTATAAATTTCCATTTTTTATAAGGTATAGCTATTTGTGGGTTTCTTTGACAATATAATGGCTTCACTAAACCTCTGGATTGCAGTTTTGACACCACAGTTTTCCAAGTAGTTATGATCGTTTGTTTACCTTGTCACATCCATGAGCATAGTCTTAGTTCTTTCTCAAGCTCGAGAATATAAGAATGCACTGGGTAGAATTTTATCTCTTTTTCAGACCCGTATGGACACATGAAAAAGGAACCCCTTGGAGTTATCTTTAAACTCTTTTTAGACTCTCTAAACATGAAAAGATCGTCGAGTGATCTTGCTTCCTTTCACACTCGTTAAAAGGTTCAAAAGGGCGTCTTTTGAGTGGTAGTTTATCTCTTTTTAGGCCTCGTGAGACTAACTGTACGAAAAAGGAACTGAGAGGGTTCTCTTTTAAGTGTTTTTCCAGACTCCATAATCATGAAAAACCTTCGAGTTTTCTATCTTTGGACTCGCTAAAACAAACATCAGCAGGCCCGTACGAGACTGAACCCTTACTTCTTCTAGTTCGTTAAATAAAGGAAGAGGAACTTACCGAAGGTGAGTTATATCGAGCATGTGTTACCCTCCTCAAGCTCGTTAAATAAAAAAGAGGTACTCGTCTATCTGGATGGGGGAAAATTGGAAAGAAGCAAGCCAAGCAGTCTCTTGAGAACATTACCAAGTAATTCTTAGAGTCACCCTTGAACACAACACTTTGTCCTTTACATGCATTATAATCTGCTGAACCTCTGCACTGAGCCAATCCTTTGAGTTTCTTTCACTCCTTTGGGTAACCTAACGTAAGTCACAACATCCACTGCATCATCAAGGTTTGGTCCATGTCATGTTTCTACTGTTGTGCCTCAATGTTCAAGGGAAGTATCCTCCTCGAGAGTCATCCATCACAAATATCTTGTCTCAATACCCGTGTCAGTCCATGTTCATTTGATCTACCAATTACATCTCTATGTCTGTTTTGTGTCATTGATGGGGGATACATCAAGGCCCTCCTTCGACGAGTCTATTCCTATCGACTTCAACACATTATCTAGGAACTAGACTTAGAAACTAGTTAGTACTTTGGGACCTGCATGCCTCAATGGCAGGCCTCCTCACATTCGACAGTGGGTTTACATCATTGACCTCTGATTGAATGATTCCACGGATGTTCAACTTCATCTCATCCATTCACATTCATTGGAATGTATTAGAGTACCTTGGGAATCATTGACATTAATGGTGATCCCCCTCACGCTTATTAACGGTTTACATCATTGACCGGTAATCAAGTGGTTTCTGCCATGTTCGACGTCAGGACATCTATTCACATGGTTAGATTTGTACTACATCAGGATCGGTGAGAAGACCCTAGGTCGAGTGATCACTTTGATATATGCTTTGCCCAGGTTGTGAAGGAGTTCCTCTTGAACAATGACACATATATACTCTTACATAGATCCACTTTGTATTGGTCGTGGCTATGTCTTTTCATCTCGTAGATCCGTTGTGTATTCTTCATGGCTACGATCAGTTCAGGTCATATATATATCCACACTGTATCCTTGGTGGCTATACCTTTTTATCAATACAATTATGGATCTGCAGTGTATTTTATGGCGGCCATATCTTGCAAGTCTTGATCACCCAAGCATAGGTATGCCTGCCTTGGGTTTGAAACGTGTCATAATATTTGTTGGATGTTTGTGTGCAGCTTCTGTCGGGTTCTCTACGTCTATACCCTTGCTTGAAAGTCTACAAATCATTTCAGTTATTAGTTCTCATCTTATAACTTCATACTTTGGGGGGCAATCTGTTACACATCAACATTACTCGCTTTGATAAGTGTCGCATGTTGCTCACAACTGTCGCAAGTGTCGCATGTTGTTCACAAGTGTCACAAATGTCAAGAAAAGCATACTACCATGATGACAACACTAAGGAGACACTTAAAATACCTCAAACACTTGATTTGGAGGAAGAGGGATGGTTAACTGAAGTCAAGTATCTCTTTCCACCTGAAAGAAGCTTTCAAACTAAGGTTTTAGAAGAGAGCACTCCCCTATATCACCCTTAGGAGCACTGGTGCTCCCCTATAAGGTGCTAGGGAGCGTTATAACACCAAACATCCCCTATGAAGGAGCGCTATAGATATTTAGAGTGCTGGCACCCCCCTAAAGCCTAATAGAGAGCGCTATAGCGCTCTGATGACCTTTTTGGAGGAGCGCTGCCTATTCTAAGCAGTAGTTGATCTATTGAGGAGAATAAGGGGAGGATCTTTCAATCTTGGAAGGTAGTTGTATTTGAATTCCTAGTTCAGCCATGATCTTAGGAGAAGGTCCTTTGCTTAAGGAGGGAAATCCTCAACTTACCCTAAAGATACCTCAAGAGTTTAAGCCTCTCTAAACCTATATAAACAGGCTCTATCATGCTGGAAAGGAGGGAAGAATTGGAAGCATGAAACCTATGATCTCATAGGAAACATACAGTGAACTGGAGGAAAGTAATCAATGAATTTGTTGTCATCTGGATCATGGATCTTTTGAGCAAGGGTTAGACAAAGGGGACTTGACGAAGTTGTCACATTTGCATCTACGGTTGTAAGTTACTTCTATCATTGTTCTCATTAATATGACACGCTTGGCCTGTTTCTTTTGAGTTTGTGTTTAATCTCACATGAACTTGTCTTTGATAGATAGATCTATTTCAAGCTAATATCAATAGAGTAGGAAGTGGTTGTACTATTTTTTTTCTACAGGGCTCATCGAGGAACGAAATCTTGGAGCTCAACTCAGAGCGTGCAGGGACAAATGCCAATAAAAGGTACCTCTTTTCTCCTTCCTCCTCATGCATTAGTTTGTATATATCTGAAAGGAAGTCAATGTCCACGTTAAGCATCTTCTGTCTTAAGAGTTAAGAGTCTATCTCTCAAGAGGAGATCTACCTGTCTGTAGGGAGATTTTCCTTCAACAGCCTCTAGCTTATACAGTGGCCATTTTCGGGAAAAGTTTCAACTGGTGAGCCATCATTTCAAATTATTTGATCATCTGCATATAATAGGCTCAGGCAGCGAAAGAAGGAGAGACTCCATCTTTCTACATGGCTTCATATTTACTGGACATCATGTGTGCCAGAAATGTCTTTGCTGCCATGAAATTGAGCTGGCAGGCCTCAAAACTCCTGGTCCATGTTTACTTCAACATTTTATGGGAGAACAAGTACAAAAAATCCTACTCCCTCATATGCGATGAATTCATCGTGCACATTCATTTTATTCTTTTCAAGAAAGAGTGTATGGGGCTATTGGCTGGGAAAAAAGGGTGATAGAAAAGGTCATCCACTGGTATCTAGATGAACACGATACCTACATTAGGGTATTCGGGGCCACTGGAGCACCTCATCTCCTACCAGCACATGTCCCTGATCGGCTTGTTGTGGGGAAATCTGCTACCATACCATCCTACAAGGTTACAACGCTACCTTGGTGAAAGATAAGAAGTGAGCATTTATACCTTATGGATTCGATATCGGTTTCTACCTAGTAAAAGAAACTGCTCAATCTAAGAAGGAAGGAATGAGACAATTGGAGTTATGATTCCAGATCGGTCATTTCTACAATCATGACCCAAAGGGTCTAGTCTTGAAACATGCATCTCAAGTGTCATCATGCTGGCCATACACCCACAACAAGTTTGAAGATGAGGTCCTCACATAAAATGCTCAAGATTGGGATGAAGTCGTTGCAAGGATGGTCGACCCTAAGATGACCAGGTTCAAAGCCATGAGCTTGGATGAACAAGCAACAATCCTAGAACAATCGGCTCAAGGGGCCCTTAGGGCCAGAGAAGAAATGATAGCAGTTGAAGTAGCAAATCCCCAGGTAGCGGTTGAAACAACAGAGATTCCCCAGGTAGCCTCGGTGCAAAGCAGAGGTATCCCATATGATCAAGATGCATGGGAGAGTGGGTTACTCATGTTAGAATATGCACAATAGATAATTGATCAACTGGAAGATGACCCAGACATCATAAAAATGACAAGGATCCCTGCCGATGACTCGGATGAAAGCTAGACAGGCCCAAGATGCCCTAAATTAATAGACCTTGATTAAATTACTGGGTTAGATGACCATGAATTCACAATTCCACTGGCCATATCACCGACAAGAGTTTCATCTCAGTCGGAGACAATTAGAACATCAGGTAGGACCAGTGCGTCAAACCCCTTAAGTGAGCTGATAAAGATATTTGACGATGATGAAAGCCTAGAAGTATCTCTTGTGACCCCTGTACATATTGAAGAAGAAAAGGGACCGGAGAAGACATTTTCCCCTATTCCAGATGCCCAAATTCAAGATCTTCCATGGAATGAACAAGAAGCCAAGAGTGTCCTAGACACTGAGATGTCCAATGCACCATAAACCCAGGTGGATAGTCCAAAGGATGATATAGGGTCGAACGAACAAAAGGAAGGAGCTCCATAGCAGAAAATCGATGTCTCAATGGCCGATGATCAAGTAAGTACCGAGCCTACCCCTGACGTGTCTATTTCAATCGGTAATCAAACCCATGATGAGTGACAGACATAAGTCGAGCCTTTAGAACACAAGGATGAAGTTCAAAAACCAGTCTTGAACAAGTATATACCATCAGGAGTCTAGGGAATACACTCACCTGGGGAGATCATCAAATTCCCAAACCCATGGATGAAGTAGTTGACATACATGCCATAGGTTATGATCAAAAAAGGAAGGTTATCGTCCAAATAACCACCAAGAAGAGGAGGATCGCTTTAGATCACTCCATCCTCATCACTACAGAGGAACATCAGATCAACACAGAGGATGCTAAGACATATGAACTCATTGGCCCAGGGATGGAAATCACAGATGCCACCCTGGATAGAGATAAAATAGATGAAGAGGAGTTGGTCACTACTCTGAAGGAATTGGAACATTTTCGCCACTTGGAGAAATACTATCAGGACACCACACAGGCCGTAGTGTTCCTAAGGAGCAAATTCCAGGAAGCCTACAACAAGTTTGAGGATGAGTGGCACCTATTCACTACAAGGATATCCGAGCTCCAAGAAGACACCCTCATGGAACTTGTGACGTGTAAATATATGGAGTGGTGGTACGAGAAACCACAACAAGCCGTGGAGAGGGTTGACTACATCGGTGCAGTCCAACAAGGCTGAGATACAGAAGAACAAGACATTCAACAATTAAAAGAGAGTAGCCTCGATAACATAAGGAAATCGACTGAGTATTGGGAAAAAATGGCTTAGGAACCTCACCGAGAAATCCAAGAGAAATGGACCAAGTGTGAGAAAAAATGGACCAAGATCAATCAGGTGATGAAATACATCAGACTCCTCGAGTTTGTTACACCTGATGACTTTGTCGACTTACGTGACATATTCAAGTCTCACACCGATCAAGACTCATCACGGGTCGAAGATATAGCAAAGGTGATAGACATGGCGCCAGGTTAGGTGCGATAGTTTATGGAGAACCTGATCAAATCTCGATATATGATGCAATAGTTAAGTGTCAATATAGTCAATTATAGGGCACATGCGATAGAGATAAGAGAGATTCACTTGGCCCCGATGGAAAAAAATAGATTCCCATATGCCAACACCTGTGAGGATCTGTTCATCAAGTGGTCGGAGTACGCGAAGAGTCACCCTATTAAGTGATATCTTGAGATGAATCTTAGAAAAACGCATAGGAGATAACATCATGTGGCGAATTTTGTTTTCCCTATCTATACTTTAGTTGTTATTTTTACTTAATTTTATGTTATAAATAAGAGCATCGATTGATTAACTTGAGGTCGATGGTTGTTGCAAGAAACTCTCATTTTTTGGTTTTGTTAAGAACTATATCGGAGCTACCTTTAATTGAGTAGTCCTTTTGGACCAGACAAAAGTCTATGTTTTCATCAAATGCGTGTATGATTGGATGTGGAGAAGAATTATTTCTTATTTCGTCTCATGAATGGATGTTGTAACAAGTAAGAGCTACTAAATCTATTGATAACTTATCCGATGCAATGTTTTACAATTCTTTGTTAGGGACCTAACCCCTCACATAGGTAGAACAATGTATTTCGATGTAATAAAGGTCAATATTAATAAGGCCTTGCAATAAAGTAGAATAAGTCAAATGTAAGAATACCTAATAGAAGCTTTCTCTTCTAGAAGGATCTTCGTCTAGATGGTTCTATTGATAGACATATTTAGTATAAATAGGAGTTGAGGGTATGAGAACCCTAGCTTGGATATTATTGTAATAGAGCTCTGCTCAACTAGAGGTTACCCCCTCAAAGAGGCCCGTGAACATTGTTCTCAGAATCAAAGTGCTCTTTCTGGTGTTATTTTGATATCATTTCTATGTTATTATGGTGATTGTTCTGGTTATAATGTTGTTTATCTACCATTTCTAGTATTTTATTTATGTTCTGCATACTTTTTATATCTAGTATATTATAAGTGGTATCAGATCACTTTCCTCGACAGAAATTATGGGTTAATTTTTTTCCAGAGTAGAGATGTATTCCAACGTATTTAAGCCACAAAGATCTGTCATTACATGCATAAACCTGCGGTTGAGGGATTCATACAAGAAGGAAATACAAGTAGTACTTAAGAACACATGTGTTGGCCACCCTTGTAACCCATGTTGGTACCCCTTCAAGTGGTTGGGCATCAGACAACACCTGTGTATGGATCGACCTAGATTTCCTGAAGCCCTCTTTAGATAAACCGATCAACCGTCTGACTGGTATAGTGCCACTGAGAACAACACTTGGGAATATACTCTCCAGTACCTGGGTAGTTGGGTAGTATGGCTATGGGCATGATCTAGCCTCCTTAGTTAGTGCCCTGATATATTGGGTCGAGTACTACTATTGGACCTTGCACGTATATCAGAGAGCTATAACACAGGGAAAACCCTTGTCTTTAGAACCCTTGAATACATACGATATCTATTGTCATACAACTGTGTTCAGGTTTCCAAATCACTACACATTTCTTCCTAGTTAAGCATTTGGGAATTTCATCACTGCAGTATTCTTCAGAACGGAGTATAACTCCACAAGTGTAAAAAAAAAAGAAGTTTAGAAAATTTTGCACCATTATTTGAGACCTATTCCATTGGATTTATCTCTTTGCCCTTATCACATTCATACATATCATTTTTCAGCAAAAGTTTTGACCCCACCCACCCCATTTCAGTTTCCTCGTCATCATGGCTCATACCCGTAGCCAAGACTTGGAATCTTGATTCAATACCTTGCAATATAATTTCACAAAGACCCAACAAGAAGTGAAACAACTCAGTGCCAATGTTGTTGCCATTAATACCACCATGAAGTCCTCCATCACCATCTCAATCGAGGAACTCAAACAAGACATGACTACCCAGCTTGAATCTGTCATTTCGATGATTTGTACCAAGCTGCATATCCCTGCAGATAGCCCTTTATCTGACCCGCCTCCACATACAAAAGCTAAAAATTCCTCTCATTCCCATAATTTTCATCCCCATCACTTTCAACGTGACCTATGCCTTCCACGGGTGGATGTGACCAAATTTGATGGCTCAGATCCCACTGGTTGGGTAACCCAAATGGAACATTATTTCTCTTTATACATAATTACATATGATTTTTCCAAACTTCGGTATGGTGTTCTCCATCTAGATCAAGAACATTGGGAATGGTGGAAATGGAGATAAACTTCTCATCAAGGGTATATTTCTTGTAAACACTTTGTGGCAAAGCTTTATGAATGCTTTGACACTGACACCAACCATTTAGGCCATTTGACAAAGTTGAAACAATATGGAACAGTGGAAGACTTTATAGTTTCTTTTGAGTGCCTGGCTTTTCGGACAGAGGGCATGTCTGATGTCTTTTTTTGAGAATTTTTTATCAGTGGCCTCAAGGATACGATTCATGCCCATGTCCTCATGGATCATCCTCAGAGTTGGGTGGAGGCTACTAAAATAGATAAAGAAGCACAACAGGTTGTATCTTCTCCAAAAACCCTCCTTTATCCCTCGCACTAAACCAGTAAATCCCACTACTCCCTCTGCTCCATTAAAGATCCACAAATTGACTAGGGATGAAATGGCTTAACGCCAACTCAAAGGCCTTTGTTGTAATTGTGATGAAAAATATTTTTCGGGCCACAAGTGTAAGAAAAAAAATATTTTTATGGCCATCTCGAAGGATATCTCGAAAGAGGATGTTGAAACTCCCCTTGTGTCTAAGTCACCTGAAACCACTTACATAACCCCCCCCCCCTCAGACCCTCCCGAAGTAGAATCGGTCATTTCACTAAATTCTCTCACTGGCTTCTCTGCTCCCCAAACCCTCAATCTAATTAGTTACATCAAACATAGGAAGGTCATCATTCTTGTTGATAGTGGACGCACCCATAATTTTATTCATCACTTCATTGCCCATGAAACTCATTGCTATATCCATGTAGTCAATAATTTCCAAATCATGATTAACAATGAAAACTCCATGAAATGTGGAGGGCATTGTGAAAATGTGTGTTTCCAAATTGGTGACTACCACCTGAAATCTCATATGTTTTCTATCGACATGGGTGGTTGTGACATTGTGTTAGGTGCAGATTGGATAAGGACTTTGGGTCTCATTCTCATGGATTTCAAGGAATTAACCATGCAATTGGACCAGGAGGGCCAAAAATATAAGTTCCAAGGCATCACTGTCGGTTCACCTGAGATCATTAGTTCCAATCACATGGAAAAGATGCTCAAAAAAGGTCATTATGGTGTTATTTCCCAACTCCATGCTATACAGGCAACTGAGACACCCTTGGTGTCGCAAGACCTCCAATCCATCCTCTCTAAACATCAGTTGGTATTTTCCACTCCCCAGGGACTTTCGTCTTCTTGTGGCATTCATGATCATTCCATTCCCCTTATACTAGGAATAATTCCTCCTAATATTTGTCCCTATCTTCACCCCTTTTCCCAAAAAAATGAAATGGAGAAAATTGTTCAAAAACTGCTTAACGCAAGCATTATTCACTCTAGTATGAGCCCCTACTCTTCTCCTATGGTCATGGTCCTGAAGAAAGATGTTTCTTTGTGCATGTTCCTAACTTTCACACTCTCAACAAACTCACCATTAAATAAAAATTTCCCATTCCTATCATTGATGACCTCTTGGATGAATTGAGTGGCGCCTAGTTCTTTACTAAACTTGATCTTCATTCTGGCTACCACTAGATCCGTATGAAAGAGGAAGACATTCCTAATACTTCCTTTAGAACTCATGAGGGCCACTATGAGTTTTTTGTCATTCCCTTTGGATTTTGTAATGCCCCCTCCACCTTTGAAAGCCTCATGAATCATGTCTTTCACCATTTTCTCCATCATTTTGTCTTAGTTTTCTTTGATGATATCCTCATATATAACAAAACCTGGACAAACCATATTTCTCATGTGGACCGCGTTCTCCATCTACTCTCTCAACACCAACTTTTCTTGAAACAATCTAAATGTTCTTTTGGCACCTCAGAAGTTGAATACTTGGGTCATGTTGTTGGCAAGAACGATTTTAGGGTGGATCCTAAAAATATTGAAGCTATTCAAGACTGGCCTCACCCAAAGACTCTCAAAATATTGCGAGGATTTCTGGGCTTAACAGGTTATTATCGCAATAATTATGGAAATATTGTGGCACCTCTCACCGCACTCCTTAAAAATAATTATTATAAAAATAATTATGGAACGATTGTGACACCTCTCACTGCACTCCTTAAAAATAATTCTTTCACTTGGACTCCAACAACTTCTCAGGCTTTTCAAACCTTTAATATGGCCATGTGCACCACTCCATTCTTGGCCCTTCCTGATTTCACAAAGACCTTTTTCAAAGAAATGTATTGGCATTAGCCTTATGCAAGGTGGTCAGCCTTTGGCATTTACCAACAAACAACTGTCTGAACAAAATTTGGGCAAATAAATCTATGAAAAGGAAATGTTAGCTATTCTACATGTTGTTTATTTGTGTCACCCTTATCTATTGGGGCAACACTTCCAAATTAACACAGATCATCAAAGCCTCAAGTATTTTCTGGAACAACTCATTTCCTCCCCAAAGCAACAAAAATGGGTGACTAAGCTATTTGGATATGATTATGAGATAATTTACAAGAAAGGAAAAGACAATCTGGTTGTGGATTCACTTTCCAAAAAATATGAAGATGAAGGCTCCCTTTTTTCTCTCTCCTTCATTGTACTGTATTGGCTCCAAGTTGTTTGCCAGGAATGGCTACATGATCCCAAAAGTTCACATCTGATACAAAAATTGCAGTTTGATTCTCCAGTTCCCCCAAGTTACTGTTGGTTCCATGATGAGATTCGATACAAAGTCCATTTGTATTTAAGTAAATAGTCAAAACTTAAATCCATTGTGCTTTCTGAGCTTCATGCTACACCCACAGCTGGGCACTCCGGGTTTACCAAAACCTATGACAGGGTCAAACGTTCTTTTTTCTGGGATGGTATGAAACAATAGATTCATAATTTTGTGGCCGAATGTTATGTGTGTCAACACAACAAGGTAGAAACAGTCAAATCTCCTGGCACACTACAACTGCTTCCAATTCCACTTGCTATTTGGAGGGATATCTCTATGGATTTTATTACAGGCTTACCTAAATCGGGCAATAAATTAGTCATCATGATGGTAGTTGATCAACTTTCCATGTATGATCATTTATGTTCTCTTCAACACCCATTTACAACACCCATTTACAACATCCACAGTGGCTCAACTTTTCATGGATCAGGTCTTCAAGATTCATGGCATGCCACATTCTATTTTTTTTTTATCGCGACCCAACATTCACCAACAATTTTTGGCAAGAACTATTCAAGCTACAAGGTACCCAATTGCATCTCAGTACAACTTATCATCCCCAAACAAATGGTCAAATTGAAGTTGTCAACAAGTGTTTGGAGACATATTTGAGGTGTTTTGCATTAGAAAATCAAAATCAGTGGGCTCAATGGTTACCCCTAGCTGAATGGTGGTACAACACTTCATACCATACAACTAACCACATGACTCCTTTTGAAGCAGTATATGGACAAAATCCACTGCCAGTTATCTCATACTTACCAGGTGTCTCGAAGGTCCAAGCGGTTGACCAAACGCTTACAGTTTGAGAGGCTATTCTCCATACCCTCAAAGAGAATTTGGTCATGGACCAGAATCACATGAAGAAACAAGTAGATTAAGGTTGCTCTAAATGTCATTTTCCAGAAGGGAATCAGGTGTTTCTTCGATTGCAACCTTACAAACAAACTTCCCTCAAGGTCGACCATTGTCAGAAGTTGGTGCCCAAATTTTATGGTCCTTATATAGTTCTGAAGCATATGGGACAGGTGGCCTATCAGTTAGCTTTGCCCAATCATTCTAAGCTACATCCTTTTTTTCATGTTTCATGCTTAAAGAAGCTGATTGGAACTAAGTTCCAAACTCAAACCAACCTTCCCAAGTTGGATGAAGAAGGCTCCATTTGGCTATAATCACAAGCAATTTTGGACCAGCGTGAATGTCACCTGCGTCAGTGAACCATCAAGGAAGTGCTAGTCCACTGGAAATATACAACTCCAACAGATGCCACTTGGGAACTAGCTACCATTCTGCAGCAATTTCCACATCTCCAGCCTTGAGGACAAGGTTGTTTTTAAGAGGGAGGACATGTTAGGGACCTAACCCCTCACATAGGTAGAACAATGTATTCTGATGTAATAAAGGTCAATATTAATAAGGCCTTGCAATAAAGTAGAATAAGTCGAATGTAAGAATACCTAATAGAAGCTTCTACTTCTAGAAGGATCTTCCTCTAGATGGTTCTATTGATATACATATTTAGTATAAATAGGAGTCGAGGGTATGAGAACCCTAGCTTGGATATTATTGTAACATAGCTCTACTCTACTGGAGGTTTCCCCCTCGAAGAGGCCCATGAACATTGCTCTCATAATCAAAGTGCTCTTTCTGGTGTTATTTTGATATCATTTATGTGTTATTATGGTGATTTCTCTGGTTATAATGTTGTTTATTTTCCATTTCTAGCATTTTATTTTTGTTCTGCATACTTTTTATATCTAGTATATTACATTCTTTCTTTAATTATGAAAATAAATCTTTATGTTATTATGTGATTGATGATTAGAGTTGAGTGAATAATTTTACTTGCGATCATTTATCACATACATGTTTTCTTCTGATAATTTGTATCTTAGTTAGTAATCGAAATACTCACATGGTTAACATATTAGTACTAGGCCTGTGGTAAACATTCACCACCTCAATTCTATAGTAAAGGGTTATCCCAAGATCAACCTCTTCTTCAATAGTTAAACTTGTTCCCTCTTTGTTACCTAGTTGGTTTGTACTGGATTTCATATTATATTGGTCCCACCTAAGAGAAAATACAACAAAAAAAAGAACATCTGAACAGAAGGAGAGGCCTTCACAAGAAAACATAAATCCCATCAATTAAATTGGCGAGATCGCAAGATCTGTAGAACCATTCCACCATTAAACGATGCAGAGTCTTATTGGGCCTCGGTGGTGGGTTTGGTTCCTACTGTTGATTTAAATGGATCTAGGACCCATCAACAGAATTGGTTCTAGAAGGAAGGCCTAAGAATGAATGGCTAAATACACATTTCACATAATATCTCAGACAACCTATAGATTCAAAACAACCCACATTCATGGCTAGTCATTCCCAAGACATCCCACACACACTGAGTACTCCTGAAACGAGTAACTCACCACAACATGAGGAAGAACACCTATTCCCAAACATACCTTATTCTCTCCCTCATGAGGAATTGAATTAGTTCAGAACAATCACAAGAGCGTACGCCCGACAGATTGGTGTTTTGTCCTTAGCTTTGATACCCCCGACCAGGTTTTTGTGCACACAGTAGAAGACCTAATAGATTTCACAATCATCGAAATTGAACATCCTCTTAATATGATCCCTGAAACGCCAACCGACAATGTCTATGAGCTGAATGAGTTTTCGGAAGAGGAAGGGTTTAACTCAGAACGCTTAGTTTCAGGATTTGAAGATATGGAAGATCATAATGAACATGATGAATAAAGGGGAAATCCACCTCAAAAAAATCAACCTTGGTTGGCCAGAGATTCTTTGGCCATCCCAGGATGAGTCCATAATCTTTCCCGACATCCATAGAAATTACTTCCTAAATTTGACCTTGAAACTTCAGGATGGCTTGAAGACCATATCAAGAAATTCATACTAGCTATCAGACTAATGAATGTCCAACATGAAGATGTAGTTTGCAGGTTGTTACCCTACACTTTCGAGAATTTGGATTCCACATGGTATTTTAACTTACCTGTAGGAGCCATAACAAGTTGGACGAAATTTCAAAAAGACTTTTTAGATAAATTTGTAGAAGAAATTACTATAGGAGCTCTAATGGTCGAGTCGTTCTCCGCATCCATGAATTCAAAGGAAAGGGTCAAAGACTTTAATCAAATATTTACCACCATCTTAAACAAATTCCATCCCGAAGCTAAACCTACTCAGGAGTTGCAAATTGAAGTATATCCTAATTCTCTCCCAGCTTCTATTTCCACATTTCTGAAGAGGGTTGCCAAACTAACCCTAGCTGAGAATTTTGAAGAAGCCAAAACGATAGAGTTCCAAATGAAAGGATGTAAAGAAGGCCAGGTCTCTTTAGTTAAGAAATAAGTTCAAACTCCTCCCAGGAGAGGGTTATTTCTTACTATACCCCCAGGAAAACAAATAGAACAAGCTCCCGAAAAGGGAAGTGGGGAAATAGAAGACCTACAACACATGGTAAAAAAAATATCAAAAGAAATCATAGAAATGAAGAGAAGTGCAGGGGAGGGAAACCAAGGCCAGAGGCCCTATAAGCCTTTATTTAAAAGAAATCCACCATTTAAAGCAATTGAACCTCCCCCAACAAACCTAAACATCGATCTGGGAAATGTAGCATCTGATTCTTTCTGCACTTATCACCAAGAGAACCAGTCTAAAAGAGACTTCCCTCAATGGGTGCATGCCATGAATTTGATGGCCAATTGATTTCTAGAAAAATTCTCCCTGACCAAACAATCAAGAGGATCTAGTAAGAATATATCTGACCATGAAGAAATTGGTCCACCAGAAGAAACAACCATGTTGATATGGGATCTTGACCTAGATATACCTTCCGATGACCTATTTGAGGTTCAAGAACCAACTGCAAAAGTTTTGGCTGTACAAACACAAAGTAGGGGTCAACCTGTCTCAAACGACCTTACTACGACCCAAATTTCGGGAGGGAGACCGACTCCCAATCACCCAAAAGAAATTTTTTCTCTCCAAAGAAACCCTATAAACATCCATACATGAGAAT
Source organism: Picea engelmannii (assembly GCA_009831015.1). Classification (NCBI taxonomy): domain Eukaryota; kingdom Viridiplantae; phylum Streptophyta; class Pinopsida; order Pinales; family Pinaceae; genus Picea; species Picea engelmannii. The sequence continues at coordinate 358,673 of ML779473.1, forward strand.
CGCTCAAGCTGGATTACACCATAGTATAATATTTGAAGAAGTTGAAGGCTAATATTTTAGTTATGGACATATGTAGAATCCCTCAGCAAAAAATAATTCATGTTACAAGCTTTGAAATCAGTAGAAAATCCTATGACAAGCAATGATTAGGGAAGAAATCTAACTCCCACAGATATATTACATAAGCCAATTCTGAATACTTTCTTTGAAGATAAGAAGGGAAAACCTTTTGTCCCACCATTCCTCTTAAAATTCGAAGTCTTCAATAGAAACCTCCACAACTGTTTGGTCAATTCAAAAGCATCCTCTAATGTTATGCCACTATCTATTTTCAAAAGACTAAATGCAGTCCCTCTCAAAAGTGACAAACATGTAATACAACTAGACAGAACATAGGTCAAGGTCATGGGAGAAATCAAATATGTAATGATCAGAATAGCGACACATCCTAAGTTTGTGAAAGTGATTGACATCATTGTAGTAGATATCCCATAAGCTTATGGGTTATTATTAAGATGATATTGGTCTGAGAAGTTAAATAGATACTTTAGTATAGATTGGGTGCACCTTTGGCTACCATTAATGGGACATAAAAATATTATTAGAATTGATAGGGAAAGATATCTAAAACATACTATCACTGATCTAGAAACCCTAAATGAGCCCTCAATAGGAGATTTTCCTGTGCTAGGAAATTATTCCTGTGATTCCTACTTTGGGAACTTTTACCGTCTCTCATCTGATGTCCCTCTTACTCAAAATTCTGAAATGATTTTTCGAGAAGAATCACCGACAAGGAAAGAAGAAACCCTCTTCTTCCAGGAACTCACGTTAGAAATCACAAAACAAACAAAAGAAGAAAAAAAAAGTAATAGGAAAGAGGAAGCTGATACACAAATTTGGACCCTATATTTTGATGGATCTAAATCACAAGAAGGGTCAGGGGAAGGGTGCATCCTCACTAATCCAAAAGATAAATGACATTTCCTATCCTGTAGACTTGAGTTTGAATGCACAAACAACATTGTCGAATATGAAGCTATAGTACAAGGGTTAAATAAAGACACAGACCTAAACATCCAAGAACTAAATGTTTTCAGAGACTCTGAAATCATTGTCAGACAAGTAAGGAATACCATACATTGCAATTCTATGCACCTAAATAATTACAACATGAAGTACACAGGTTAATAGATCATTTTGAAGCTTTCAGCATTACAGCGATTCCCAGAGAAAAGAACATTCTTGTTGATTCTCTGGCCACCATTGCTTCAAGGATATCACCTCTAGAGGGTTATGAAGCCTCTCGTGTCACTGTAGAACTTCTCTACAAACCCTAAGTACCCAACAATATTTCTAATTGGAAGGTTTTTGAAGGAGACGATAAGATTATAAATTTTCTGACCAATCAGGACAATTTTAGAGACTTGGCCATTGACGATGAAGTATTCCAGGAACAATCAATGGAAACCGACCCTCATACAAACCAGTCGATTGAAAAATCAAAGTATCACATGATACCAAAGGGGATAGATAATTTATAAAATCTCTTTGACCTAAAGGAATGATTTAAGGGGTCAAAGAAAACGAAGACCGATAGTTAGTTCCTGTCCCATGCACGAAACTATAAATCTAGGAACCCCGGAAGACCCAAAAAACATAAACCTTGGCAAGACAATATCTAAAGAGGGAAGGAAGGCCTATATCATACTCTTCAGATAGTATCAATATGTCTTTGCATGGTCCTACCGATATCTAAAAACTTATGATACCTGTATCATTCAACACACTATCCCGTTAAAATCTGAAGTGAAACCCTTCCAGCAGAAGCTCTGAAAGTATCACCCTTCCCTGGAACCTCTAATGTGTTAGGATTTAAGGAAACTATTAGATGCCAAAATTATCTTCCAGGTTAGACACTCTACATGGGTAGCAAATTTGGTTCCTGTAAGGAAAAAGTATGGGGAGATTCGTCTATCCGTAGATTTTAGAAATCTCAACAGAGCTTCAGAAAAGGAAAACTACCTAGTCCCACTGATGGAGCAACTCCTGTAGACTGTGTCTAGCTCTGAAATTTTCTCCTTACTAGACATTTTATTGGGTTACAACTAGGTTCTATTTTTAGAAGAAGACCGCTTGAAAACTACCTTCCAAACCAAGTAGGGAACCTTCGCTTACAAGCGCATGACTTATGGTTTAATCAATGCAGGAGCAACTTTCCAAAGGGCCATGGAGGTAGAATTTCGGGGACTAATCAAGAAGTGTGTATTAGTATACTTGGACGATGTGACTGTGTATTCAAAGAACCGATAATATCACATCCAACACTTATCCCATATTTTTGAAAGGTGTAGGAAATACGACATATCCTTAAACCCTGAGAAAAATATTTTCAGTGTCGAGGAAGGTAAGTTGTTAGGACAGATCATATCTCAAGTTGGCATTCTCATAGACCCAGAAAGAATTAAGGCTATAGCACAGCTTCCATTACCTCACAAAAAAAAATATTTTCAATCGTTCTTTGGGAAAATCAACTTTGTGAGGAAATTCACCCCCGACTTCATGGAAACTATCAATCCCTTACAAAAAATTATTCACAAAGATGTTGAATTTAAGTCGGATGATGAATGAAAGAAGGCCTTCAACAATATTAAGACTGCAATATCTCAAGCCCTGGTATTGTGAAGTCTCAATTTCAATAAAGATTTCTTCCTCTATACATTCACCTTTGACCAATCGTTAGCGATAGTATTTACTCAGAAGGATGATAATAAAAATGAAGCTCCAGTATCATTCATGAGAACTAACCTCCAAGGTGTCAAACTAAATTACCCTGCTATAGATATACAATCCTATGCAGTATACAAGGAAGTCAAATACTTCAGATCTTACATCCTCAAGAACCACACCAAATTGATCGTGCCTCACCCTGTAGTCTGATCCCTATTTACTCAACAAGAGATGGGGGAAAGAAGGGGAAACTAGATGGCAATGTTTCAATAATTTTATCTAGATATTAAACCTGCTAAACTTGTTAAAGGAGAAGGGTTATGAAAACTGGCAACAGAATCTCAAGACCAAGTAAATGAAGACCCTGGATGGGAGGATGAAATGGCATTATGGTGTGTTGAAGCTTCATACATTTCCCCAGGACAAGAGTCTTGGTATGAGAATTTTAATTATCTCCTGCATCATGGGACTTTCCTAGAAGACCTAAACCCTATGGAAAGGAGAGCTCTCAGGTTAAATTCCACACAATATCACCTCGTAAATTTTGTACTCTTCCAGGTTAATTACGATGGAGTACTTTTAAGATGTTTCAACCATGAATATGCATACAAGGTCTTGAAGGAGCTCCATGATGGTCCTGCAGGTGGACATTTTGCAGGAGACACTACTACTCATAAGATACTGAGAGTTGGATATTATTGGCCCACTTTGTTCAAAGATGCTCACACATATGCTAGAAAGTGTAAAATTGTCAAATAAGCATTGGGAGGGAGAAGAGAGCAGTGGTTCCACTCCAACTGATGACCGTTTCTAGGCATTTTGAGAAATGGGGGTTAGATATCATAGGGGAAATTACACCAAGTTATTCAAAACAACATAAGTACATACTTACTGCCACCGATTATTTCAGAAAATGGGTCGAAGCCATTGCTCTGACTCATGTAAATGATAAGGTGGTAATCCAATTCATAGAACAACAATTAATCACAAGGTTCGGTGTCCCTTTTGTCCTTATTTTTGATAATTCATATTACTTTTCTTCCACCCTATTAATGGAGTTTTCTCTAGACAAAGGAATCATAATTAAACGGGGTAGCAGAATCAACTAATAAGAACTTAGTAAGAATATTAAAGAGAACAGTTACAGACAACCAGAAAAATTGGCATAATGCACTCCATAACTGTTTATGGGAAGGTAGAGTTACACCCAAGGAATCTATAGGGAATTCCCCATACTTTTTGGTATATGGGCAGTAATACATTCTCTCGAATGGGCTTTATCTTCCATCTCTTCAACTTGCACTACAGAAAGAACTACATGCACCTCAGAGACAGAGCTAGTGAGTTTCTCCTTAACCACCTCATCTTTTGCAAATAACAGGCGTCCTTCTCTCCCGCTCACTCACGACATTTAGCTGAAATAAAATTTAACTATATCAAATGAGCAGACAGTAGGAGAGGGTATGCAGATATCTCCGTCGGGACTATGGATGGTCCTTGGTAGAGGAGAAAGGTCTGTGACGCCGGGGTGACTCCACCGGGGCTATGGATTCTCGCTGGTAGTGGAGCAACACCGTAGTAAATGAATTAGGGTAACTAAAATACCTAGCGCCAGTGATTTCTCTACTATATTGTTATCAAAAGAGGGTGTGAGTCAAGGTTACAGGAAAAGAAGGTGGAATAAATATTAAAAACCCCACAGGCAATCCCAGATGCATCAACCAGTGAAATTCCAAATGGAAGGGTAAAAGAAGATCTAATGAAAACCAGTTAAGCTCCTAATTAGATTTTGCATCAGTCGAGCCCGAGGAATGAACAAAGTTTTTGCTTTCGCCTAGTAAGTCTCCATTTGTTGAGCACTCAACGCACCCTAAAAATGTTATCTCAATTTTTCTCTTTTTGGGTACCACTTGATCTTTTCACTATTTAAATTTGTTTTCCTTTTCAGAAATGTTGTGTCTTGGCTTGGTCTTTTGACTCTCATTATCTTTTCAATTTTATTTAAATCTATGAAACCCCATGAATTTAAAATGCTTAACACTTAAATAAGGAATCAACAGCTAAAGCACTTCACCCAACGTGCTCAAGATTCAGCATCGGAAGAAATTAAAAGGTGAAAAGGAATCACTCAGATAACCCTAGTTGTCGAGCGTTGATCTTTGTCGGTATCAGCGAAAGGAATTTTTGTTTCTCGACAAGTATCAAATACAGAGATTGATGATTTTCGATCCCCTTCAGTATCGGTAAAAGGAGAAGGGAGTAAAACCTTTAAAAAAAAGGAAACGATATCGCCGATAGCCGATACCTGATGCGCTTGTCATAATCGGAGAAAACCAAATCACGACGAACATTCTGACCACACTAAATATTTTCTCCGATCACTGATTCCCGAAGTGTTTTGGCATCGGGAGTTTTTTAGGAAGATAATCCAAAAAGACACGCGATAGGTTTATCCTCGATTGCCGACTCTGAATACATTTTCGGCATCGACGATCCCAGGCTTAGTTTAGAACGCACAACTTGAAGAAAGTCCTAACTCCGACTAATACTCACGAGTTAAGTCACCAGTATTCAAATCCACGTGTCCCAAGCTAGTTTTTCCACGTCAACATCGTACGATGAAATCGATCGACGTCAGAGGTTTTCTGCAAAAGGATATCAACGAAAAAATCCATAGCACATCCCCAATCTGCCCACTAAGAAAGCAACACGATGGGATGTTTTAGCGCTAGATATGTTTAGAATCAGAGCATTCAAGGGACTAATTAATTCCAAATCTCGCATTAGTTGCTACTTCATGTGCGAATCGAAAGGCCATTTGAAATTACCGACAGAACACATCACCCCCTGTGCCTCCACCATCAACCCATGATTAATTAAATTGTAGATATTTGGTGGTATATTTTTTTGAATTTCACTCATCACCCGAATTAATTGGTTGATACGACATGGTAAGTTCTTCCCCGTTTAAATTATATTGATCCATTGTAAATGAAACCATTATGCATGCAAAGGAGTTTCAGAGCATCCACAGAGAAACGAGCAATTCAAAGCAGTCGAGATTCCAGGAGTATCAAATAACTAGTTAGTAAGCTTTACAAGTATGTACTAGTCTGGATTTTTTGTGCTTACACTTCATATATGTATTTTATCCAGTGTTTCTCTGTACACAGTCTCTAAATGATTTTTTTTGATTGCAGGAACAATTCCTCAAAGAAAACCAACCACCAAGCGATCTCCAAGAGTGTCGAAGCTAAAGGAACTAAAGGTAGGAGAAGGCTCTTCCCCGCACCCGCGAAACAATTAGAATTTTCTCCAAGGTCGGAACCAGTCATCGGGACAGCTACCAAGAAGGTTTTCACTCAACCTCTAGCCTTTGGAGACATAGAGGGAAGACCAGGGACCAAGGAGGTACTCCCACAATGGGGAGAACTTTTCAAGAAGATCATCCAGGAAGAATTCCCAGAATATATCCCACACAACGACCCCGATATGAGAAAGCTTGACGATGAAGTTTTTCCAAATATTTGAAGATCATACCTACAAATGGTGGCAAGAAGAACTCCAATATTCCCCTGCATAGAACTCCTTAAGTGGCTCATCAACCACATGGACACACAAAAATGTTTGATTAATGACGTCAATGGCGAGTGTGTCGTGGTTTTCGTTCTGGTATAGGTGCAGAGTTACTACAAGCTTAGATACCCGGAGGAGCAGTTGAACACCGATTTTGTCATAAATTTATAGGAGCACCACGACACCAGCTGGATGATGGATTCATGGTGGAGAGAAGATAAAAAATGCACCAATCAAACCTCCGGCTAGTACCATTCAGACAACTTAAAGGAGTCGTATATCTATCTAATGGTTCTCATCTATCGGTTGTATGGGGAGAAAGATTGTTCTAGGTTTTCAGAGGAATGGATACCTTTAGCTTACACAGTGGCCATTTCTGGGAGAAGTTTCAATTGGGGATCCATCATTTCAAAGCAGTTGAGCATCTGCATACAATAGGCTCAGACACTGAAAGAAGTAGAGACTCCATCCTTCTACATGGCTTCATATTTACTAGACGTCATGTGCGCCAGAAATGTCTTTGTCGCCATGAACTTGAGATGGAACACCTTAGAACTCTCGGTCCATGTTTAGTTCAACATTTTATGGGAGAATAGGTAAAAAAAATCCTACTCCCTCATCTACAATCAAATTCATTGCGCACATTCATTTTATTCTTTTCAATAAAGAGTGTTTAAGGCTATCGATTGTGGCAAAAAAGGTGATAGAAAAGGTTGGCCACTGGTATATGGATGAACTTGATACCTACATTAGGGTATTCGAGGCCACTGGAGCACCTCATCTCCTACCAACACATGTCCCTGACCATCTTTTTGTGGGGGAAATATGCTACCAGACCATCCTACAAGGTTACAATGCTACCTGGGTGAAAGATAAGAAGTGGGCATTTATACCTTATGGATTCCAGATAGCTTTCTACCTAGTAAAAGACATCGCTCAAGATAAGTTGGAAGGACTAGGCCAATTGGAGTTCTAATTCCAAACTGAAATTTTTCACAAGCATGAACCAAAGGGTCTAGTATTGAAACATGTGTCTCAAGTGTCGTCATGTTGGCCATACGCCCATGACAATTTTGAAGATGAGGTCTTCACGGAAAATGCTCGAGATTGGGATGAATTCATTGCAAGGATTGTAAACCCTAAGATGTACAGGTTCAAAGCCATGAGCCTGGATGAACATGCAACAATCCTAGAACAATCAACTCAAGGCGTCCTCAGGGCTGGAGAAGAAATGATAGCGGCCGAAGCAGCAGTTCCCAAGGCAACGACCGAAACAAAAAAGATTCCCCAAGTATCCCTGGTGCAAAGAAGAGGTCTCCCTGAGGCTTAGGACACACGGAAGATGGGGTTACTCATGTTAGAACATGCACAATAGATAATTGGTCAGTTGTAAGATGACCTAGACATCCTAAATATGACAAGGCTCCCTGTCGATGACCCGAATGAAATCCAAACGGGCCCAAGTGGCCCTGAATTCCTAGACCTTGATGAAATTACTGGGTTAGACAACCCTAAATTTACAACGCCACTGGTCGGATCACCGATAGGTGTTTTGACTTAGCCAGAGACAATCAGAACATCAAGAAGGACTAGTGCATCAAACCCCTTAAGTGAGTTGATAAAGATCTATGACGATGATGAGAGCCTAGAAGTATCTCTTGTGACCCCTGTACATATCAAAGAAGAAAAGGGACCATAGAAGACATCTTACCATGTTCCCAATGCCCAAATTCAAGAGGTTCCATGGAAAGAACAAGAAGATGAGAGTGTCCTAGACATTGAGTTGTTCAATGCACCAGAAACCCAAGAGCACAGTTTGAAGGATGATCTAGGGTTTAACGAACCAAAGGAAGGATCTCCACAGCAGAAAATTGGCATCTCAATGGTCAATGATCAAGCAAGTACTGAGCCTACCCCCGACGCCTCTATTTCAATTGGTACTCAAACCCCCGATGAGAGATAAATAGAATCCCAACCTTCAAAACACAAGGATGAATTTCAAAAACCAGTCTTGAACAAGTATATACCATTAGGAGTCTTGGGAATACACTCACCTCAAGAGATCAACAAATCCCTGAACTCGTGGATGAAGTAGTCGACATACATGCCATAGCTTATGATCGAAAAAAGAAGGCTATCATCTAGAGAACCACCAAGAAGAGGAGGATCACTTTAGATCGCTCCATCCTCATCACTACAGAGGAACATCTGATCAACAAAGAGCATGCTAAGACATCCTAACTCATCGGCGTAGGGATGGAAATCATAGATTCCACCCTAGATAGAGCTAAAATAGAGGAAGAGGAGTTGGTCGGTTCCCTGAAAGAATTGGAACATTTGTGCAACTTGGCGAAATACTATCAAGACACCACACGGGCCACATTGTTCCTAAGGAGTGAATTCCAAGAGGACTATAACAAGTTTATAGATGAGCGGAACTTATTCACTGCAAGGATAGTCGATCTCCACGAAGACACCTTCATCGCACTTGCGACATGAAAAGATATGGAGAGGTGGTATGAGAAAGCACAATAATCCATGGAGAGGATCAACTAAATCGGTGCGATCCAATAGGCCCAAGATACATAAGAACACGACATTCGGGTATTGAAAGAGAGTAACCTCGATCGAATAAGAAAATTTGTCAAGTATTGGGAAAATATGTCTCAGGAACCTCACCGAGAAATCCAAGATAAATCGGCCAAGTGCAAGAAAAACTGGATCAAGATCAATCGAGTGATGAAAGACATTATATTCCCCGAGTTTGGCACACCCAATGACTTTGTCGACTTCCGTGACTTAGTCAAGTCGCACACTAAGCAAGACTCATCATGGGCTGAATAAATAGCAAAGGTGATAGACATGGCACTAGGTCAGGTGAGATAGTTTATGGAGCACCGAATCAAAGCTCAGGATATGCTGTAATAGTTAAGTGCCAGTATAGTCAAGTATAGGGCACATGCTTTAGAGATAAGAGAGATTCACTCAGCCCCAATGGAACAACATAGATTCCCATACCCCAACACCTATGAAGATCTGTTCATCAAGTGGTCAGAGTATGAGAAGAGTCACCCTCTTAAGTGATATCTTGAGATGACTCTTAGAAAAACTCATACGAGAGAACATCGTGTAGCTAATTTTTTTTTTCTTATCTGCACTTTAGTTGTTATTTTTAGTTAATTTTATGTTATAAATAAGAGCATCAACCGATTAGTTAGAGGTTGATGCTTGTTGCAAGAAACACTCATTTTATGGTTTTGTTAAGAACTATTTTAGAGATTCCTTTAATTGAGAAGTCCTTTTGGACCAGAGACATGTCTGTGTTTTCATCAAATGCGTGTATGATTGGATGTGGAGAAAATTATTTCTTATTTTGTCTCATGAATGGATGTTGTAACGAGTAAGATCTACTAAATCTATTGACACGTTATCTAATGCAATGTTTTACAGGTCTTTCTTTAATGATGAAAATAAATCTTTGTGTTATTTTGTGATTTATGACTAGATTTGAGTGAATTATTTTACTTGCCATCATTTATCACATGCATGTTTTCTTCTAATAATTTGTATCTCAATTAGTAATCATAATACTCACATGTTTAACGTATTAGTACTAGGCCTGTGGTAGACGATCACCACCTACATGCTAGAGTAAAGGGTTATCCCAAGATCAACGTCTTCTCCAGTAGTTAAAGTTGTTCCCACTTTGTTACTTAGTTGGTTTATATCGGCTTTCATCTTATATCGGTCCCACCTATGAGAAAATACAAAAAAAGTGAATGTCTAAATAGAAGGAGAGGCCTTCACAAGAAAACATAAAGACCATCGATTAAATTGGCTGGATCGCAAGATCTGGAGAACCATTCCACCATAAAACACTGCAGAGTCTAATTGGGCCTCGGTGGCGGGTTTGGTTCATGCTATTGAGTTAAAAGGATCTAGGACCCATCAACACAAGGGTTCAACTATAACAACACACCACAAGCACTAACTGCTGACCCTTATGACAACACATGTGAAGAAGACGAAGTCTCACCTGAAGTAGCAATAGGGGGGTTGCAAGACATAGGTGTCTACAACTTGAGGAAATGCAAGATGATTCCAAAACAACAACATAAAATAGACCAGATATTATTAATAGTATTATTCTTAACTTCACAAAGTAAGTTATATCTTCTTATCTTAAATAGGAAAAATAACAATGCAATAACAACATAAAATGTAGTAAATAACAAAGCATCAACCACATGGAACAACAATATTTTATGTGGTTCACCCTCCCCCTAGGGTTACATCCACAGAACCATGTTTATTGATAGAATAGATGAAAATATATAGTTCTATCTGCGCACTCAGCTCCAGATCCTTCTCTCTCTCTCCTCTTTATCTCCTAACCCTCTGCACCCAGCTGTAGAGTTGATCTTTGCACCCAACTGAAGACCCAAAAAATACAAGAATGTCCTAGAACATAACACTTCTACATCTCAACACTACTTTTTCCTCTCTCTTATCAACTCTTCTAGACCTCTATTTATACATTTCATGACTCTTAGAAAACCTTAGACTGAAGCCCAAGTGCCAAAACCCTAGATCCACATTGCCAAAACCCTAGGTCCACATAACCCTCATTTTAAGGACTTCGCCAACCTGTTCCTCTTTATTCCCCGTGAGGTGATCCAAAGCACCCATTAGTGTCTTATTTCTCTTTCTTACTTGTTCACGATCTATCTTCTTTGTTTCTTTGTCTTCCTTGATCTTCTCTTTCAACGACTTTCTTTCCTTTACTTCGTTCCTTTTGTTATGCTTCTTTAACCACTTCGACCCTTCCTCAGTTTGTGTCCCTTTCACGCACTTCATAATTTGTATTTCCTCTTCCTTAATATTCTCTTTCTTTCTTTAATAAATGAACGAGGGACAAAAAAAAACAAGCAACAAGCCCCAATAGGTCCAACCGCAGGTGGAGGTCCTCAACCTTGCAAAGTTGAACCAAAAAGAAACAAGCAACAACCGACGAACCAATGAACAAGAAGCACCCATCGAACCAGTAAACAATGTATGTATCTTCAACGATGACCAAATTGCATTCCAAGCATAGAGGAAGTATGAAACATACAATTTCTATGCAACTAGAGGTGGACAACAATATTGTCCAAATTCACTGCAACATTGTATGGAAAAATTCAAGGAAAAATGTATTGTGAGAAGCCTATTTAGGTAAAAATTTAAGGTTGTTAGACTGTTTAAGGGCCTCACTATATGCAAACATTTAAGCTGTCAGTCTTATTTAAGGACCTCGCGCTATGTAAAAATTTAAGTTGTCAGGCCTATTCAAGCACCTCAAAAAAAGTGTCAATTCTCTAAACCTTCAGTTGTAAACATTTCAATACAAATAGAAATAATAAAAACATTAAAAAATAACATCGATGCTGAGAAATTTTGGTATGTAAACATTTCAGTAAAAATGTAATAAAAATTAAAAAAGAGCATCTAAGCTCAAAACTTTGGATATCTAAACATTTACAACATTGGGAACAATGAAGCTGGAAATAAGATGCTCTAAACCTTCGGTATGTAAACATTTCAGTAAAAATGTAATAAAAATTAAAAAAGAGCATCTAAGCTAAAAAAATTGGATATATAAACATTTACAACATTGGGAACAATGAAGCTAGCAATAAGACCTCCAATATATTCTCCAATGAGACAATGACATGTAAGGTTTTTTTATTATATAAAAAATAATGTTTTTACTTCTATAGTTCGAACAATACAGATGATGCGAAAATTTATAGTCAAAGGACATATTAATATGAAGTCAACGAATTATCAATTGCTATAGTCCCTCGACACCTTCGACAAGGACTAATAAGTATTAGCATAAAGTCTATGAAAAATGCATGAATAATTTTTCCATGTTGATTGTGGCTAACATCATTTTTAGAATCTTTTTGAACCTTTTATCTAATTTAAACCTTACTTTATTTTTTAACTATGGTTAAAGTTAAAGCAAATATTAGTTGATACAAAATAATCATCTCTCTTGTTTATCAAATTTACATAGTAAAGTTTATGGTTAAAGTTAATGTTGAGACAAATTTATTTATTCTCTTATTTATTTAATTTATATTCTAAGGAAGATATGTAACTTTTTCCTATCAATTTCTTTCTTTTTAAAGTTATGATTAAAATATTTTTTTAGTTTTTCAATTAAAAACAAAATATTATTTGAGGGAGTTGTTTTTTTATCTGCACAATAGATTTTGAGTTAAGATGGTTCTAAGTTGGTTATATAAGTGTGTGTCATGTGTCAACTCCATGTTGAGCATGGAAGAAATTACACATCTCCCTCATACCTAACACCACATCATTGAAATGTTTTAACCTGAAGATTTTTTTTTTCATTTCCTTTATCTATCTATCTATATTAATTTCCTCCCAACCACCCTAGCTACATCCATATATCTATATATGAAGCTATATTGAAATAATTTACTTAAGTGCACATTGACATTTTTTTTTAAATACACATATCAATTCCATATTAAGCATTGAAAGAATTAAACACATCTCTGTCGTTCTAGGATGTAGAAAGCACCTATTGCTAAAAAGTTTTTTTTTTTTATTTTCAATTGCTTTTTATATATATATGGGTAAAATCATGAAGGTGGGTAACACTTTCATGACAATCGAGTCTCCAAAATTCCTAGCGGCAAGCACGTCAAATTTAACGGTGCCCTCGAAATTTGTGTACAATGTTTTTCGGATGAATTATTTTCCTGTGGTAAGCATATTTCGGCCGAAACATTTATTTTTAACGGATTCCGTTAAAAAATAGGTTTCGACCGAAAGAATATTTCAGTAGAAAACCTGAAAATGGGACTGTTTGCAGGAAACTGCAAATTCTCTCCATCTTACTTCATCTTTGGAGGTAGCAGACTCCTACAAATACTCAGAATTTAGTTTCAGAATTGATACCAACATTTTTTAAATTGAATCTACTTTCATTGGGTATAATTTCTTTTCATTTTCATTGTTTTTATCTAATTTTATTTAATTTTATAAAAAAATCACTGCATAATATTTTTATGTGAGATTATGATCAGGTGAAATGAAAAATTCATATCTCTAAAAATACACAGTGGAAAATTATGAAAAACTTATATTCATATTCCTTAAAATGTTCTCTTCAAAAGGGTATTTTTAGATTCTACTTTTAAGTAAAAATTAAGATAGATACATGGTGGAGGAAAACATGTGTTTAAAATCTGTAACTTTTTTGGTCAACTTCAAAAAATTCTAGAAATTATAATATTCATCACTATAGTCATAAAAAAATAGAGTCTTTTTAGATTGTTGCAGTATATTTAATTTGTTGTGGGAAAAAATAACTCATTGTATTTCCCTTCATTTTTAAGGAACATACTATGAAACAATTTCCAAATTGACATATCAAATCTCAATAAAAAAAAATTGAAAAATAGTTAGTAGAAAGATAACAAAATTCTTCACAAGTTTTTTTTTACAGTAAAGTAAAATTCTAAATAAAAAAAATACTTTTGTTTACCAGAAGTTGAAGAACCTGTTAAAATTTAAAAAAAATTGTCATAAAACAAGCAAAAGTGTTACCCATCTTCATGATTTTACCCATATATATATATATATATATATATATATATATAAGGTTTTAAACCTTTACAATATAGCAATGCACACAAAGATTCTTTATAAAACAGAAAGAAAACAATAGCATTCACACATATTACTCATATATTATCCTAGAAACCTTAACTAGGAAAACCATCAAATGTTTAAATCCACACCTTTAACTCTCATTCTATTAACTTCACCATTCCAATACAATATATAGGATCTTACTGCATCCAAAACCCTAATATGTTGACTTGGATTAGATTCCTTGATCAGAATTACATTACAATGGACAAAAAAACCATTGGCCGAAAAACACCAAAAATAAACTAAAAACAACCCAATTTTTTTTCTCAATGGATAATGATCCCTTGAACCCCCAGACACAGGGGATGAGTGGGCCCCCTTTGACCCATCCTTTCTCCCATTCTAGTTTACATTGCATAGGATAATCATTCAAAGAATATAACACATACCCGAGATTCTCCCACTTTTTGTTTTCTTTGCATACAGTGGGCCCCAATATTACATGATCAACAATCTAGGGAAACAATGTGATGCAGGAGCATCTACGACTTCATCAAGCGAGCCAGCGCGTGGAGAAAAGAACATACAGCTGGACAGCGCCAGCACATATATTTTTGAATTACTTTGAAGATTATTGCGCCGCCATTTAACTGAAGGCATTCAAAGCTGAGCGCACTTGTATTATGTTATAGATAGGAAGGCATTTAATAGTTTTAATGCTGTTAGATAGGAATTAACTGTAGATTAGACAGTTTTTCTTTCGAGAGGGAAAACAGAATATAGGCACCCTCCTTTGTATCATTGTATTATTATTCTGGATTATTCAGCATTAGCATTGAGAGAAGAAAGAACAGAGCAGAGAGCTTGTGAAGAAACTCCATGTACAGACATTGAATTAATAGGAAAGCTTTGATTCAATTTCATGGGTGTGTTTGATCTCTGGGTGTTGTTGATATTATGTTGTTGCATACTTGCTTCTTTTTATGCTTATCTTCTATACGCTRCTTATATGATTGCCTATCAGGTTCGAAACCTGAGAGAATGAGAGAATAAGTTCCAAGTGTTTCACTGTTTGAACCAGGATATTCCTACATAGAGTGCAGTCGAATTCCTCCGCATAGAGTGCGTTGAGGAGGTTCAGCCATGAAGCTCTTATTCTCGTCGACCAAAACCGTGTTGGGTTATTCAAGCCGTTCAAGTGAAGTGCAGGTCAGATTGAAGTCTCGGTAGCAAGTCTGAGAAAAGAAAGGCCGGGGTTGCTGTGACTGTGAAAGCGCAGAACCTGGAAGACTTCAACACTTTGAAAGTTGTTGAAGGTGGAGCGCAGGCATCGTGCTCGAAGTCTCTGAGAGAGAGTCAGAGAGAGTTCAGCTCAGGAGGGATAGTTCCACGTTCATGTTGTAGGAACAGGCCTGGAAGAGATTTGAACCAAGGGAAAGCTTCGGAGCCGAAGGATTCTCAAGAGGAAGGGAATCGACGACTTGAAATTGTTGAGGAGAGTCACGAAATCCCGCAGACCGTCAGATCGCGGAGGAGTTGCGAGGAGTTTAACTCGCAAGCGCAAGAGAGAATACTTTGCCATCGCACATCTGCATATCGGGGTTGGCGAGTGCAAGAGTTGCATGCACGTCGATATCACAAGTTGCGATTTCCCGATTTGATCGGAGCCGTCGATCATCGGAGGGACAGGTGGCACGAGATCCCGAGGAGTCGAGACTCGGCACTTCAATGTTTTCGAAGTCGAAGGGAGCACGGAGAAACAACGAAGTTCTGAGCCGCGAAGGGTCCCACGGAGATGGAGCGGAGGACAGCACGTGGCATCGCACATCGGCGTTCGAGGTTTTGAGACATAAGTTAATCACCACCTTTCATCTGTCGATTTCCTGATAGGGAAATCCCCGATATATAGAAGGGTTGACCGTTGACATCGGGGATC
>ML779473.1:375527-387714 GCA_009831015.1 Picea engelmannii
TGAGGCGCAGAGGCGTAACGTGGAGGATGAAGACACTGGAAGTGGGAAGTCGCTGACAGTGCACAAGGTTCTCTTGAAACCGGAGAAAGGGGTGGACACATCTCAGAGATGTCGACTGTTCTGGACGACTTGCAAGACCAAGGGCTGGAAATGCAAGGTCATAGTGGACAGTGGGAGCACCGACAATCTCGTTTCGACCGAGATGGTGGAGAAGCTGGAGCTAAAAACTAATAAACACCCGAGCCCATATAAAGTGACATGGCTACAGAAAGGACACCAGGTATGTGTTACAAAGCAATGCTTGGTCAATTTTAAAATGGGTGAATATAGGGATGAAATTATGTGTGATGTCATTTCCATGGATGTCTGTCATGTATTATTGGGAAGACCATGGCAGTTTGATAGAAATGTTGTTCATGATGGGAGGATGAACACATACACCTTGGAGAAGGATGGGAAAACACATACATTGCTTCCAATGAAGGATAAGGAAGTGAAGCCGGATGTAACCAGCACGATACTTCTCATGAGTGGGAAAGAGATTCTCACAGAGCTGGAGAAGGATGAGGATCCACAGTTCTTTGTTGTCAGGAAGCCGAGGATAGTCCTGACAAGCACAAGAGTGGACGACTTGCCGGAGGAGATTCAGGAACTACTGGGAGAGTTCGTTGATATCATCATGGACGAACTACCTCGTTCATTGCCACCGATGCAGAGTGTGAGTCACCACATTGACCTCATACCCGGAGCAAGTTTTCCAAATAAGGCAGCGTATAGGTTGACGCCTCAGGAGAATGAGGAAGTCAAAAGGCAGGTACAGGATCTGCAGGATAAAGGACTAGTGAGAGAGAGTCTTAGTCCATGTGCTGTTCCGACAGTACTGAGTCCGAAGAATGATGGAGGCTGGAGGATGTGTACAGACTCCAGAGCGATAAACAAAATTACCATTAGGTATAGGTTTCCACTGCCGAGAATGGATGACTTGATGGATTGCCTGAGCGGGGCATATTATTTTTCAAAGATAGATCTCAAGAGCGGATATCATCAGATCCGGATGAGAGAGGGAGATGAGTGGAAAACAACATTCAAAAAAAACGAGGGTTTGTACGAATGGTTGGTCATGCCGTTTGGGTTGACAAACGTGCCAAGAACATTTATGCAGCTGATGAATGAAGTCCTGCGGGAATTCATTGGCAAATTTGTAGTCGTGTACTTGGACGACATACTGATTTTCAGCAAGACTAGAGATGAACACTTGAGGCATTTGGGCATTGTGATGAGAAGATTACAGCAGGAGAAGCTGCTGATCAATTTGAAGAAATGCTCGTTCATGCAGATAGAACTCATTTATTTGGGCTTTATAATTTCGGCGAACGAATTGAAGATGGATCCTGAGAAGGTGAACGTAATCAGGAATTGGCCATCGCCGAGGACTGTTTTTGAGGTAAGGAGCTTCCATGGATTGGCGAGCTTCTATAGAAAATTCATTCGGAATTTTAGTGGAATCAGTGTTGCAATGATGGACACTGTGAAAAAGAGGCATAAGGTTTTCCATTGGACAGCAGAGGCTGAGACGAGCTTCAATCTGTTGAAGCGGAAGATTACTGAGCAGCCAATTCTGGTGCTGCCGGATTTTCAGAAGACCTTCCAAGTGAAGTGTGATGCCAGTGGGTATGATGTTGGAGGGGTTTTAAGTCAGGATGACAGGCCTGTTGCAGATTACAGCGAGAAGCTGGATGATGCAAAGATGAAGTACTCCACGTACGATAAGGAGTTCTATGCCATCATACACGCATTGAAAAAGTGGAGGCATTACTTGATACCCAAGGAATTCATTTTGTACAGCGATAATCACACATTGCAGTTCGTGAGTCAACGGGATAAGTTGAACCAGAAGCATGCGAAGTGGGTAGAGTATATGCAAAATTTCACGTTCGTGATAAAGCACATTTCAGGAACTGCGAACAAGGTAGCTGATGCCTTGAGTAGAAAAAGTTTATTGCTGCAGGAATTCAGGGTCAAAACCTTGGGTTTTGAAAATTTAAAGGATATGTATGCAGGTGATGCCGACTTTGGTGAGGCATACGAGGCAGCCGAGAACCCAGTTCTCAGGGATTGGAGTCCTTGGCTAGACTACCTGATCCAGGATGGATTGTTGTTTCGGGGCAAACAATTGTGCCTTCCAGATTGCTCTATGAGAGAGAATTTGGTGAAGGAAAAACATAGCGGAGGCTTAGCAGGTCATTTCGGACATGACAAGACATTTTCCAAGTTGAGAGAATCTTATTATTGGTCGGGCATGCACGCAGATGTTAAACGGTTTGTTGAAAGGTGTCGGATATGTCAACATGCGAAAGGCCGAAAGCAGAACACAGGGTTTTATCAGCCATTACCTATACCCGAGAGGCCATGGGAAGCCATCAGCATGGACTTTGTGTTGGGTTTACCGAGAACACAACGAGGATTTGATTCCATTTTTATAGTCGTTGACAGGTTTTCGAAGATGGCACATTTCATTCCGTCTCATAAGACCAGCGATGCAACCCACATCGCGAACTTGTTTTTTAAAGAGATCGTGCGATTGCATGGATTGTCGAGAAGCATAGTCTCGGACAGGGATACCAAGTTCATAGGTCATTTCTGGAGGACTCTATGGAAGAAGCTAGGGACTGACTTAGCATTCAACTCTTCTTACCATCCGCAGACAGATGGGCAGACAGAAGTAGTCAACATAAGCTTAGGGGATCTATTGAGAAGCCTGGTGACTGAGCACCATAGCAGTTGGGATCAGATCTTACCACGGGCAGAATTTGCGTACAACGATTCAGTGAATTGGAGTACAGGTAAGAGCCCATTTCAGATTTTGTATGGGACACAGCCAAGAGGAGTTTCTGAGCTCAGGGAGTCAGAACAGGCTGAAACTAGCAGTACAAGAGATGAGGAATTCGCTGAGGCAATGCAGGAACTTCACATGCAGGTGAAGCAGCGATTGCAGAAATCGAATCAGGAGTATAAGCGCAGAGCCGATCAAAGAAAGAGGCAGCTTCAGCTCGAATTTGGGGACATGGTTCTAGCGCACTTGAGAAAAGAAAGGTTCCCAAGGGGAACATACAACAAGCTCAAGATGAAGAAAATCGGGCCGTGTAGAGTCCTGAGAAAGTTCGGAGAGAACGCTTATGAGCTTGAGTTGCCAGAGGGCATCGGGATATCCCCGATATTTAATGTCTCGGACCTATACCCATATAAGGCCGAAGATGCAGGAGCTGGGAGTGTTGAGGAACCAGTGGTCCAGTGGCAGAAGCAGTTGCCAGTTGCACAGAAACCTGAGATGGAATGCATACTGGATAAAAGAGTTGGAAAGAAGACCAGGAGGAAGCAATATTTTGAATACCTGGTAAAATGGAAGAACCACCCAGTGGAAGATGCCAGCTGGGAAACAGAGGCAGTGATACAAAAGCATGGGCATAGTGTGTGGGAGCTCATGGACAGGAGCCCATGAAATCTTTTGAGCCGAGGAGTATGATGCAGGAGCATCTACGACTTCATCAAGCGAGCCAGCGCGTGGAGAAAAGAACATACAACTGGACAGCGCCAACACATATATTTTTGAATTACTTTGAATATTATTGCACCGCCATTTAACTGAAGCCATTCAAAGCTGAGCGCACTTGTATTATGTTATAGATAGGAAGGCATTTAATAGTTTTAATGCTGTTAGATAGGAATTAACTGTAGATTAGACAATTTTTCTTTCGAGAGGGAAAACAGAATATAGGCACCCTCCTTTGTATCATTGTATTATTATTCTGGATTATTCAGCATTAGCATTGAGAGAAGAAAGAACAGAGCAGAGAGCTTGTGAAGAAACTCCATGTACAGACATTGAATTAATAGGAAAGCTTTGATTCAATTTCATGGGTGTGTTTGATCTCTGGGTGTTGTTGATATTATGCTGTTGCATACTTGCTTCTTTTTATGCTTATCTTCTATACGCTGCTTATGTGATTGCCTATCAGGTTCGAAACCTAAGAGAATGAGAGAATAAGTTCCAAGTGTTTCACTGTTTGAACCAGGATATTCCTGCATAGAGTGCAGTAGAATTCCTCCGCATAGAGTGCGTTGAGGAGGTTCAGCCATGAAGCTCTTATTCTCGTCGACCAAAACCGTGTTGGGTTATTCGAGCCGTGCAGGTGAAGTGAAGGTCGGATTGAATTCTCAGTAGAAAGTCTGAGAAAAGAAAGGGCGGGGTTGCTGTGACTGTGAAAGCGCAAAACCTGGAAGACTTCAACACTTTGAAAGTTCTTGAAGGTGGAGCGCAGGCATCGTGCTCGAAGTCTCTGAGAGAGAGTCGGAGAGAGTTCATCTCAGGAGGGATAGTTCCACGTTCATGTTGTAGGAATAGGACTGGAAGAGATTTGAACCAAGGGAAAGCTTGGGAGCCAGAGGATTCTCAAGAGGAAGGGAATCGACGACTTGAAATTGTTGAGGAGAGTCACGAAATCCCGCAGACCGTCAGATCGCGGAGGAGTTGCGAGGAGTTTAACTCGCAAGTGTAAGAGAGAATCCGTTGCCATCGCACATATGCATATCGGGGTTGGCGAGTGAAAGAGTTGCATGCACGTCGATATCGCGAGTTGCGATTTCTCGATTTGATCGGAGCCGTCGATCATCGGAGGGACAGGTGGCACGAGATCCCGGAGTTGCATGCACGTCGATATCGCGAGTTGCGATTTCTCGATTTGATCGGAGCCGTCTATCGTCAGAGGGACAGGTGGCACGAGATCCCGAGGAGTCGGGACTCGGAACTTCGGCGTTTTCGAAGTCGAAGGGAGCATGGAGAAACAACGAAGTTCCGAGCTACGAAGGGTCCCACGGAGACAGAGCGGAGGACAACACGTGGCATCGCACATCGGCGTTCGGGGTTTTGAGAGGTAAGTTAATCACCACCTTTCATCTGTCGATTTCCCGATAGGGAAATCCCCGATATATAGAAGGGTTGATCGTTGACATCGGGGATCGGGATTCGGAGTTTCACATTGCACGGGAAGTGCACACAAGGTTCGCGAATCCGCGAAACCCGATTTCCCGACTGACAAAAGGGAGATCGCTGAGAAGAGCACTGTGGGTAGAAGACTCCCAAGGGAGTCAGAAGAGTTGTTAACTCTTCGGGGCATGCTGTTGAAGGTCCTGGAGGGCGACCGTGTCGTTGAGGGCGCGGGTTGCGTCACAGTGCACATTGTTTCTCTACACAAAAAAAAATTCTTGGTGCTCACAAAATTTTTCAATGAATATACAACACTCTTCAAAGTGTCCACCTTCTTGTCTCCAACTATGTCTCTCACAACATGATACTAAACATCAATATGCTTTTTCTTAGAATGATAAATTAGGTTCTTTGCAAGAAAAATTGCAAAGGTAGTCTTGAAAGAGATAATTGGAGGTATGTGTTTTAGGGAATTAAGGTGTTGAGGAAGAAGGATAGAAAACAAAGGAAGAGGGGGCATTATCTTTGTCATTTGAGGATTATTGATCAATAGAAAAAAAAGACTTATAATTCTTGAGAAAAGGGGCATGGAGGATCTCATGTAGTGATAAGGAGAAGAATACAAACCTTGAGAAATAAAACAATATTCCATTGTAAGATCAAGAAAGATAACAAAATTTCATTGTAAGTCTGAGTCAACACTAAAACTACAAGGCATAATTATTGTTTCAATAAAACAATATAGTTTTTTAAAACACTTCTTCAAGAGGTTTCTAATTTAATATTATTGTTTCCTCTATTGTGATGTGTCTCGTTTTATTCCTTTATGTGTTGTGTGTTCTAAGAATTGCATCGCCTATAAGTAGTTGATTGCACTAATTTGATATTAGAGTAGGTTTGATACATGTGTGAGAATGATTTCAATAATGAGTTTGTTGGGTTGAATAGTTGAGGGAGAACAAATTGTTGTGGAATGCAAATAGATGCATAGAACTATGAAGGAAGGAAAATTAGTATAAGAACATAGAAGAGGAGGAATACTAGTCTAATGGGATCTAGTATAAACAAGAGGAGGTGATAAAAAATTCTATATGAGTTGTTGAGAGATATGTTTACTAGAATGGACTATATGAAGGAAATCCAAAGACGAGGAGGAGCTACAATAGATCTTTGTGATGATGAATAGGAATTGGAAGTAATCCTAGGATGGAGATCCCTACCTACTTGGGAATTCTAAACCCAAAAGAACTTGTGCATTGGATTGGGGAAATGGAGAAATATTCAAATTCAACCAAATCAAAGACCTTAATAAAATGAAGCTTACATGCAACAAGTTGAAGGGTCGTGCATCCTTGCAACTGGATAATCTACTATTCAAGAAGAAAAAAAAGGGAAAGAAGAAAAGTAGGGCCCTGGTAGGATGGTTGGCAAGATTAAGGGGAAATTATTACATGTGGATTATTCCTTGAAATTATTACTGTATCCAATTATTGCTTGATAATCTTCCACATAGGTAATTTCATGAATAAGTTGTGTGATGTTTTTCTAATGGATTTCAATCATCTTTTGTTGGGAAGGTTAAGGAAATTCGATAGGAATGTCACTCATGAAGGAAATATGAATGTATTCTTGTTAGATAAGGTAGAAGAATATTTATATCATTTCCCATGAAGGAGGAAAAATGGGGAAGGCCCAAAGGGGACATCAACAAAATAACATATAAATGTTGTGTACAATGAAGGAATTCTTGAGAAAGTGAAGAAAGAAAAATGGTGTTTCTCCATTATGCCCCGAGATGCCGAATTTGAATAAGAGAAGAGTGAGATAACAATGGAGGTCAAAGAGTTTCTAATTGAGTATAAGGATGTTGTTTAGAAAAACTTCTAAGGGGATTACAATGTTTGAGGAGCATTTCCCATCAAATAGTGATGCAGGAGCATCTCTCCACGTCAGCCAGCTAGCTAGCCAGCCACGTCAGCACGTGCATTCAAAGCTGAAGAGAGGCGCAACCCTCGTCTTCCATTTTGAATTTGAATGTAATTTAATGTTTAGGTTGTTGAGCCGTGAAGCCATGCCTTTGCATAGGCATTAGAGTAGATAGGCCTTTAATGTTTGTAAGGCTGAGATCTAGATCTGATTTCTGGACTAGAGAGCCCATTCAATGTAATTGAATAGGGTAGGTGAGGTTGGAGGGAAGCACTCTAAGAGCCCCCTCATGTAAAATATCTTGGGGTGGTAATTGTATCTTGATGGGAGAGAGTCTGCGAGTAGAGAGTAGAAGAGAAAGAGCCAAGACTCTGTGAAAGTCTGAGCTCAGGAACACCTTGTAAAAATAGGCATTTTTCCATTTAAATACAAACAACAGTTTTTCCTGCATAATTCTTGTGTTGAATGAATACCTTTGAGTGTTCTTTATATTCTGTAGATGTATGCTAGACATTTGCAGGGAGTTGTTTTGATTTCAATCTTGAGAGGTTCTTTGATGTTTCATGCCAGGAGGGCATGACATAGTACTGCGGTCTCTAAATACCGGTGCATAGAAGCACTTCTGAACTCTGCAGAGTCAGACAAAGATGTGCCAGGTGGGCACAGAAACTGGAATCAACAATTCAGAGGAAGACCTTTGAGGTTGTTGAACACCTCAGGAGGCAAGGCTATGGAGAACACAGTTGCAGACAAAATCTCTGAGGAGTTCCGTAAAGCTTTGCCAGGTGGGCATTGAGCCAGTGCAAGGAGGGCATAGAGAAAGAACTCTGTTGTGAGTTCATAAGAAGCAAGAATCACTGAGGATTCTTGATACTCTGCCAAGAGGGCATTGAGTAAGTTCCAGAGTGCACAAGAGGAACTCTTTGAGTTCAGAGATAGAAGAAGAATCTAGGGAAGGATCTTCGCAGGGTTGTTGAACACCCTGAGTACTCAGTGATAAGTTGTTTGAGTAGAAGGATAGCCAGGAGAGCATATGAATTCTCCATCTGAGGGAGAAAGGAAAAAGGACGAGTTTCCTTGGAGGTCGAAGCTACAAGAAAGCTTAGGAAAGATAACACCTTGTATGCATAGAGGTTCTACAAGAAGTGCAGAAGCCGAAGAATCCTTTGAGGATTCGAGGAGAGAAGCTCAGGAGGAGTAGCGTTCATATGCGCAAGTGAGGATTCAAAGTTGTGAAGCTCCCAGAGAAAAGAAACAAAGGTTGAGGCCTTTGAGAACTTGAAATTCTTCCAAGTCCGGAAGAGAAGTGCCAAGGCTCAGTAGGAGCAATAACTGTCGTCAGATCAGCCGAGAAGATATGGACCGTTGAAGGATTTCACGTCCAGGAGCCAATACAGGAAGAGTGCACAAGAGAGATGATCTGAGCCATCAGATATTGAGAAAATAATCCGATAGCCATTGGATCTGTCAATATCTACTCGAGTTTTAAAACCTCACGTGAAAAGAAGTAGAGCGAAAGTCCCAAAAGGGTCGTATCTGGATATCGGCATTCGGGAGTTCGGGAGTCTGGAGGACGAGAGTCTGGAAATTTGACATCCGAAGTCCCAAAATTGCGAAAGAATCAGGACCGTCCATCTGGGAGTGGACAGGTGGCATGCTCGCCAACACGGAGGTCAGACTTACATTGACCATTTCGGGGTTTCGTGAGTCAGAGATCCAAGAGCACAGCATCCGGATTCGCAAAGTCGCGAAGTCCGAAAACTCCAAAAATGTCGGAAGTTCCATCGTGGGACCCGCATAGATGACGTGTCAGAATTTCACCAGTTTGACATATCGGAGGGTAAGAGGTCAAGACTCTTGTCTCAAAATTTTTGAAGTCGCGAAGTCACGAGAGAATCGTAGCCATCAATCTGAGGAGGAAAGGTGGCAGAGATCTAGGGATCTCACGAACTTAGAGGTTCGTAGTGTGAGAGCCCATGAATTGGGTGCTCCAAGTCACGAGTGGTGAAGTCGCGAGGAGCGGAGACAGCCGTTGGATCCGGATCAAGGGAGGACCATTGGATCAGAGCCTCATTGCAAATTTCACGTATTCGGAGGTTCAGAGGTTGAGAGGACCTCATCTCGACTACAGAAGTTGTGAAGTGCCGAGATCTGAGGCATCAGTGTGGACACGTGGCAGAACCTCAAGGTGGACCCACGTGATTGACAGGTGGACACACGTCACCTGGAGAAGGGAGTCAACGCTCCGTTGACTTCTCGTGTATCGGAGGTTCACGGGATAAGAGAGTGAAGGTTCGACACTTCAACCTGTGAGTTTGCGAGTAAGAGAAAATCATCAAGGAATAAGTCAAACCGGCATTGACTTATCATGTTTTGAAAGATCGCAATAGGAGGGCACGAGAGTTTGACCCACGAACTCGCGAAGGGGCGAGTTGCGAGAGGCACTGGTATTTAATCCCTGGCCCACGGTTATGTGTGGAGGGCGTTGACAAGGAAAGGAGTCAACACCCCGTTGACTTCTCACGTCTCGGGGATTTGCAATATAAGAACATGGGAGCTTGATGTTGAAACTCGTGAAGTGGTGAGTAGCGAGAGGTGATAGTGCTTAGCCTAGCTGGTCGTCACGCTCAGAAGAGGCTGGAAAAAGAGGATCCATACCCATATCACCATTTCAGGTATCGAAATATTGAGAAGGAGGAGTCGAGAGCTTCGACTTGCGAACTCGCGAGATCGTGAGATTGTGGCAAGTGACTTTGGGGTTGGCCCTTGGTCACAGCGTTGTGGTCGCTTGTGAAGATAAGAGCTTGCACCTAGTGCTGTTCACACAGGGGAGTTCCCGAAGGACATGGGGATCGATTTTGACTGAGATTTCGGTGGGAATCAAAAGAGTCGCTTCGGCTCATTGAATAGAGTGAACAATCCTTAAGACTGGGAGGTCGCGCAGAGACT
Organism: Picea engelmannii; assembly: GCA_009831015.1. Taxonomy (NCBI): domain Eukaryota; kingdom Viridiplantae; phylum Streptophyta; class Pinopsida; order Pinales; family Pinaceae; genus Picea; species Picea engelmannii. The sequence continues at coordinate 385,387 of ML779473.1, forward strand.
CTACCAAGGTAGAGGTGTGGCATCTGCATCAGTTTGGTATTAGAGCGGGGAACTCTATTTGTATTTTTCAAGCAAAGGGAGAAGACAAAGGAAGACAAAGTGCTAGAGACTCTGTAAGGATTATTTGCAGGTAGGCAACAGTCCATAGACAGTCATAAGGACTGTAGGAGAAGCTGGGAACACTCAGGATCTCAGAGTGATAGCAACAGATTTGTCAGTAGGGCAGACAGGAATAGAAAGATGGCTACTAAACGCCATACGAGTGCTGGAAGGAAAAACCCGGAGCTGATGAGCGAAGCTGAATGGGATGAAGAACTCGCTGAGATGAACATGAGGATGGATGAACTTTCATTGGATATGCAACATAATACCAGGTCAAGATGGGTATATGAATGGTCCATGAAGACGAAGATAAAATGGCTAGTCAAGCAGTTGATGGTCATAAGACAGGGTAGACTATTCAGAAGGTGGTTGAGGCATCCTGAAAACCTCAATAAACCAGAAGAGAGGGTTAATGTAACATCCCCACTACCCAAATTAAAAAATTTTGGGTTTAGTTCTCAACAATGAGAATCCCCGAAGCTTGTAGCCGCCAAATGCCAAACCCGATCCACGGGTCTTTCATTCACCTATACTGCTACCTTCACCTACACAGTAGTCTTCCCTGATCCCAATTTCAGGTTATCGGGGCTCCGTCTTTCCCGTAGTCAAAGGTTCTTGTACTCTGTAATTCCCGATGGCCGATGAACTCCTTTTTGGCCTTAGCCCCTCCCTGGCTAGGCTCCTAGTCCACACGACCGTGTACCCAAGACCTCAGCCTTATGGATTTTCCTTTCGTCGGGGTTTCGGGCTTTCGAATATCGAAGTGCATATGCACCAAACCTCTTTTCAACGGAATCCCCGATTTCCCAATGCACAGACTCCCGATTTGACGTCACCAGGAATCCCTTCCTCCGTAACCAAAATCAACGGCTCCTGATCTCCTTACCCGCGGTGCCGACAACTGGTTCCCACTCAAGGGGTCTTCCACTGCCCCGGATATGCTACCAACTGTCCCCCACTGATCAGGGTATCGCGTTTCGCATTTTCGAAGTGCACAAACCTCTTGTCACCGGGATCCCCGATTTCCCAATGACCCAAATGCCGATAGACGGCTTCCTTGTCGGGCCTTCCTCAATGGCTCCGATCTCTGCCACGTGTATCCTCGAGCGGACGGTCTTGATTCCTCCGGGATTTCGAGACTTTCGACGTCCCGGTTCTTTCGCCCTCAGAAATCCCGATTTCCCGATGGCTCCATCTCTCTGACACGCGTCCTAAATGGATGGAAAATCAAGATGAGCTCTTGGGGTTCGCGACTTATAGCGTCCCGATTCCCTCAGCCAGGAGGACCTCCGATATACCGATGGCCAATATCCCGACTCTCTCCGGATTCTAACACCTGTCCCTCTAAACGGACGGCTCGGGTTATTTCGAGATTTTCACCTGGGACTTCCCCGTTCTCTTGTCCCTGGAAATGTCGATTTCCCGATGCACCAAACGCCGATGGCGCTTGATCTCTGCCACATGTCCTCTACCAACGAACAGTCCAGATCTTGTCGGTAAATCGCGGATCGCTATTCCAGGTGGCAAGAGTTCTAAGTATTCGAAAACCCCAATATGCCGAACTCCGACTCTTTGGGATCCTCTGCCATGTGTCCCTGCTGTTTGGACGGCTCAGATCCTATCGGGAATTCAAAAATCGCGACTTCCTATTGCAACGGTTTCACACTCCTAAATTCTCCGATGGGTGAAATATCGATGACTCCCCGAAACACTGACACGTGTCCTGCCGAGATCAATAGTTAGGATCTGTTCTCGAGATTTCGAGAACCACCAGGCCTCGATTCTCAGACTCAAAAAAACCCCGATGACCCTGTTGTCCCGATGACTTCTCCGGGATGTTGACACGTGTCCTTCCAAGATCAACGGCTAGGAATCTTCCTCTGCACACTAGAGTTTAACTCCGGTGCATCTTCTCGAGATCTGATGGTTGTCGGGACTATGATCTAAGATCCGACGGTTCAGATCATTTCTCCTGCACGCTCCCCTTCCAGAAGTTATACTCCGTGCAACTCCTCCCGATCCCACGGTTTACGGGATTTCTTCTCCAGATCCGATGGTTCAGATCACTTCCTCGCATGCCTACCCCTGCAGTTAACCCCAGCGCAGCTTCTCCAGAACCAACGGCTGACGGGTAATTTGGACTGAGATCTAGCGGTCCAGATTCGTTCTTTTGGGTCTTGGGGTCTACGATCCCAATTTTCTCGTTGCTCACGATGATAGAGGACA
>ML779473.1:409011-426818 GCA_009831015.1 Picea engelmannii
TGACAGGTTTATCTTCTCCATAAATTGAATTGTTATATATAAGTTTTTGCATAACAGGTTTCCCTTATTGCAGGAATTTATAATCATAAGATTGTTATGATTTTCTTTTATGTCTTGTTTGTCCTGTAAAACACTTCAAGGAGTAGCACAACCTATCATTTACGAAAAGCTTATGGACTAACCGGTGCGAGTTTCCTCCTCCGACCAGCTTAGAAGTTATCATACACAGGGCAGACTTGGAGCGTTTCCAGGTCAACTAGTCTGTTGTTTATTGTTTTTATTAAGTATTTTAATATAGATATAAGTTTAATTAGATTTATATTAGATTGTTTAATTTCAGTAAATATATTAGATTGTTTAATTTCAGTAATGTTTATTTCTTTTTCATAAAATATAAAAATCAAAAAGAGATCCTTGGTTGTCTTAGGGCAGAAAACACATAAGTTTTGTAGGTTTTAATTAAATCTGTAGGCTATTTATAGTGTACATTTGTGAATAAGTAATATTGCAGCTGGTAATTAAATAGCTGATTTGAGTTATTATAATAGTAATTAGTAGATTGTACATAATAGTTAGAATAGTTAGATTTAGTTTTAGTTTAATTCAGTAGTTCGTCTTAATTAGATTAGTGTATTAGTTAGCCAGTTTTAATTTGTTTGTTTTCTTTGTCTTAGATTACTTAGCTCAGATCAATTCTCTCTTTGGTTTTCTTAAAAGACCTTAGAGCGGCCAACGGAGCCGTTAAACTCGTCAGGGTGGTTCATTCCAAACGGCTTGGGTTATTTAGACAACCCCGGACCGGTTCCACTCTCCCAGTTGACGGACGGTCAATTTTGCCCGTCAACAAATGGCACTAGAAAGAGGGCATGAACTTAATTAATGGCACGAGGCGGTCGCAAGACTGCTCCTCCACCTAATCGCACCCCTATAGTGACTAGAATCCGTTCACAAGATAACATTCCCCCTCAAACAACAACTACTTCAACCGAAGATCCACAGATCACAGTTGAGCCAACAACCCCTAATCCTACAGTTGGTGATTTCCAAGAGATTGTTCGTCAATATCTTATCAGAACACATAGTGCCTTAGCAAGTCTTAGGAGACCAAACAACCCGTGGGGCCAACCTTTAGACTTCTCTGATATTAGAGAACAGTTAGGTGATATAGGCCTCACTGTGAATCCAACAGATCCAGACACAAATCCTGCTGCAGGAGGATCTGGGATACCTCCTTCACCACCTCCCTCATCTCCTTCCTCTTCTGGAGGAGATTCCTCTTCTGACGAAGGCAACTCACCTTCTCGGCCTTCCACACCCAATTCCCCAATGGAAAATCAGAACAACCCTGCTAGACCTTGGTTGGACCAGGATGTTGTAGCTGTACCTGGAGCCCAACACCCTTTACCTAAGCACCCAGAAAAATGGCTTCCTAAGTTTGATCCTGATTCAAAACAGATAGCTGAAGATCATATCAAAAAATTTATGTTAGCCATCAAACTCCGTAATGTTGAACATGAAGATGTGGTCTGTATATTGTTCCCTTACACCTTTGAGGGTAATGCGTCCACTTGGTACTTTGCCCAACAGCCCCACACCATAGTGTCTTGGGAAAAATTTGAGTCATGTTTTTTGGAAAAATTCGGAGATGGCAAACCTCCGGAATTTTTAGTCATGGATCTTTCAAACTTAAAAATGAATTCAAAAGAAAAAGTTAAAGATTTTAATCAAAGATTTTTAACACTCAAAAATCGAATCCCTGTAGACTCTATGCCTGCTGAGAGTCTTGTAATAGCTTACTACACTAAAGCTCTACATCAAAGTATAGCTATTTGGGTTAAAAGGTCTAAAAAGGCTACGTTGTTAGAAGCTTTCGAAGAGGCTACTCAGATTGAAAAATACATACTTAGTCTTAAAGATTCCTCTAGCAACGAAACTGAGACTTTTTCTTCTTCCAAAAAGAAGATTGAAATTCTTTCCAGACCTACACAGAACAAAACACAACCCGAAAACTCTGATTTGGAAAATTTAACCAAAGTTGTACAAAAATTATCTAATCAAGTTATAGATTTAAAAAGGTCGACTGAAGAAGCCTGATCGAGTAAAGGACCTTACAAACCTCCTTTCAGAAAGCCTTTTCCCACCAGCCGGCCTAATTCAAACCCTGAAGGCTTGAACCTAGAAAGTTTGCAATGTGCTCTCCAGACAATTCTAGGAGCCCAAGATGACTTGATCCCCCCTGAAATCCCTCAAGAGGAAATCGAGCAGGAAACAACTCAAGAAGAAGAGTCTTCTCCAAATATCTTTGGACATTTCTCGGATAGTATCTTTCAAGCCAACTTCGAGACTATTCACCCTTAAAATACTAGGAGTAAGACAACAAATAAACCTCTTGCCGAGAACACTACAACTTTACCTCCAAAGCCATCTAAATCAGTAGAAACAAAACAAAGTAATGCTGGCGCTAAATTAGATTATGATGTTGTTGAAGATCTTAAAAAATTACGGGCTAACATTTCTATTTATGAGTTGTTGAAATTTCCATTTTTGTTACAGAAGATGTTGCAAAATATTTTAGACAATGGCAAGAGTCGTATTTCAAATGGTAATAAGGTTGTGCAAAGCAAGGTCCCGCAGAAGACTTCCACAAAAAATAATCATGATCCTCAAGATAAAGGAAGCCTCCCTATACCAAATGTAAATAATGTAAATGGTGTAAATAATGTAACTAACGCAAGTAATGTAGACAAAGTAGCATTAGAAACCACGAGTAGGAAACCACAAGCTACAACTCTAAGTACTCACAAAAATGTACCTCCTTTTATTTTAAATTTCGAAATCCTCAATAGAAATGTGCATAATTGCATGGTTGACTCAGGAGCATTGTCAAATGTGATGCCTTGGTTAGTCTGCCAAAAGATTAACGCTGAAGTAGAACCATCTTCTTTGAAAATCATACAACTTGATCGAACAGATTTTAAATTTATAGGTGAACTGAAAAATGTATTAATTAGATAATCGTCTAACCCAAAGGTTCATCAGGTTATTGATATAATTGTGGTGGATATTCCAGAAGTGTATGGTATGTTTTTGAGCAGGGACTGGTTGGAGCAATTACATGGTTACTTCGCAACGGATTGGTCTCACTTATGGCTTCCAGAAAATGGTAGTCCCAACAAGATCAGGGTGAATCGTGAGTGTTACCTCAAGTTCACGGTAACAGACTTGAATGACCCCAATGAACCATATACACCTCCGGCGGATTCACCTGAAGTCCAAGGGATGGACACCTTCTTCAGAAATTTCACGGCTGAAGTTTCACCTATCAACAATCCACAACAGCAACCCGAGATCATAGCATGTACACAACCAATAGCTTCTATCCAACAGTCCCATGAGCCCGATGGAAATCAAATTTGGTCTTTATATTTCGACGGTTCCAAGTCTAAAGAAGGCGCTGGTGCAGGCTGCATCATTATCGATCCGACAGGTAACAAAACATTATTGGCTTGTAGATTAGAATTTGAATGTACTAATAATATTGCAGAATATGAGGCTTTATTGCAAGGTATCAGAAAATCCTTAGACATGCACATTCAAAATCTAATTGTATTCGGCGACTCTGAGATAGTGGTCAGGCAGGTGAGAAATTCTATAGATTGTCTTTCCCCGCATCTCAAATGTTACCAGTCTGAGGTATGGAGTTTAAAGAACAAATTTTCTGCTTTTAATATAAACTCCATTCCTAGATTAAATAACGTTGAAGAATATCTACTTGCTAATGTTGCTTCTAAAATTCTTCTTGCAGAAGGCTTATCTCCAAACGCATTCTCTGTCGACCTATTGTTTTGACCATCTGTTCCTGACAATATCACAAACTGGAGAGTATTTGATGATGATCAGCATATCATTAACTTTCTGCACATGGAAGAAACCTTTCAAGGTGTTGTGATAGATTAACAAACACACGACGACAATTTGCACGACTTTACGGTAATACCTAATCCGAAATCTCCTGAAGCTCTATCAAACATGGTAAATCTCATACCCAAATCTGTTGTTAGACTAGAAAATTTCTATGATTTTGAAGATAAATTTAAAAAGACGGTCAATTGTAAAACCAACAGTTCTTCATTGTCTTATGAAAAATTCAATTTAGGAACTAGTGAAAATCCCCAGTGTATCAACTTAGGCTTGGGATGTTCTAGACAAGAAAAAGCTACTTTTGTTAAATTGTTTAAAGAATTCAAGGATGTCTTTGCTTGGAATTACGATGATCTCAAAATATTCGATCCTAATATTATACAGCATGTCATCCCGATGAAGCCCCAAACCTTACCCTTCCAACAGAAACTGAGGAAAATGCATCCTAAACTAGAACCGATCGTACAAAAAGAATTGAATAAACTCCTAGGTGCTAAAATAATTTTTCCTGTTAGACACACTCAATGGGTATTCAACCTTGTCCCAGTCCGAAATAAAAATGGGGAAATTCGACTTTGTGTCGATTTCCGAAACCTCAACAAAGCATCTGATAAAGATAATTATCCTGTCCCTCCTATGGAACAGATCCTACAACAAGTATTTGGTTCCGAGAGGCTATCCTTACTAGATGGTTTCTTTGGATACAACCAAGTCTTGATGTCTCCATCAGACCAATTAAAAACTACCTCCCGTACTCCGTGGGGCACTTATGCTTATCGAAAAATGCCTTTTGGATTGATTAATGCCGGTGCTACCTTTCAGAGAGAAATGGATATTTCTTTCAGAGGCTTAATCAATCACTCCATAGTAGTCTACTTAGATGATGTGACCATTTATTCTAAAAACAAAGACGATCATCTAACTCACTTACGAGCCGTTCTGCTACGATGTCGCAAATACGACATCTCCTTGAACCCCAAGAAGTCCATCTTTGTAGTAGAACAGGGTAAACTACTAGGATTCATTGTGTCTAGTGATGGAATGATTATTGACCCCAAGAGGACCCAAGTCATCACTAAACTTCCCCCACCTACCTCCAAACAATCCATGCAGTCTTTCCTAGGCCAGATTAATTTCGTGAGAAGATTTGTCTCCAGTTTCTCCGAAATGGTCAGGCCTCTCCAGAACCTGATTAAGAAAGACACCCAATATCACTGGGGACCCAAAGAAAACCAAGCTTTCAATGCTATAAAGAAGGCCATAATAGACGCTCTGTCTCTCATGAGCCCTGATTTCTCTCAAGACTTTACACTCTATACTTTTGCCTCTGATCGTTCCTATGCCGCGGTCCTAACTCAGAAGAATTCTGAAAACAACGAAGTACCCATCGCCTTTATGAGCTCTGCTTTCAAAGGTGATGAACTTAACTACCCGGCGGTTGACCAGCAAGCCTACGCTATCTTCAAGGCAGTTAAGCATTTCCGGTCATATCTTTTGAGGTCAAGGACGAAGGTCATTGCCCCCTACCCTGCCGTAAGGAACTTATTAGTGCAGAAGGAGTTAGGAGAGAAAAGAGCCAACTGGGTCACCTCATTACAGGAGTATGACTTAGAGACCACCCCAGCACAGATTGTGAGAGGCCAAGTATTGTGTAAGCTGGTTGTTGATTCAGAAACCAAACAACAAGAAGATAGTGATACGTCAGACCTAGAACAATGCGATCAGAATTTGATTTGTTGCGTACAAAACCTCGTAAGTCCTTGGTACGACGATATTCGATTTTGTCTTCAACATGGATCAGCACCCCGTCACCTTGACCCTGCCAAGAGAAGAGCGTTGAGACTAAAGTCCACCTCCTTTCATTTAGTTAACGGTATACTGTTTCGTCATAATTTCGACGGCGTACTGATGCGTTGTCTTGAAAAGGACGAAGCAGAAAGAGTATTGCTTGAGTTACATGCAGGAGAAGCTGGTGGTCACTTCGGTGGCGATACCACTGCTCATAAGGTTTTAAGATCCGGTTACTACTAGCCAACACTTTTTAGGGACGCCCACGCCTTGTGTCGTAAATGTATCATTTGTCAGAAAGCGTCAGGGCGATTGCAAAAACCAGCCTTCCCTTTACAACCCGTTTCAGTCGATTCTCCTTTCCAGAAATGGGGCCTTGATATCATAGGTCTTATTAACCCTTCATCCTCACAACAACACAAGCTGTATATTGTGACAACCACTGATTACTTTACTCGATGGCCTGAAGCCGCCGCGCTGAGAACTATTAACACAAGTCAGGTGATCACTTTTCTAAACTCGAATATCATCACCCATTTTGGTATCCCTGATTGTCTAGTCTTTGATAATGCTTCATACTTTTCTTCTCTTGAGATGACTGAGTTCTCCTTAGAAAAGGGAATAAAGCTGAAGTATTCTGCTAGTTATTACCCTCAGGGTAACGACTTAGATGAATCAACAAACATGAACTTGATCAAGATTATCAAGAGAACCGTGGCTGAAAATCACAAGAATTGGCACAACGCACTGCTAAATGCACTGTGGGCTGATAGGGTAACACCCAAAGCTGCTATAGGTAACTCTCCCTTTTTTCTTGTTTATGGCAGAGAAGCCATTCTGCCACCTCATATTCTTCTTCCTTCGCTCCAATTGCCACAAAAAGTTCAAGAAGAAGATTGTCCCCCTTTAGAAAGCCGTATTAATGCTTTAATGAAGTTAGAAGAGGTTAGAACTCAAGCTAAGCGTGAACTAGACCAACATCAACAACTGATTAAAAGCTGGTTCGATTCTAATTCTACTTCTGATAGGAATTTTGAAGTAGGCGATCTCATCTTAAAGTGGGACAAACCACACGAAGGGATGGGTGAACACACCAAATTTTAAAATTTGTGGCTTGGGCCATTTTTGGTTGCTGAAAAGTTGGGTCCTAGTTCCTTTTGTTTGCAGAATCTTGAAGGGCAGCTCGACACCTATCCGATGAATGGTCAAGCCCTGAAAAGATACTTTTCTTGATTTCTACCATTGTATATTATGTAAATATCTCCTTTTGTTTTTATTTTTTGCCTTTGTTTTCATTTTTGGTTTTGATTTAATTGATCAGTTTTTTGTGTTTTTTGAAACATATGCATGCCTGTGCACTGAGCTATTCAGACAAAGACCACGAAAAAATCTCTTCGCTGAAATAACTTCTGAAAGGTTGTACGAACATCAGTGACATATTTCTAAAAATGATATTTATGTTGGGAAATTTTGTTGTTTGAAAGAAGTTTATTGATTTCAATCCTTGAGTGAAGTTTGTCATGATCATGTTTATCTTTTTATGCTATCCCTTTTCCGTAAATGAATGAATCAAAAGGATGTCTCCCTGTCATAGTAAGTTGTTTTAGAAATAAAACATTTCTGGAGCTGAATAAAGGACAGCATGAAAAAATTCTGATGAGGTCAAAAAAAAATATATATATGATAAAATATCTAGATCTTTCAGCACCACCCCGCTCAGCTAAACACAAAAGAAAAACAAAATAAAAATGTCAATAAGAGTTGTGGGAAGTGTTTGTAAAACCGTCGGGATACTGAACAAGTCCGCTGGCAGTGGGTAAATGCAAACATGGCACCAAGACAACTTCGCTGGGGTACTGAACAGGCCCGCTGGCAGCGAAGCAATGTCGGGTAAATGAAAATATGAAGAAAAAATTACAAGAAACTCCTTTTAAAGTCCTTTATTCTAATCTAGAACTTCTTGACAGGATATAGACGTCCGAGTGGGTTAAATGGCAACCCTGTCGAGGCTATGGACGCCTGCTGGCAGCAGTGGCCATGCCAACTGTATTGAAGATTTTATCATAAAAATCATGGCTTGCTGATCTTAAGACTGTTATCAGTTTGCATCTTTTAAAACATCGCTGGAAAAAAATGGTAGAGGATGATGTTTGTACGATTTTCTGGTTGTTGTTTTTGAGTTCAATTTTTATTTGTCATCTTAATCTGAATTTGTTCCTTTTGACAGAGATAATTGCTTCTCCCAGTGTGTCACCATTGTTGGTAGCCAATTCAATTTTTTTTAATTTCCCTAAAAGCTGCCTACACCTATGTCTCTTGAATTCCAAATTTCTGTCGCATTTCGCAAAAGACGACACTTTCATTTCAAGCGACATTTGCAAATTCGTTTCAATTTAGTTTTCACGACTGAAAGCGTGAAAACTCATCCATCGTCATTTGGACTGTTATAATCTTCTCATTGATATGCTGATTGGTACTTACCTTTGGTTTATTTTTCGAACTATGTCCATTTGTTTATCATCACTCTAATTGTGCAACTTGATTTTTTAATTGATAAGGCATTGAATTTGTTGATTGATGAATTGATTATATAGAGGTCATGGTGGATTAAAGTTTTCTTTATGATATGATCCTATTATTATGAGCTCTCGACTTATAGATTTTATAAAATCTCTTGTTGCAAATGTTTTATAAACTTGGACTATGCAACAAGCGCATGGGTCAAAGGTGAGTTTGGTGTCATGGCAATGTTTTACACTTGGTGCATTGGTGAAACTTTTGGATTTCATGTTGGTTTGAACTATACACTTGGCGCATTAATATAACATATGGTTTTGGTTTTACATTTGCTTAATGGCACGTTGATATGGTTATTCACCAATTCGGGTTGGCCGATTAATATGTTTTAAACGTTATTATTATTGATTGAACAGCACGGTACTGTGCCATTAATACAATTCATGGTGGTGATAATCCCACCACCTTCACATGCATTACATTGATTCATTCCCCTTTGAGCGCTTGCAGCTGTTAAGCCCTATCGATTTTTACTCCTGCATATTGTATTGTTCAAACCAAACCCTACCATGCACCCGCACCATGGCTCCAGTCGTAAGAGATGAGCCCAATGGTAGCCAGGCACTGTTAATGTTTGATGGTGCTTACAGCGACCTGGAGGAATTCGGGTGGCTCCCGTTCATACAAAAGTTTGATGGCTTTAACCCTGGTGTGGCTCGACAATTTGCATTAACCTTCGATAGCTGCCGAGCCAAGGTTGGGGATGTCCAGTTAGAAATTGATGAGCAATTTCTTAGTTTGGCTACTGGTCTGCCTCCTACTGGTCAGAAATGGTCCAAAAATTGCAAAGTGGAAGATGTCCCGTGGACATTACCCTTCCAGTCACAAAGGGTGAGTTCTTGTGACAAGGGTTTGCCTGCAAATATGTTGAAGCAACGCTGGCGCGACTTGCTGATGGTAATCAAGCAGTTCATTACCTGCGAGGGCCGGTATGGTTTCGTTTTCTTGTACCACCTTCGGCTTTAATGGGTTATGAACTTAATATGCCTCACTACTTGCATAGGAGTTTGTTTAAAATGTCTAAAAGGTTCAAACGGAACCAGTCCGATACCAGTATTTTCCATTTCGGGTTAATTAAAATGCTTATGGTTTATGAGTTGGGGTTACACCGAGATTATTGGGAGGATTTTCTTAAACATAATAATTTTGGTGACTCGAGCCTACCACAGGTTGATAAACCCATGGTGAGCGAGAGTAAGTCGATACCCCCTGTGCCTTACAGTGCTCTGTTGCCTACACCCCTATCCGATTCACCTATCGACCTACCCGGTTCTGCTACCAGTCATGTCGAAAATACTAAACCCGTGGCTAAAAATCCTAAGACTAAACCTACTGCCAATTCTAAAGGAAAGAAGAACGCCCGGTTAATCTCTCGCATGGAAAGAAATAAACCAAAGGCACCTGTTAATCCTGACCCTATCATGGTTAGTGAAGATTCTGACTCAGAGATTGAACGTTACCTGGCAAGTGAATATCCCTATTCCGAAGGTCTGTGTGACAAACCCTCATACGATTTTGTGAACAATCTACCACCGTGGTTACAAAATGATCCTAATTATCCAGACATCAAAATGCCTTGTGAAACCCCTGGTGACTCGTCTAAACCCCCTCCTGCTCCAACCGAAACAACTGCTCCACCATGTGAACAGTGTGGCTCGTGGTTGGAAAGGTATTACCTCGATGTGCCAATGATGCAGTCTAGAATCCACGTTCTGGAAGATCAAGTGGCAAGGCTTACCAGCCAGAAGGAAAACATGCCTTCCACTGATAAGAAGCAGCGAACAACAAGATCAATTTTGTTTAAGAATATGGAGTCTGTTACAGCGGTTGTGAACTCAAAGCTAGCATAGTCCAAATAGTCGCACTGGTATGATCATCACCTGTTTATATGATGAACTCACAGCTCTGTGTATAGCCTCGAGTTGAAATTGGTTAATAAGCATGAATTTGTTGTATATAAGTTTGATTAATCGATTTTCGAATTGGTTTTGATTAGATTTAGTTCTGATCTAATTGATCATGATTGTATTTGATTGTTTTGGATACTCTGTTATTTATTGAAGATTATTCATATCTTTTCTAAACACAGGTTATCCCAATTTTGGAACACAGTCAATATCTCATTTCGAATTGGTTATATCCTATGCGATATGGTTGGAAAATTGGTTAGCTGTTGTGATTGTATATTCTATGTTCGGACCAATTCGTATATCATTTTGTTATTATATAACCGAATTGTGAATAGATATGAATAGTGGCCGTTATACCTAACCAAATCGATTTGGACTGCTTTGTTATTAGATTGTAACAAATATGTCGTTTGAATTCGATTTGAGGAATGGGATTGATTATATTCATTCTTACGATTTATGTCTATAATTAAACTCAGCCATATTCGTTTCGGTGATTTACCCAGTTTATATTAGGAATTTTGTTGATTATATCAAGACCCTGTCTGTTGACTGTGTGGTGATTGAGTATAATTCCATTGGAAACAGTTTACCTATCTTTGCATTCGATTGAATGATATCAATTTATTGCTATGACTATAATGAGTCAACGATGGTTACGATCATTATTTTGGTCATGTTTGTTCACCATGCGATACTCAGTGATCGAATTCTATAGCAAAGTTTAATGGATGCTGTTATGCATGTTTCATTTTGATTATGATCGCAACAGTCTTTCCATTTTGGCTTTTAAGTAAAACAATATGAATTTTACACAGCTGTAACCGATCGATTGTGATTGTGTTCGACTATAACTATATCGATCTTGTATACGATGCAATTTACTTGTAATTGCATTTGGATATGAAACAGTGTGGTTATTATTTGACCTGATTTAATGGCAATTAAAAAAACAGAGCATTCTTATCCTGTTTCGATTGCATCGTTTTCGATTTGATTCGATTTTAATGTTTGTTAAAACATAATTAAACTGGATTGTTTTTAAATATTTCATTTGATTTCTATCTGATTCTATATGCTATTTTAGACTAGCTACAGAATCAGATGATTCTGTAGCTAAGTCTGTAAGATCATTTTATTTGTGTTTTGTTACTGAAATATCTTTCTAATTGGATATTTGTGTCCTATTGCAGGTAAATTCGAATTTCAATTGAGTTTATGAGTAGTTTGGGGATGTTTCCAAGATTTCACTTGTATTTCATTTCCTAGTTTAGAAGATTTTGGGGATATTACCCAGATTATGTAATACATTTTAATATTATCCACAAGGAAGTTTTACCTTGTGGAGAAACTTATATATACTTATGATTTTTGTAATAATCATCATCCTCATTCGTCGGAGAACAAGGATATGGAGTTCTAATATAGACTGGAGTAGAATGGATGTTTTGTCACAGCTTTAGCTTCTCAATATATCAACATTTTGTTTCATGTTTTGTATATCATTTTGTTTATGGTTTATGACTACTTTAGCTATCTAAATCATGTGCAAATGATATAATTTTGATCGCTGTTATCCATATCTTGTCTCTTCCAAATAGGTAGAAGACATAACAATTGTTAATTCAGTTTGTGAATGACATGTTTATCTTCTCCATAAATTGCATTGTTATATATAAGTTTTTGCATAATAGGTTTCCCTTATTGCAAGAATTTATAATCATAATATTGTTATGATTTTCTTTTATGTCTTGTTTGTCCTGTAAAACACTTCAAGGAGCAGCACATCCTATCGTTTACGAAAAGCTTATGGACTAACCGATGCGAGTTTCCTCCTCCGACCAGCTTAGAAGTTATCATACACAGGACAGACTTGGAGCGTTTCCAGGTCAACTAGTCTATTGTTTACTGTTTTTATTATGTATTTTAATATAGATATAAGTTTAATTAGATTTATATTAGATTGTTTAATTTCAGTAAATATATTAGATTGTTTAATTTCAGTAATGTTTATTTCTTTTTCATAAAATATAAAAATCAAAAAGAGATCCTTGGCTGTCTTAGGGCAGAAAACACATAAGTTTTGCAGGTTTTAATTAAATCTGTAGGTTGTTTATAGTGTACATTTGTGAATAATTATTATTGCAGCTGGTAATTAAATAGCTGATTTGAGTTATTATAATAGTAATTAGTAGATTGTACATAATAGTTAGAATAGTTAGATTTAGTTTTAGTTTAATTCAGTAGTTCGTCTTAATTAGATTAGTGTATTAGTTAGCTAGTTTTAATTTGTTTGTTTTCTTTGTCTTATATTACTTAGCTCAGATCAATTATCTCTTTGGTTTTCTTAAAATACCTTAGAGAGGCCAACGGAGCCGTTAAACTCGTCAGGGTGGTTCATTCCAAACGGCTTGGGTTATTTAGACAACCCCGGACCGGTTCCACTCTCCCAGTTGACGGACGGTCAATTTCACCCGTCAACAAGTCCATTTTGCATGCTTAAATAGTTGATCGACATATACAAATCCTAAGATTTCCAATGGTGCTTTCAAATTTTCATTTAGATCCCAGGAAGCTAGTCAAATATTCCCTACAAGATTAGGCATCATTCTTTAAAAAATGTCAGTGCATTTTTTATCGCTAACATCTGGCTCCAACTGGGATGGATACCTCCTGTGAGGTCTCCAAGAACTTAGCAGAACTGGTTCCTTTAGTATTGGGCCATGGAGTCATTCAGCCTTTTCAGTCCCAGCAATGTTTACAACTTGCATTTATGTATTTTAAAAATGACCAAATATAGTCAAAAAACTTATTTTTGACTTTCTTCTTCAAGAATAGTGTTTAGTCTTGATTTGATAATTCATAATAATCCTATTCCAGAAGATTTCACATCATTCCAACTTGAATATCTCGAATCTGGGCAAAATTTTGAATAGTCTGGTTAAAACAGCTTTCGGTGGTTAACAATATTTGGATTTAAGCACCTTATCCACTGAAAGCACTTCTTTTCGGTGGTTAATGAGCACTGGAGGGCTCGCCTAAACCACTGAAAAACAAAAGTATTTCTAAAATCAAAATATCAAAATTCTGGTTACCTGCATGTTTGTAAATGACTTCAGGGCTTCTTAGATGAAGCTCCTTTCTCTCTGACTAGACTTGTAATCTCCTCCTGATGGGTTTCAACTTGCAACTCTCCTTCCATAGAAGTGACAATTTGAGCAAGGGCCTCTAATCCAAGTGGTCTAGCTACTGGGACTGCTTGTTCCTTCAACTACAATCTGAGAAGTCTGAATTTTTATACAAAGATGCATTCTCTTTCATTAGTAGCTTGTTTCTTTCAATTGTCTTCTCATGTCTCTGCTTGACTTATTTTGTACTATCTGCAAATCCTTATCTTGAAAAATGTGATGGTCACTGAAATCTACTCTGTCAACATGTGCTGCACCCAGCTACACAATAAAAGCAAATATTTGCAATCTTAAGTTCTTTTGTATGGCTAACGAAAGTGACTCTAATGCGAGAAACACACAAAAAAACCATATTGTGCATTATGTTCAAAGGAATCATTGAAGGTTGGAACTGTAATCTGAAGAAATAGCACGGAACCATTCTGCTACCAAAAATAGGGATTTCCTCCTCAAGTACACATTCCAACATAGCCATGATAGATTGATGTTTTTCTTTTTATATCAAATCTGTATGATGCAGGACTATTATATCTGCCCGTCTCAACTCAATCAAAGATTCTCTCAATGGCCCACGTGGTATCAACCTTGTATTGCCCCAAAGGGTTATACACTTTACCATTACAATCTCCAAGTCCCTGGACAAGCTCCAATGCTTTCTTGCTTCTTGAAATGACTAAAATTGGTGTGGATGTTGTTCTCTTCATTAGGAACATAAAAGGGAAACAAAAGACCCCGAAAAACTCATTTCTAAGAACTCTGCATGCCATCATCCAGAATGACAACTCCAATTCCATTCACAATTTTGTTAGCAGTCACCTTGGACTCCCTAAACTGGCAATTATGTTCTGCCCTGTCTCCTCTTCTATGAAATTCCATCACACCATATCTCTGAAATAAGAATGCAGCAATATTCAACCTATTTAGACCTGATCCAATTTTTGTAGTAGTACCAATTAGATGTCTTTGAAGCATTCTAGCTTCATCTCCACCTCCATAGCCCCTGGTAAGAATGAGAGGACAAAGCCCGTCCTCCGAAAAGAGAAACGCAAGGAACTCTGTGATTGGGGTCTTTCCATTTCCACCCCACGTCAAATTGCCCACACTTATCACAGGCACTTCCAACCTTTTCTATTTGAATAAACCTCAGAGATATAGCTTCTTGTGGGCTTGGAGAGCAAATGCATAGAGGTGAGATGTTTTTGTTAGAAAAGGCAACAAACAACGGTAAAGTGGGGATAACATAGTAATCTGATCGTCTGGCATGTAGGCAATACGAACAACCATCCTCTTCAAAATTTCCATTGTTGGTCCTTCTGGCGTTTCTGATTCTTATGTATGATGAGTTTGCTCTCCAAACTAGAGTTTCAACTATCTTTTGCCACCTGAACAAATCTGGAGCTGTAATTGCGCGCCTGTATGAGGGAATTTCGATTGTTTGATCCAAATTAATGATAACTGACAGCCCGAGCATATAGATGATGTTTCGGCAGATATTTCTCATCAACTTGTAATGATAACATGTAAAATTCACCAATTTGTCATGATTTTCGGTGGTTAAAATCATTCCTCAGGCTCGCTTGATATTTGGTTGGAATGTGGAAGAAATCTTGGTTACGCGAATGATAGACAAAAATCTGGAATCGATGATGAAACCTCTGCCACTTGTCCTCTTGGGATGCCCTCGCTGCTGAGTTTATACCTTTGAATGGAAAATCACAACTTGCTGATTTGGTTCCATGAATACTGAGTCACTGATTTAAATGTCTAAAATATGGTTCATTATTTTTTGCCATAAAAATAGCCATATAATTGCTACGTCTGTCCTGTTGTTTTTCATTGCTCCCATTGGAAATCCATATCGGCCCTTCATTTCATTGCTCGCATGTTCTATGCTCATATCCCATGCAAGACACGAATATCTGTGCCTTCTAACACTAGCCTGCACAATTAGACGGTGATACCAGGCATACAATCCTCCTAGTGCAACGAGCTATTTATACTGAGAAGATTTTGGCTGCTTTGACGATGTTCCAGTCTTTTTTACAGGTCTGGTTTTTTCTCTCTGCTGCGCCTTCTTGAGGATGTCCCTTCCTTGGCTGTTTTGATTCCACAATTGCTCTAGAACTCGTTTTCGTATTTAAATCGACATCAGATGAATTCAAAAACTTTCTATGAAGATTCCTTACATTTGCATCTTGGTCACTTCCTTAATCCATTTCATCTTCACTATCAATGCCATGCCTTCCATTTTCTTTAAAAGCATAACCTGCATGTCCTCTTCTGAGATGAATATTTAATTTTGTTGGCAAATGCTTAACAGGTAGTGTATGCTTGTCATTGATGGCAAGTACAACAATGAATATGGCAGGATCACAGTGTGCATCGATGGACAAACAGGAACAACGAAGGCTCAGGAGGAATTAGCACAGAGTCAAAAAACAAGAACAATAAAGGCTCAGGAGGAATTAGTGCAGAGTCGAAATTATTCCAAGTAAGAAGGATGTGTAATCTTGGAGGAGAAGCGTCGCTGATCGTTGGATCCCATCCAAAATTCCCGAAGGCATGAGGACCGTCAGATCTGTTTAAAGAACAAGGAGAAGCGGGTGTAATCACGATATGAAAAATCGCGACTTAATCTGAGCTATCAGATCGAGGTTGAATCTGGACCGTTGATCCCTATCCATGTCGGAGTTTTGAGGATCGAGAGTTGGAGATGTCAAAGAATTTTGACATCAGGAACCCCGATTTCACGATATGCGATATCGCGATTCAATCGCAGCAATTGAATCGAGAATGAATATGGACCGTTGATTTAACTCCTTATCAGAGTTTTGTAGATCGGGACTTGAAGGTGTCGAGAACTCACACAGGGAAGTGGCGAAATCGTGAGAAGATATGGGCCGTAGGATCTAGGGGAAGTACGAAGGACCAATAGCCATTAGATATGGTGAAGCTCCAAGGCAGATATGACATTCGTGGTCCGTTGGATCAAGAGGACACATGGCGAAAGATCGTCATGTCGCTGACTGGAAATTCAAAGGAATGGAGTTTGATCTTAGCCATCAGATCGAGGTTTGATCTTAGCTGTCAGATCAAGGTTTGATCTTGACCGTTGATCCGAATCCATCTCGGAGTCTCGGCTATTGTGACTTGGAGTGATGAGACCCTTCATCTAAGGAACAACGAGATGTGAGATCATGAAAAGATCAGGACTGTCGGATCACCAAGAACGTGGATCATTGATCTGAGCTCCATCTCGAAGCTTCGCCTATCGTGACTTGGAGTGACGAGAACCTCCAACTAAGGAACAATGAGATGCGATATCTCGAAAAGATCTGGACCATTGATTCATCGAGATCATGGACCGTCGATCAGGGTCTATGAAGATCATGAGTTCGCAGTGCCTTTTAGCACAACTTGTTATCACCGCGTATGGTCACGTGGAGGAAGAAACTAGTGCAGATGAGCTTCGCCTCAAAATTTTGGAGCTCGTGACATGGAGAGTCGAGACGTCTCATTGTAGAATCTCCAAATTGTGAAAGTGTGAAATGGGTAAATAACGACAATACCCTTCAGAGTTAATCCAACGGTGCAGGTGAATTTGAACAAGATCGGAGGGCTACTGGTGCACGACACAGTGAAACTACTAGTAACCATTGATGGTTTCTACCAGAGGATGCGAGGAGACTTCGGTGTGATTTCCAGAGGAGCAGAAGAGTCACATGGAATCTGCCAGTGGAATGAAGACGACTCGTGGAGGAGATTGACAGCTGGATGGGATTGAGGCTGTAACTAAAATAGAGAAGGTGAGCTTGTCAGTCATAGAGAAGACGAAGAGTCTCAACTGCCATAGAGGCTGAGGAATCTCAACATAACATCCAGTGATGCTGAACGCATGGGAAAACCGCCAGAGAAGCTGAAGAGTCACGATGATGATCACACAGAGAACTCGAGATGTGGAGCATAACAGCGTGGAGTAATCATGCAGAGGATGGCGAACATTGCATGCACAAGGTGCACAGAATATATAAATACAGAGTACAGAGAAGAGATTGGCGGTGGTTGTTGTTTTTGTTGGAGGTTGCTGTGATTGTTCTTGATGAAGGTGATTCTTGTGTGAAGAAGGAGGAGAGTGCAGCAGCTAAAGAGAACAGAAGAGGAATTGTGCAGTGAATGGACATGGCCCATAGAGCATAACAAGTGGAATAACAGATAGCGCAAGTGATGTATGCATAAAGGAAATGAGGTAGACAGAGCAACGAAATGCAGCAGAACAGTGGTGAGTCTGGTAAGCCATTGTTGAACATCATATCACTGTAATAAGTTTCAGTAGAAAATATTCATATTTCAGGGTGGTTGGGAGGAGCTAGGGAGGACTTGTGTCCTCAAAGGTTCAAGTGGGTGCTTGAACACAGGGAGTTGG
>ML779473.1:468571-483895 GCA_009831015.1 Picea engelmannii
ACAAACAGGTGGTGGTAGACATAGGGAAAGGGCCAAGAGGTGTAGTTTTCAAGGCACCAGTGACAGACACCTTGGGATCAGACTCGGAAAAAGGTCAGGAAAGGAACCAGGGAAAAAGTGAGTGCATGTGAGAAGAAGCCAGAGAAACTCACAGTGAGGCGCAAGACACAGAAAATCGCAACGGGGCAGAAGTGCGCAACCCGTGCAAACCCAAAAAAACAATGATACCTAAGGTGATACTGGAGGATCTGGAAACACAACTCTACAGAGACCAGATGAAGACGCATGCACTAATATGCAAGTTCATGGGTCTGTGGCCCACATAAATAACGTTGCGCAGCTGGATTAAATACCATTGGAACCAAATGGAGAAGTGGATCTCCACCTGGGCTCGAAAGGATTCTTCACAGTAGTATTCTTGAACCTAGAGGATAGGGATATATTATTTGAGGGAGGGCCATACTTCCATGCCTCAGTAGGACTGTACATGCATCCATGGAAGTAAAATTTCTCCCCAGAAAAAGAGACTTTCAAAAATGTGTCGGTCTGGATGAGATTTTATTCCTTACCTTTAGAATATTGGTTACCCTCTACTTTCGAAGAAATAGGAAACAAACTGGGGAAATATGTGAAGACCTCATAAGCCACCCTAAAAGGGAGATATACATCTTATGAAAGAATCTGCATAGAAATGGATGTGTTGGGAGCACTCCCAGAAGCCATAAGTATGGAATTCAGGGATGAGGAATGGATCCAAAACATAGATTACGAACAGATCCTCTTCAGATGCAGAAGGTGCCATGAACATGGCCGCCTAATCAGAGAATTCCCTCTTAATAAAAAATCGGAAGTGAAAAACCCCAAACCATAGTAGGATGAGGACGGGTTTATAAAACTGAACCCTAGAAGAAGAGTAGAACCCCAACAAAAAATAACTCGGAGACTCGGAATAAAATGGAAGGAAGGGACAAAACCAACAAAGGGGAAAAAAATGAAAAGGATTCAACAAAATCTCAAGAAATCAGAGAACAAGCAACAAACAAGCCCATCGATCAACCAAGTAACAAGAAGGAACAGGGGAGTTTCACAACACAAATGGATGGAGAAATTGGAGACACCAACACCCCCATGCAAGAAGCAGAGGGAGATGCGGAAATGACCCCAAGCGAAGTAGGCACAAAATATCTTGATCTTAGAGACCTGGTGGAAAAGGAAGGGATAGATCTCCTGAACATACTGGAGCAATGGCAAAGATAGGGAGTAGAAAATGTACCAATAGAGAAACTTGAATGCATTCAGTACCTATTTCTCCTAAGGGAGGAAGACAAAGCCAGAGGACTAAAGTGCACACATGGGGAGATTGGACACCTAGGAGTCAAAGCCGACGAGGGACAACCACAACTCTCACCCAAGAAGACACGAAGGAAAAAAGGTAGGAAATCAAATAACATAGCCCTACAAGAGCTTGGAGCGTTACTGATAAAATCGGGTAAGATCAAGAAACTCTTCCCCAAATCCCCCCCACATGTTTAAATGAAGGTTATAACCTAGAATATAAGAGGCCTAAACAGCTCAAGAAAGCAAAGAATCCTTAGGAATAGACTAAAGCAAGAACAACCAGATCTTTGTTTTATAAAAGAAACAAAATGCAATACAGACAGAATGGAGGAAATCAATAAGAAACAATGGCGCAAGTATAAGATGGTGGCTATCAGGGGCCACCAAATTGCAGGAGGAATTCTCACCTTGTGGAACCCATAGGTATTGAGCCTAATAGTAGTCGAAGCGACCAGGAACAACCTTACGGTTTGCATGCAAATCATTGGGAACATAGAGGTGATTCTATGCACTAATGTGTATGGGCCCAGGTGTCAGAGGAAAAGAGAGTAATGATACTAGACTTAGAAGACCTTAAAACCTGATCCAACAACCTCCAATGGATCCTAGCAGGGGACTTCAACATCATCACATCACTCATGGAGAAAAAAAGACGTACAAGAAGATTGGATAGGGATGTAGAGGAATTCTCAAAGTTCATAGACACAACAGAGATGGTAGACCTCAAAACTAATAATGGTCAGTTAACCTGGAATAATAAACAGATGAACTAGTATCAGGTAGCAACAAGACTCGACAGATTCCTAGTATCAGATTCAATCATTATGCAGGGGATAGCCTTAGATTGCAACATCCTCCCCTGGGGGGGATCTGATCACTGGCCAGTGCAACTAGAAGCAGGCTTCCAAACCACACCAAAGAACAAACCCTTTAGATTTGAGAAATTCTGGATTGAACACACGACTTTCAAGGAAAGAATCAAACAACGGTGGCAGGAGGAACAACTAGAGAAAGGGACAAAGATGTTCAAACTCTACAAGAAACTAAAGTATATCAAATATAGGCTTAAGGAGTGAAACAAGGACACTTTTGGGAACATAAACCAAGTGAAAAACAACATAGAGGAAAAAATGAAAAAACTCCAGGAAACCTACATTTTGGAGGGCTATACAGAGGAACGGAAAAAGGAAGAGATCCAGATGACCTAGGAATGAGAATCTTGATGCCAGCAGGAAGAAACAAATTGGCGACAAAATTCCCATATCAAATAGGAACGATAACAGAACACCAAATTTTTTCATAGAAAAACCATGGCAAGAAGAACCCATAACAAAATCTTGAATATTAAGGACCAGGACGGAATAGAGAGAGAGTCACATAAGGAGATCGAAACTACTCTGGTAAACCACTTCCACAGGATATCCCAGGAAGCCAACCAAGACAAAATGGAGGCAATACAAAGGATAATCCATCATATCCCCCGCCTAGTCATCAAGGAACAAAATAACAACCTGAACAAACCCATTGCAGAGGAGGAAATTGACCAAGCACTCCATGAAATGCCCAACAGGAAAGCCCCAGGTCTAGATGGATTCACAGTGGATTTTTTCAAAGCATGCTGGGAAATTGTCAAACATGACGTTTATAGGGTAGTGGAAGACTCTAGAAGGTTAGCCTCCATCCTAAAAGCGCTCAATGATACAATGATTACACTAATCCCTAAATAAAATGAAGCCAAAACCTCATATTGGTATAGACCTATAGCACTATGAAACGTAGTTTATAAGATAATCTCCAAAGTTATAGCAAATAGATTGAAACTCCTCCTACCCACACTAATATCACAAGAACATGCAAGCTTTTTGGAAGGAAGACAGATAATGGACAATATTATTCATGCCCATGAGCTGATCCACACCCTGAAGCTTCAAAAGAGAGGGGGAATGATAATACAACTAGACCTAGCAAAAGCTTATGACAAAATTAGCTGGCACTATATGGTCAAGACCTTGGAAGCCTTTGGTTTCACCCAACACTGGATCAAGTGGATAGTCACTCTAGTTTCCATAACAAGTTACTCACTGCTAATAAATGGAACCCCTTCCAAACCCTTCTGGCCCACGAGAGGCATCAGAACCGCTATCCCTCTTCCTTTTCATTCTGATGATGGAAGGTCTCAGTAGAAGCATTAAAAGCGCAACTACAACACATGAAATAACATGTATCAAACCTTTTAAAAATTTCCCTACTTCCATGAACTAACAGTTCATGGATGACACCTTACTTCATGGAATACCCATGGTCAAGGAAGATAAATTCTACAAATGAATCCTAGAAGAGTTTGGCAAAGCCTCAGGTGTAGAGATCAATCATTCCAAATCTATGATATTCTTCTTCAATACCAACCTGACAATCCAAAGGAATTTAGCCAACATCCTGGGCTTTGAACTCAAAGCACTCCCAACTAAGTACTTGGGCATACCCCTGATAGAAAAAGCTTACAAAATGTCCACTTTGGAAGGAATAATCAACAAATTACAGGAGCAGATAAAAAACTGGACTAACAAATCCCTCAACCTGGCCGAAAGACTTATTTTGACCAAGTCTATTTTGCAAGAAATTCCAACCTTTATGATGTCCTTTTTCCCAACCCCCAATGGGATTCTATGAAAAATAAGAACCATCCAAAGGGATTTCTTGTGGAGAGGAGAGGAAACAAGGAAAAAATGGGCCTTGGTGGCATGGGAGAAGGTCTGTAAACCAAAAAGCAAAGGAGGTCTAGGACTACAAGACCCGCAAGTGACCAATAACACCTATGGGTCGAAACGTTGGTGGAGCTGGGTCAAAGAAACTACTACACCTTGGGAAAACCTATAGAAGGCAAAGTATGCCCCGAACATAAGCAACTAGGACAGATTATGGTTCAAAGGAACCAGGGAAGGTTCAACCATATGGAACCTAGCCTGGCGCAACAAAGCCTAGATTCAGACATACATATTTTGGGAAGTAAGGAATGTTAGAACAACTAGATTCTGGGAGGACACATTTGTTACTGGATAAATCGGTAGGTGCAGACACTAACAGATCTCCCTAGATCCACCTAGATCTAGAACAAAACAGGACATGACATGACTCTTTCTCTAAGTTGCAGTCATTGAATCTACTACCGAGAAGGAATGAGTGACGTACCTTTATATCTCTTCCTTAGGTCTCTGTTGTTCCTGCTTCACTCCAGTGCTCTTGTGAAATCAGGCCCAAGACAACACAAACCAACCAAAGTGAAGATAGAAAAGTATATTCAATGTCAACCTATGCATATGATCAAGGAATTATGTAATAAAATAAGAGTGATTTTATGGGAAAGGGACATGCCATTGTATTATATTAAATGAAAGTAGAAGATACAAAAAAATCGCCTTGATTTCGCAAGCTTCCTTTCAGTGAACCTTGGTTCCAACACACACACTTACTCTACATTTGCATGAACAAGATCTAGTACAACTTAATAGACAAAATAGAGTCTTCAAGATTCTATCCAAGCAGAGTTCTTCACATAATTCTTTCACCAATTCTTCATTCAATCTTGCTTAACCTTTTCCATGAGAAACCTTTCAATATATAGGAGAAGGAGAGATGGTTAAATGGATGAGGATGATCCCAATAAATCTGAGAAGTCAGTAGGATGCCAACCATGCGAATGCTAACTCATTTTCTAGAAGATTCCCTTCTAGAACCTTTGTAACTTCTTCTCTTTTCAAGCTTTGAAATAGGTTTGCACCCTACCTATAGAGAAGACTGTGAACAATTTACACTCCAAGTATAGGGTTGCCTGCAAGAATGGAGGATTTTCGCACCCTGTAACATAGGCATCCTACGAACTCATCTTAAAAATATGTTTTTTGGAAGGAGACAGCAGTCACTTTTCTCAGGCAAAAAGTCCTTGTGGGAGCCTGAACACATCACTGTAGAGACATCACCAGAGTGACCAAAATAATGTGTAACAAAATGCCCCCCAAATTATGAGGATGGAACTTGTGATAGCCGAAATACTTTGTCAAATGCGTGTGTGTGTCAGAAACAAGGAGCACACCTAATCGGAAACCTGTAAACAACCAAGCATCTGCAAAATATAATATCAGTTCTGAGGTAGGCATTCCCATGCTCAGATCACAAATGAATGAAATCATAAACGTAGGGCATGGCCACATTTCATACACCATGGATCCATGTCATCAAAATGTTACATAGCCACTAGAAATACACTATGGATCTATGTTAGAAGACTTAAATTAAGACATAGCCACGTGACATACAAAGTGGATATATGTATCAATACAAATCATACATACTCCATCACAGCCTAGATCAAAAAGATGAGACCCAAGGTCTTCAATCCCGTCACCTGAAGCTACGAATCTAGCCATGTGATTACATGTGTTGAAGTCGAACATGGTAGAAATGACTCGATTACCATTCATTGATGAAAACCATTAACAAGTGTGAGGGAAATCACCATTGATGTCAATGAATCCCAAGGTACCTAAGTACAATCCGAACGAATGCGAATGAATGAGATGAAGTCGAACACTCGACGAAATCTCTTTATTAGGGATCAATGATGTGAAACCCCTATCGAAAGAGAAGAGACTAAATGATTTATAAGTCTTATTTCTGGATAATGAGTTGGAGTCGACGGAAAAAGACTCGTCACAGGAGGGCCTTGATGTATCCCCCATCAATGACAAAATAATTAAAAAATTTTGAGGGTGAATCAAAGTATGAATATGAGTTGAAATGGACACAGGGAAGGCCAAAATAGTAAGAATGGACAACTTCAGATGGCTGACTCAATGGAGGGATCATTTGAAATTCTCTTGAACATATGAACGAAACAACAAAGGAATTGCTAGCATTGACTCAAAGATGACCCAAGATATCACCTTGTAGAAAGTCAGACAAGAGACAAGTGGATTTCCCAACCCGGATTCAAATGACGAATAGGGGGTGTCATGTTCAAGAGTGACGCTTACTGCCATTAACACAAATACGAAAACATATCCCTTTCCCAAAATTTCCCCCACCATCTCTAGCGAGTACCTCTTTATTTTTACACAAGATTGAGGAGGATAACATATTCTTTTCGATGTAAGCTCATCCTTTGGATGAGTCCCTAGGAGTATGTTTAACGAACCCTAAGAAGGAGTGGTTCGGTCCCATTACGGGTATTTCGATTTTTGTTTAATGAGTCCAAGGATAGAAAACTCGGGGGTTTTTCATGTTTTGAGAGTCTGAAAAACACTTAAAGAGAACTCTCCCAGTTCCTTTTTCGTAAACGAGTTCGACGAGACCGAAAAAGTGATAAACTATCGCCCATCGAACGTTTTCTTCAAATTCTTTAACGAGTGTGAAAAGAACAAGATCGCTCGACAATATTTTCATTTTTGTGGAGCGTGAAAAGAGCTTAAAGGATACTCCCTTACGTTCTTCGTTTTTCGTGTTGCCATGATGAGTACAAAAATACGAGTAAAATTATACTAGGTTGTGTTCTCATGTCTTTTTGAGTGCAAGAACGAACGAAGACTGAGATCGAGGTTTTTCCTACAAAAACCCTAAAAAAGTAGTCGTACATGTGATAGAAAGAAAAAACACTCGTACCCCATTGTTCGGACTTCAAAGTTGCTATATCTGCGAAAAAACATACTCACAAGGCTATTAGGGTATTAGGTTTTTAAAGAAAAGAAATAAAAATAATATAAAAAATAAATAAGAAATAGTAAAAAGTGAATAAATATGGGTGAAAAAGCCTTTTTTACCATTTCATTGTTACTTTGCCAAAAACTTGTCCAACATACCTCATTTTATCCCAAATTTCATTGCTCGATTGCGGGAGGTACAAGCGATCATTCAGCAAACGGTTTCAGCCAATGAGGTAATCTCCTGATTTTCCAACTTTTCCATGGTTTACTTTTGATTTTTATTGGAAATTTTAGAGTTTTGAGTCCATTTTAGGGTCGGTATATGCGCTCAAGCATTCTCGTAGGTGGGCCATTTGGGACCTGCAAGAATCTAAGATTCTTGTAGGTGGGCCATTCGGGACCTGCGAGAATCTAAGATTCTCATAGGTGGGATTCAGTGCACCCGTGAGAATCTTTCACTGTGCAAAAGGTTCACCTGTGAGGGTCGAAAAATAGATTTTTGTGTGTAGTTTTACTAAATAAAAAATTATGCAAAAGTTTAAAACAAGTTGATGACTTCCTTCTCATGGCTCCGTTGCAGGTGTTGACCATCATGATGTTGGAATGGAGGGAAAAAGAACATGAGGAGGATGATGCCATTGCCGGGAATGACCCGAGTATAGTTGCTGCCCTCTGGGAATGTGGGCTCTTGAAAAATTTTAGGATCTTGGGCATGAGAGCCCAAATCAGATTATTAGAGTACTTGGTCCACATGTGGGACATGGATCAACAATTATTTCATGTAGGAGTCCACACGCTAACACTATATATCGACGATATCTATTTTCTGATGGGGTTGTCAGGACGTGGATACCATGCTACTTTGACCGGAGGTAGAGGCGACGGACTTCCTATGAGCGAGTATGTTCACTGATATTTTGTTCCCAAGGCAGAGAGAAGAAAGGGTAAGGTTTCCATTTGGGGGGCCCAAGATTTGACCCTATGGACTATCTTGTTTACTATTGCACGCATGGATGGGAGTGTGGCTTCGCACATGGCTCTCCAGAGCTATTTCCAATATTCCATAGAGTGCACAAAGCCTCGGGTTTTCAACTGGTCGGACGCAGTTCTCCAAAGTATGAAGAGGCAACTGACAAAGTGTAGAAGGGGTGACCTGAAGCAGTTTGGGTACGGGTCACTTTTGTTGTCATTCTTCCTCAAGAGGGTCCCACTGTTGCGACTACAGGTAGATTGGGGTTTACTGGCCCCACAGGATCCGAGGATGCTAAGGTGGTGTATGATCATGTCTCGACACGTAGCAGGGCCTATAATCAAGTATAATGATTCATTTTTTGACTGGTTGAGGCCCCAGATGCTGATGATCGATGACTACGCATATGCAAGTTTGGATTTCCGAGGAGATCCAGAATTGGTCTTGCCTGAGGATGCTCAGTGGGGTGACTTAGGTGAGAAGTAAACCTTTTGTTCTTTTTTAATGTTTTTGCAAATTTTATTATATGAAATGTTTTTATGTTTATCCAAGGACTAATCAAAAAAATTATTTTTGATGACACAGATGTGGGGTCGTATCGACCTTTAGGAATGTCTCCCATTCAGAGGTGAGGAGAAGCGGCTCCAGTGGCGAGATGGGATGCTGAGGACTACGAGGTAGTGGAGAAGAACTTAGAGGGATTGACTGTGGATGTCTCATACATCACTATTGGGGAGATCCCGAGATGTTATCAGTGCCATACTGTGGGCATGTCTAAGTCTCTCATTCGACTTCTCCGTAGGGTAGCCCGAGCAGTTTTGTGTTATCTTGAGTGTCATCCATGATGCTATTTTGTAGAAGCTATGGGATTTGTATTTTGAGATTTTTATTTTTGGACAGAAACATTTTGTAGAACTTTTTGATCGTTATATACAAATATACGACTTCTACCAGCTTATTTTTTGTTGTATAATACATGTGATGTGTGATTGGTTTATAAATGTCCCAAATGTCAGTCTAACACATAGTGAGTTAAGGCATCAGTTAATGTATTTAGACATCTAGGAATGTCTTGATATTTGATATAATCAAAATAACGTTCCGAGAGGCGAATTCGTAAATATACCCGTAATAAAGTAGGACTTTGGATAGCATAGACATTACTTAATTGTAGTACTACTAGCTACGAATCGAGTCGTATAACCAGATGGAAGATATCAAGCGAAATAGCATCGATCAACAATTCGAGGATGGTGCTATATTCTGTGATATTATTGGTCGCACGACCAAGGCACACACCTCATAGACTGATAAGTTCGTTTGTAGGTGCGTAAATTGCCCATGCATCAGAAGCAAGGTTCTGAGTACTACGACTAGCGCCATCGGCAAAGCCAGTGTTGGCTAACGAAGAATGACATTTGGAAACCAAGCACAACGAAATATAAGTCGTCGAGGGAAGAGACCAAATAACAAAAAAGCATACTAAAGTAGCACACAAAAAGTATGATACAATAAAATACAAGCACTCATGCACAGGTGATCTTAAGCATAGTACTTATTTAAGTACAACCCATTTTTGGGTTCACTCAAAGGGATATTGTCATAGCCCACCAACTCGTAAGCTCCTTTCTCCAAAACTCGTCTGACGATATAAGGACCTCGCCACATAGCTTCAAATTTTCCGGATCCTAGCATATTCCGATCTTGTTCGTAAAGGAGAACCAAATCACCTTCGGAGAAAATGCGTGGCTTGACATGTTTGTCGTATTGGGCTTTGACGCATTTCTTCTGGGATTATATAACTAGGGTGGCATCACGACAGGTTTTGTCTAATTGCATGAGATACAATAGACGCTCTTCTTCAGCAGAGGTGTTTGGGAGAAATTTGACGACTAGTTTTAGGGAAGGTATCTCACATTCAATTGGAAAGATGACCTCTAGACCATAGAATAACTAGAATGGTGTAAACTCGGTAGCAGACTTAACGGATATCTGGTAAGCCCACAATGCTGAAAACAACATCATGTGCCAACTCGTTTTGTGAATTCCTACCATTCGTCAAAGCATGGTAATGAGGACTTTGTTTATTGCTTCAACTTGGCCATTGGCTTGTGGTTAATAGGGTGTTGAGTTTTCATGGTGAAGACCCAATTTTTCAGTGAGTTCAGACATCATGAAGTTTCTAAAGTGGCTACCGTGATCAGTAACGATAGCTCGAGGAACACCAAATCGAGCAATGATGTGATTGAATATGAATAATGTGGCATTCTTTCTGATATTGTCGAATGTTGGCATCGCCTCAACCCATTTCATAAAATAATCTACATCTACAATAATTTATCCATGCCCCCTAGCTGAGTGAGGGTGACATGTCATGAAATCGATACCCCATTTCACAAAAGGACCAATGGAGACCACAGGGTGTAGAGGAGTAGGGTGTGATCGGATTTTATTTTTGTAGGTTTGGCAAGCGTGGCATTTTTGGACAAGGATTATACAATCGTTGAATAAAGAAGGTCAAAAATACCCCGCTCGTAAGATCTTGAAGGAAGTATCATACCCAGACATGTGACCACCACATGCTCTAGAATGGTAGTCATTCAAGGCTTTCTCGGCTTCGTCAAATGTGAGGCAGCATCAAAAAATGGATTCAATCCCATGACGATAAAGAGTTTCACTGAGGATAATATACTGACAGGCTTGGTAGTGTATTCGATGGTAGTTAGTGCTAGACAAATTGGGCCAAAAATTATGGGTCTGGAGATATATGATGATATCTACATACCAAAGGTCATCCGAACTGATCAGGAAAAGCGATTCATCAGGTAATGAATCCTCTGCTACATTTTTCGTCTCAGAGCAGGGAAGGTCGCATATCAACTCAGCAAACACCAAGGATTTCTTGGACATAGCATGTTCAAATTTCAAGTCAAACTTCTGGAGTATTATGATCCATTTGGAGTATTTTCCCTCTAGCAATTGGCGTGTAAGAATGTGTTGCAAAGGGTTGCAGTTGGAAATCACTATAGTCTTGTGTAAAAGGATATAGTGTTGAAAACGTTGAACATCTTGGATGGTTGCCAAGGCCAGTTTTTCAACATGTAAATACTTGGTTTCGGTAGTCGTGAGACTTTGAATCAAGTAATAAATGACATGTTCATCATGAGAATCATCCTCCTGGACTAGAACCATAGCGATGGTATAGTCCGAGGCTGCGAGGTAAAGGAAATAATCTCGACTGTAATCAGGTGGGGAGAGTAGTGGGGTATGAGTTAAAGACAGTTTCAAAGCTTCGAAATCTTTGTCAGCAGTGGTATCCCATACAAACTCAGAACCTTTCTTGAGTAGTCACATAAATACAAGAGTTAGCTCAACATAGTTCGGGATGAAACGACGGAGAAAGTTTGCCTTCCCTTGCAAACTTTGTAGCTGGCGAAGTGAAGAAGGAGGAGGAAGATTGAGAATTGCCTCAACATTTAAAGGATCTACCTTGATCCCTTGACGTGAAACAATAAATCCTAGAAGTTGATCGGATTCTACACAAAAAACACATTTGTGGGGATTCAAGCGTATATGGTAAAACTGACATCGAAGGAAAATGGCGCAAAGGTGTGTTGGATGATCTACTTGGCACATGGAATGAGTGGGTAAGTCATCGAGATATGGCTACACAATGTGCTTTATATCATGAAAGGCATAAGACATAGCACGTTGAAAATTTGCATCGGCATTCTTTAAACCGAATGGAAGTTTCCAGTAGGCAAAAGTGCCCCAAGGACAAATAAAAGCAGTCTTGTGTTGGTCTGTGGGTACGATATTGATTTGATTATATCTAGAGAAACCATCCATTAGAGAGAAGATTTCACTTCTAACACAATTGTTGACAATCTAGTCAATGAAGGGGGTAGGAAATTTGTCTTTAGGACAAGCTTTATTAATGTCTCTATAATCAACACACATGCAGATCATACCTTGTTTCTTGTTAATCAGAACAAGATTGGAAACCCAGTTAGTTAGAGCCACAAGGTAAATAAAGCTATATTTGAGAAGTTTCTCAACTTCAAGCTTGATAACGGCTACTTTACCTGGGTGGACCGAAAAAAGTCATTGTCGGACAGGTATAGCACCCGGGTATGTCTTAATCTCGTGTACCATAATATCGGGGTCAATACCCAACATTTCTTCATAGATCCATGCAAAGACGTCACGAAATTCTTGGAAAAGAGACTTGTCAGTGACAACTTTGTCATAGGAACATGAAGCTCCGATATGCACATTTTCGACAACTCCAGGTTTTATGGATATGTCGAGGGGGATGGCAGGTGAGATATTACTTAAGTTCCCTTCATAGAACATATCGTGTATAGACTCGGGAACGGTAGAAATGATGACAACGGTCGACAAGGTAGAGATCCGTTGGTAACTCTCAATGGTGTGTTGTTCCAGGAAGAGGATGGAACGATGATGTCCATCATCCCAAGGGGTATCTTCCATGGACATAACAGACATAATCATCTTGTCCATAGGAAAAATGACGCAGAATGGATACGGAGATAAATCACCAAGAGAGAGGATAGAAGGGGTTGCCTATTGAATGGCTTGATATGAAAATTCAACCGGACTCAAAGACATTTGGTCACCAGGACGAAGATGATCGTCGGGGTTGGGTACTATCCACGGGTCGTAAGACATAAGGGTTTCATGAACAGAGGTGGAAATCATGTTGATCGAGGCAAAAAATAGATGTGGAACATCGGGTGGTGGAATGGGGAAAGTACCCATCAAAGAGGAATCTTTAAGAAGACCCACACCGACGTTCTCATATCCAGGGGGGGGGTTTGCAATGAAAGGTATGTTTCCGATACATGCATCAGAGTGAAAGAAGGCCAATTGGTCCACCATAACTACTTTTCCTTGATGTGGGAAATGTGAGACATGGAAAAACGTGGACACAACTACACACATGGAATCGATCTAGCTACGACCAAGTAGAAGGTTGTAATCGAGAGGAGCATCAAAGAACTCCACTTCAACATTGACTGTTTTTCCTTCTAACGTAATAGGCAAGGAAGGGAGGACACCGTAAGGCTTAAAACTAGAGAAATTGAAGGCTTTGAGGATGTTGTGGGATTCAGTTAAAGGAGGAGAGTCGATGGATTTCTAGCAGCTAATAGACATGACACACGTCGAAGCACCCTCATCAATAACTATTCAACAAATGTTCTTGTTGGAGACAATAACTTGTATTTGGAATGCGAGTTGAGGGGGTTACCTTGGAATGTGATCTTCCAAGTCAAAAATTACTAAATTTGTATCGGTAGGGTCGATTCCACCAATAGCTTTCAACAGTGCCTTCCGTTGTATATGAAAACTCTGAGGGACTTCAAGGGTTGACATCACGGATGGTGCTTGGGACAGATCTTCGACAATGCTATAGTTCCGGGCAACATGTGCATGAGGATTGAAAGAAGATTTTCGAACAACACCCTTTGGGGGAGGGAGAAGAACTATATCTAGGCTCGGTCGTTTGAGATGAAGAGGACCATTGGTAGGTGGAGTCGTGGGAGATGGTTGGATCAATGAAGGAGGTATTTCATCAACCTTCTCTTTGGAGGAAGAATAATCTTTGGCTCGAGTGGTATGTGTGATGTCATTATTCCTTTAATCACCTATACACATTAAGACATAGGATGTATTGGAGGGGGAAGGTTGGTCATGAATCACCAATTGAGCCTGTTGTTGAGAAGGGAAGGGTTGTTGAGAAGGGAAGGGTTGTGACAACACGGATGGAATAGGCGGTTTCAGAGTCCCTTGAAGGAACTTAGTAACCTCGGCTCATGTAGTGATCATCACCACAGATAAGACAAGGGTATAAAGGTTTGCGCTTATTCTTATCGTCAATAGGATGTGTTTTGGTCTTCTCAGATTGTAGATTATTTTTATCCTCCTTGTTCTTACCCTTTCCTTTTTTGGATTTATTTTTTCCGGCGGGGGTAGATTGAACAAAGTTCACCTCATAAGTCTTTCTGGTGGGAGGGGTAGGAGACAGATCATTTTGAACATTAGAAGCAATGGATTTGGGGTTGTTTCTAGAGGCATGGACATAATGGGGTTGGGCATGGAAGGTGCCAATCACACCGCCAGCTGCATGAGAAGCAACAGGAGTAGTTGAAGTAGCAGAAGTAGAAGGACGAGGTGCGTCAGGGAGTAATTCATAAAGAGTACTTGTTTGTGAGTAAACGAGGTCGAGGTATTGAGCACGACTGATCGCCATATCTTCTATGAAAACTCCACCCATGGCGATGTCATGAGCAATGTCATTCACAAATGATTTTGTGAACCACTCTACTAGCAACTGATCGGGAAGTTCGAGTTTGATGAGGCATTGTCTTCGTCGCCACTCATGAATGTGATCAGAGATATGAGTGGCTTTGGTTTGTTTGAAAGAACTCAAAATTTTGGTTCTGGTTTCATAATGGATCGGTAACTAGTAGTGGGTGAGGAAATCCATAGCAAGGGTGTTGAAGTCAGTGAAGAAGCCTTGTGGTAATTCTATATACCACTTCGCAGCGGAACCTGTGAGGGCTCACTGAAAAAGGTGTAAACAAATAGAGTCATCCATCAAGGAGTTGGATGAACACCAAAGGTGAAAAGTCATTACATGATTGTTTGGTTCCTCTCCTAGTTTACCATTGAATTTAGGGATGTCAGATGGTAGTTTGGCCGGTATGGTAGGCCATTGAGGAGAGTGACGGATCAGATCATTTAAAATCCTCGACAGATCAGGGAGGTCTAGGGTGGCTAAGAAGAGTAATTTTCTATTCACATGTGGGTACTGGTGACTTTTGGGAGGGAGTCTCGTCGGTAGACCAGTGGGACCATAAGAAGTTTGCATATAATGTGAAGATCCAAGCAGATTCGATTGTTGGTGTGGAGGCAAGTAATTCATAGGGTTGTATTGGTTGGGGTTGTTCCCTTGAACAGGGGCATGGGGTTGAGCGTTCAAGCCCAAAATAGGATTGGACATGCCTGGCTATGGTTGGCCTATACTAGGGGGTATGAAGGAGCTAGCTTGAGGTTGTTGCCCCCCAGTTGCGTGAGGATTATTTAGAATAAGATAGTTCCAATACTGGGCCAAGGAAGGGGGTATGTTTTTGCAAGATACGAGATATATAATAAATATGCAGAACAGGAACGAAATGCTAGAAATAACAGAATAACAGTAAAATATCCAGCATAATCTTCACAATACACAGAAATGATATACGAAATAGCAACAGAAATAACACTTGAACAGAAATAGCACTTGATTCAGATAGC
>ML779473.1:489365-514277 GCA_009831015.1 Picea engelmannii
AGATCCTTCTAGAAGCGGAAGCTTCTATTAGGTCTTCTTACATCCGCCTAATTCTCTTTTATTGAAAGGTCTTATTAATATTGACCTTTATTACATCCGAATACATTAATCTACCCATGTGCGGGTTAGGACCTTAACAGTTTTGTCCATAGGGTGGCGTAGGTGGCGGTTTCCCTCCTATTGTTCCAGAGTCTGTACTTAAGGCTTAGAAAGTATAGTGTCTAGGAATCCGAAAGTGAGTAAAGGGTAAAAAAGGGAGAAGAGTCAACCTTCGGGAAAGGAAGCTAAGGTTGATTTGCAAGTTGTCTCTATCTCACTTCCAACTGTTCCTAGATGTTTATATCTCATTCAATCGCGTCCCATGAATGTTCAAGTTCTACCCGAGTGGTGGTTGTTTTAAGTATGGTATCAAAAAAGTTTAAAGCGATATGGGTTTGGTCCGATAAGTCGGGTTCAATATTAAGCTATATTACAATGGGGATAGTCATAGAGGAACAGAAAAATTAAAGAAGAATTAGAGGTTTTTGATGTTGTATCAATTTGATCTTATAAAAGAGAATATTTGAATCCAATATTAAAGATAAAGTGCAAACCAAAGGCCTTTTCTTGTAACTACATTATATTTTAAATAGATGGTGTGTGAAATGTGAGAAAAACATTAAGTTGTCTATAATGCCAGGCTCCTATCAAGGGAGAATCTCACCCTGTAAATAGAAGAAGAAAATAATATAAGAAGAAATCTGATGAAGCATAAAGTATGAAGATCTAAAGAGTTCACAGGTCTTGTACCTGCTAATATCTGATAAAGAGGAAAAACTGTAAACGATATAGATGACTAAAAATTGATTACCACAGTAGAGGTTTTAATAAATTGCAGTAAAAACATTCATCAGATATATATAAGCAAAATGAAATTGAATATGAAATCACAGAGGAAACAAACTCATAACACAGTCTTGATGGAATCAAGAGTCTTCAGATTGCTTTGCATTAAATTTCAAAAGGAGATAGTCTCTATTACAATCAACCAAAAAGGTCTAGCCCCTTTTTATTTCTTATAAGTACATATTTATACAACTTCTACATGCTAGGATCTCAATCGTCCCAAGAGTTTTTTATGTTACAAAAGGAGATTTATGCATTCCAATTCTTTGCCTTTGTCCTCTTTTGGGCGGATGGATCACCTTCCTTTCTTTAAACTTCAGGTTCTAAAAACAGAACAGGTAGACACATGTCATTATTTGGTGCCCAAAAACTGTCCCTTCACCTATTGTGTGCAATTGACACACCTCTCCACCAGCTGTATTATCAACCTGGAAGGTTCCCCTTGGTTGTTTTCCTCGAAGGTGTAACAATCCTTCGCTAACTGTGGAAAGCTTCCTCCTACTTGTCGGTCTTTAGTAGTGATAGAACATAACAATACACTTGTCTTTATTAGCCACTTATCCACCTGGACTATATATGTCTGAGTTACCTGTGTTATTTCAGTCTGCTCTCTTTCCTCATTCTCCTTGATGTTGAGTAGGTTCTTGGCTATATCCACCTGGACCAGTGTCCCAGTGTTTCTTTCACTATCAAGACCCGACAAACTTCCATCTATCTCCCCGAGAGTTTCTTCACAAAAATTTCTCACCTCTTTAGCTCGCTCTTTGCTCTCTGATATATTTTGTTCCCATGCCTTCAGTAAGATGTTACCTCTATTCTTCTTTGGGATGGAGAGCTTGGAACTATTTCCCACTTCCTTTTTCGTCATGGCTATAATAGCCTCTTGGAAAATGACCCGAGCTACCCCAACTTCTCTTTCTCTCAAGGAGATGTCTTCCAGCACTCAATCAATGATTTGGATCCACCTTAGAAAGTAAATCTTGCTGGGATTTCGACACTCTTCTTTGAATTTATATGGCTTGGGATTGGAATATATCGATATCTATCACATGGCTTTCAGTGAAATTTAATTTGACCTGTAATTTCCCTATTAACTCCTCTTGTTGGCTTATCTGTGATTGGCTAGTCTGGGCCACCTGCTGTGTTTGTTCGAGATCAGACTTGAGTCGTTCAATTTCTTTTTGATAAGATGCTCTAGCTTGCTATATACTTGTGTTCACCTGATCTCTAGAAGCTGCCTTTATTGTGGCCAACTTATCCTCCAATGTTTTGATCAAGCGGTTTTTTTCACTTCAACTGTTCTTTTAGGGACTCGAAAAAATATTGGTTGGTTGTAGAAAAATCCCCCAACGTACCTGCTATCTGAGTTGCAAATTCCTCTTTTTTCATGGTTCTTCCATCAACAAGGATTTTAAATTTCTTGGCTACCTTGCCTACTTCTTCATAAAGTTCTTGTCTCACAACGACCTTTCTCTTCTTATCGAAGAAAAATTCATTCAAAGGCAACTCTTCCACAGTTATAGGCATTAGTTCCTCGTCGAAAATCCAACCTACGTCTAGGATCCCCTTTGTGGACTGTAGGGGAGTAACAGAAACGATGGGGTTGCCGATCTTCTTGGATGATTTCCCCAGGGTAACAGCCAAGGCTGGCTTGCATGGAGGGTTGGGGATTTTGGATTCTTGTTTCAGGCCTCCGGTTTGTTTCTTCTTTTCCTGGTGTTCCTCTTGGTCAGGTCCTGAATCTTTGGATCCTTTGGCCTCCATTTTATGTACATCTATAGTCGACGGATTCTTACCCTGTAACACTGGGGGAAGGTAGCTTCACCGATGTTCCTGAAATTTGAAGAAATCAATCCTCTCCTCGGGTGACAGAGTTTGAATTAGATAGAGAACCTCAGCATAAGATCTCTCTCCTCGGAAGACGTCATCATGAGGGGAATTCTCATGTTCATACCTTTTAAGGCCACAACTCGCCATGTGATTTCCCACGATCCTATGTGGGTCATGCTTCTTGAACTCAATGTGGACCAAATTAATATCCTCCAAAACTGTTGCCTCAGCTTTTGCATGTCTGAAATCTAATAAAGAATAAGTATTCAAATGAATGGGGAAGGACAGCCATACCTTCTTTGAAAATCCTTTAAGCTCTTTACTTATGCCACCAATCACAATTTTCCTAGCGATTTCGTGACAAAACAACCTATCTGGTATGAATAATGGCAGAGCATAGGGAGGAACAGAGGTGTGAAAAACCCTAATGTATGAAAATTCTGCCTCTACATACTAGTCGGCCACATTGCTCAAGTTGATGGCAATGCTATCTAAAATCCTAAGCGGTGGGTTGCCAAAGATGTATACATGCATTGGTACCATTACCCAATTGAAAATTTTGTATATGAACTATGTAGCCTTATCTTCCCAGAGTTTTGACTGGTAGACATGGATAGGCTTGGCCTTAGATGGAGTCCAGCTCCATCTCATTCAAGGGAACGGTGTCATGAAACAAACAACATCCATGATGTAGGTGGACATAAAAAATGAAGCGACCTTCCCACTCACCTTCTGCATCCGGTATTCAATAATCTGGCTGGTTAAACTGTCAGATAACAATTTGGCCCAGTCGAAGGAACAACCTTTAGCTACTGTATGAATCAAAGGCACCCACGAGAGGAAAAAATGTGTGGTGTCCTCCTTCCTGTACAACCTACATGTCATCATTGTTATATATTTGAATTTTGGTTCCAGGGAATAGATTGAATAAACTCTGTTACTGTCTACCCTGAACTTTGTGGTGTGCGAGACCCAATCTTTGATCAGATCAGATAGGATTCTACCGTATTCCTTGCATTCTTTCTTCTTAAAACCTTCCAGAAACTTGGCGTTGTGTGAGAATTTTGGTGTGGGTGACAATTGGTACATCACCTACAAATGTACTAGTCTGAAAGTCCCAATGGTCACCTTCTTGTCACTGATAATGATTCTGGTCAGGATATCCACATGATCTAATGCCCATCGAATCATATCATAATATGGAAGGAGTCATGGCCTGGCCGTTATCTTATGCATCTCTGATTGAACAATGATTTTGTATTTGGTGTCCAAATCATCCTTCTCATTATTGTTGGAGTCATCTGAATAGTTCACCAATTCGTACTTAAGAACCTCAGAGACGTATGACCAGGTTCTGATAGAATCAACACTTCGAGGTGAAGTATCAGAAACAGTATCTAACCCTTGCCTTGAACTCTTAGCAATTGCCTTGGAATATTTTCGTGGGGCCATGATAGAGGACTCTGACTTAGCTCTCCTGCAGTAAAAATGTGTACACATATAGAAATTAGCCTGGTGAGAAAAGCTTCTTTGTGCAAGATAGCAATGAAATTTGAAACAATGAGAGAAAGAACTTTATATCTCAAACATTTAAAACCCTGGCATCCTTACGAACAGAACGGTCAAATCATTTTTTGAGAAAGATTTAGCAATAAAAACAAATATCTTCACTTATCACTTCAAATAAATGCTATAAATTTTGACAGGTCACGACACAAGTTGGCGCAAAAACATTTAAATTTAACCCATAGATGGTATGCGTTAATATTTGTATTATTGTACTGATTAATCTGGCTTAGCCTCTTTAATTAGGTTTTCTTTAAACTTTAATCACCTTTTTCGGCATTTTCCGTATTGGGAGATTTCACTTCTATCTTTCGAGCCCTTAAAATCCGAGATCACGATGACGTGATTTAGTTAAGAAAAAATGTGATCCAGATTAAGTGTTTAATTAATCAGTGTTTAATTAATATCATGATTTCGTTAATATCGTGATTTTGCGAATATCGTGATTTTGCGACTCGGGGCTACGAAGGTAAATTTTCTTGGAAGAGTGAATGTCGAGTCGCGAAACCCCAACATTGTTTAACTACGGTTTAAAACAAATTACCCCTGGCACTAACCCGGGTGACTTTTGAAATTATTTCGCAACTTCTCTTATCGGAGTTATGATGGTAAGACTTTTGGGGAGGGCGATCGCCGAGACGCGAAATCCCAACAACACTTAACTAAGGTTTAAGTAACTTTACTCTCGGCGCTAACTTGGGTAATCTTTCAAGGTTGTTTCGTGACTTTGCGCATTGGGGCTTGGAAATAGCGTGACTTGTAACTCCCGAAACGCGATATCCCAAGGTATAGAAAAGTGAAAAATCTCACTCAATGGTTAAATGGAAATGTCTTAGGAGCACAACGGCCATCTCCACTTTGCATATCGAGACTACTGAGATTTTCAGTGGGTAAATGTCATGAAGTAAAAGACAACTTAAAGGCCAACCTTTGATTTTAAGAATTACATTTAAACTAGTTGAAAAAGGCGGCTCCAACATAGGCTCCAACTAGGGATCCCGTATCCCTGCGAGACAGGAAGAACAGTAGACCACATGCATG
Organism: Picea engelmannii; assembly: GCA_009831015.1. Lineage (NCBI taxonomy): Eukaryota > Viridiplantae > Streptophyta > Pinopsida > Pinales > Pinaceae > Picea > Picea engelmannii. Next base: position 494,688 of record ML779473.1, read on the forward strand.
TATTGGGTAAATGGAGTCATTGGTTTTACTTCTACGAAACTTTCTTAAGGAAAGGGGATACAGAGGGAAGAAGAGATTTCATCTTTTACTTCTTAAAGCTTTTCAACACTCAAATGCATTTCAAACTCACCTACAGTCCCTTTCATGACTTTCTCTTTCTCGTTACTAAATTCAGGTCTGCCTTAAGACAATCAAAACAGTCCTAGGAAATCTAATAGATCTTGTGGCTTTTGGCTTGCATCAAACGAAGTTTATTACATGTTTCTAATCAGGGAGCCCTGTCTTAACTTAGGATGTAGATCCGGTTTCGAGAAAGTTGATTACCAAAGTAGAGTGAGATTCATGTATAATAGCCTTACAGATATCTCAGATATTGCTTCACTGCCAGCGAGCCTGTTCAGTACCCCGGTGAAGTTATCTGGACCTTTTTATTGAATTTCCTTTCACCACTTTGAAATATATTTATGCATTTAAATGTTGAGACGAGGGAAATCATTTCTAAATTTCCTTTCATCATCTCTTTGGACTAGATGGGGGAAATCAAATATGAATTTCCTTTTACCATCTGTCTTATAATTTACTTTTTAGAACATGAAGTGGGGGCAATCAGTTTGTATGAGGGATGATATCTGTGTACTATTTGCAGTGGAGGTCTGTCAACTTACTTTGATTACTCGGTACCAACCTTCTCTTAACTTTAAAAGCACCTTAGCCCACAGGGAAAAAGGGAAAGATTATTTCCAGGGGCCTTCCTTCTAGCAAGCCTCAATCCTTCAAAATTGTTAAAAAACCTAGAAGAGTCAGGATCAACCTACACGTCAGGATTAGTAAGAGATTGAGGAGTTGTGAAGACTGACTTACTTTCTAAAATCTTCTTTACAACTTCCAAAGCTAAAACGTAATCTCTTATCCCTATGTATAGGACCCAGAAAGAAGATTGGTTTTTTAAGAAGGTATGTCTGCGGATAGAAAAAAGGGTGACAGAGAGATATTTGGGATTTGAAACATAGGGATCATGGATTAAAATTGACTTTGGAACCCTTTCTCGTAGGTGCTTTACTTTCTCTGCTTATCTTAATTACCTCTTATATTTATCTAGGTGAAACTCTTAGGACCCAGAGTAAGGGGTCATTCTTTTGATAACCAGTCAAGCGAAAACATCATAATTATGAGACCATCACAATGCTTTAGAGACCTTTGTTAAAAGGAAAACAAAAAGAAAAACTCTTCAAGAATTCGTACCTTTGCCTTACCATTTCGTTTTCTTTTAAAATAACGTAAAAAAAATTCTATCACCTGTTTTTGGTGAATTTAGTCTCCGATATATGAATTTTTGTTCGCTCCTTTCGCTCGTTTGGGCTGCAAGCCAGAATCCTGTAAACACAAAGAGTGATTTTTAAAAGAGTTGAATGTATTGAAAATTTTGTATCTCTATTTCTACAAAAATCATTGACCTAATTAATTAGAGGTGAAAGTAAACTTATCAAAGAGAAATTATGAAATAGATAGAAAACAAAAACCGATATATACAAATGAATTTTTTTTTGGGAACCAATTATTGCATATAGTGTTTTAAATAACGCCCATTGACAGGGGCGTTGAAGATTTTACCGTCCATATTTTCTAATAGAAACGAATTTTTTCCTTCGGGAGCTGCGACTTTGAACGGTTCATACCATATATGATAGAATTTTCTGTGTTTCATTGAATCTTCCTTTCTAGAATCCCATTTCAAGGCCAAATCACCAGGGAGAAACTCTATGTCTTTTGCCTTACGCTCGAATAAAGTTTTCATGTCGTCTTGGTATTTTTGCAACCTTTCGTCCACTTCGACCTTGTGTTGTTGTACTTCGATCAGCTGGTTTATCGTTCTTGTGACATGATTTGGTTGTTCTTTCTCGTCTTGCCACAGTTTCATTGCAAGAAGTGCCAGGTTTATGGGTAATACCATGTCAGTCCCGTAGACCATTTGGAAAGGAGAAGTGTCGATGGATTTTTTCATGCCTATCTGATTCGCCCATAAAGCATATTTTAAATGCACATGCCAAGATTTTTTGTTCTCATTCAACACTTTCTTAATTACATTGATAAAACTCTTGTTTGAAGACTTAGTTGGTCCATTTCCTTAGGGGTAATATGTCATGGAATGGCTGAGCACGATATTGTATTTTTGGAAAAAAACTGATCATAGCCATAGATTTAAAATCCTGGGCGTTATTTGTGACTATCTTTTGGGGGCAACCGAATCTAGACAAAATGTTTTCTTCTAGGAAATATATTACCATCGAATCTATTGCCCTTTTGGATGGAATAGCCTCCACCCATTTAGTGAAGTAATTTGTGGCAGTCAAGATCCATTTGTGTTGAGCGCTAGAATGGGGGTTAATTTTGCCTATAAAATATAGTCCCCACTAATGAAAAGGAGCCTCTGTTTTGACTGGGACTAACGATAGTGTTGGGAGTTTATGCTTGCCTGCGAACAATTGGCAAGGGTTGCAGGTTCTGACTTTGGCATTGATGTCTGAGAAAATTTTTGGCCAATATTACCCTGCCCTTAGGATCTTATAAGTTGTCTCCCTCCAAGCATGATGTCCCCCACACACCCCTTCATGAAATTTTCTTATGACCTTCTTTGTTTCTAATTCAACCAAACAAACCAACAGGAAGCCAAGTGGTTCCTTCCAATACAATTGACTTTTTGATATACAGTACTTGATCGCATGCAGTTTTAGCGTCCTGTCTTTGGATGGGGATAATTCACTCGAGCATTTCAATGTCAGTAGGTAGGACACTATTTTTTGTACCAATCAGATGAGGAAAACTTTTCTTCGATTCTGATTGCACTTGTTTGCTCATCGAGCTCGTTCAGGTCCACATCCTCTTCACTTCCCTGTAGGCCATTTATACCGAGGGCTCTAAACTTTGATTCAGCTAAAAGTTTATCCAAACCTTGTCCCTTTACTAGTCTCGTCGGATTTATCTCCAGATCAAATTCTTGGATTTTAGCGAGCCATCGTCCCCTTTTTCCATCACTGTCGGACTAAACCAAAATGTCTTTTACAGAGCTAGTGGGAAGGTACGTGATTATCTTAGAATGCAACACATAAGTTCTAAAATCATTTGATGCCTTCACCATAGCATATGCTTGCTTTTTCATTATATCATATTTGAGTTTCATGTCTCTGAGACTTTTGCTAAAAAAGGCTATCGGTTGTTCGAAACCTTCTTCATTTTTCTGGAGTAGTACTGCGGCAATTGTATGTTTGGAGGCAAACGAGAAAATAAGAAAATCCTTTAGATAGTCAGGGCTTGCCAGTACATGTGCCTCGCTTATAACCTTCTTGATGTGTGCAAATGATTCTTTGGCCTCTGTTGTCAATTTCACTTCATTTTTTTTCTTTAATATATCTGTGATCAATTTCACAATTTTAGCAAAGTTTGGGATAAACCTCCTCAAAAACTTTATCTTTCCTAAGAATGACTGAATTTCCTTTACATTCCTAGGAATATTTATTGTGTCTATAGCTTCAACTCTGCTAGGATCAATTTTAATTCCGTCTCGAGACACAATATGGCCCAGGAGTTTACCTTCTTGCATGGAAAAGTGATACTTTTTGGGGTTTAAAGACAGACCAAACCTGCGACATTTTTCAAAAGTCTGCTTGAGATGTATTAAATGATATTCGTCAGATTTAGAAAAAACGATTAGATCATCGAGATAGATAACCACAAACTTGTCTCTTTCGCCAATGAAAGCGATATCCATAGCACGTTGGAAGGTGGCACCTACATTCATTATACCAAAAGGCATCTTATCATACATGAATGTACCCCAAGGGGTAGTGAAGGTTGTTTTTTCTTTATCATGTTCATTTATGGAAATTTGATTGTACCCAGAGAAACCGTCGATCATCAACATCCTATTTTCCCCAACTAACTTTTATAATACATGATCCATTTTGGGCAGAGGGTAGTTGTCTTTGAGGGATGACTTATTTAAAATTCTAAAATCGACACACAGTCTAATCTCCCCATTCTTATTTCTAACCAGGACCAGGTTTGCTACCCAATCAGAGTATCTCAATGGTACTATTATTTTCGTGTCTAAGAGATTTTTAACTTCCCTTTCGACTACGGGCAATAAGATAGGGTTGATTTGTCTAAGTTTTTGTCTAAAAGGTTTGACATAAGGATTTAGAGGTATCTTGTGTTTGATCACAGTGGTGTCGTAAGTTCTTAGTTCCTCGTAAGACCAAGCGAAAACATCTTTATGCCGTCTAAGTAAATATTTATACTTTCTTTTTACCTCATGAGGAAGGTACTTTGATATTTTTACCATCCTAGGCTCCTCTTTTGTCCCTACATCGCAGTCTTCGACCTCCTTTAGTTGGGGTTGCAGAGCAGATTTTAAGGGCATGTCATTCTGATCGACAAGTCTCTCTAGGGGGATTAGTCCCTTTGGAATCTGATTATTTTTAAAACCAACATGCGATGATTAGCCATTTTTTCTCAGAACTCCTGAGGCTCCTCTCCCTCTTGCATAATCCAGGTATGATGATTTTGGTCCTCCTGGTCAATGTGGGTTTCAGAGAAATCACCTACCATTTCTAGAACTTTTTTTATCTATTCGTCATCCTCGAAAACCTGCCAGTGTTGTATATTATTTGGTATGGATGGTCTGTGCCTTACCTCTATGTGGTACTTTAATTTGAAAGCGATGGGAGGTATGAAAGTTGAAGCCGCTTTGGCCAGTGAATCGGCTTGCTGGTTTTCGGCCCGTGGGATGAAATGAACCTTTATCGATGAAAATAAATTTTCTATAAGATCCCAGGCGCAATTTCTGTAAGATCTCAATCTTGGGTGCTTGGCCTGGTAGTCCCGATTTATCTACTTCTATCAACTCTACATCTCCGTAAACTTCCAGGTTTTTTATGTTCAACTTCCTGGTAGCTTCCAACCCTAAGACTAAGGCTTCATACTCACAGACGTTATTTGTGTATTCTATATCTCACTGAAGCCTATAAGAAAAAGGATTAACAAAATCATTTTTAGGTGCCACAAAAAGTACTCCTGTACCTGCTCCTTCACATGACAAGGCACCGTCAAAAAACATTTTCCAAATCCCAGTACTATATATATTTTCATATGTCTTTCCTGATTCATTATTTTCTAAACAATCATATTCTGCATAGCTTTTTACATCATCATCAAAAGACAGAATACAATTTCCTAGATCTTGATCGACAATATAAACAGGAAACTTGTTAGGATTCTGAGGGTCGCTCACTGTGTAGGCTAGCCTTGTTTCCCTGTATAATCGACTAAGTTGTCCACCAAACACAGGAATCGTGGCGTAGGTCATGTATAGTTGCAGAGACCCAAAAAGTTTGGCTCCCCATGACCTAGATAGAAGTAAGCGATACTTCGGGGGTATATCGACAATAACCACATCCATCAAGGTGCTTTTCACCGGGACCTGTGCAAGAGTGACTACTAAATCTTTTATCATACCCATGCACTTAACTCTTCTTGAATTGAAAGAGTAGAGATCCCCATAAGGCCTGGTGATCTCGAGGCCTAGTCTATCAATAATAGTTTTGGGCATCACATTATGTGAGGCCCCAGAGTCTATACCATGCAGTTATGTAGAAGTCGATCATGCACATTCAGAGTGATATAGAAAGAAGCTACGGTGTCTCTGGCACCCTTGAAATGTGGACCAAAAGTGATATTTGGCTTATCATCTTCCAAGTTTATCACGTCAGAGTGACTTTCTATCTCCGAAAAACCTATCTCTTTGGTCATCTGCTTCCGATATACAAGATTCCTTGCTAATTCTACCAGAGGAATTGGTACTTTTATCTTATTTATCTCATTTTTTAGGCTGAATCCTCCACTACCTTTTTCCGTTTCTTTGGTTGAAACCTCAGAATCCTTCTTTTATAATTTATTTGTTTGTGTTGATTTATCACCCGTGATTTTATCTACCGGTATATGTGTTGCAGCTGTCTTGGTTTCCTTTGTTTGGGTCTCAACCTCTTTTACTTTGGGATCTAGTGAGTCTGTCCCTTTCATTTTTCTATTAGATGTCTCGGTCTCTTTTGGGGCAGGCTCGTATACTTCACCTCTACGGATGATTTTCTTGGGTTGAGGAGTCAACGCAAGTTTTCTTTTATACCTTAGGTTATACCTCGGTTGGACCTTATCCATTATAGAATCAGTTATTTCTTGATAGCCAAAAACATCAGTGTTGCTTACGTCCTCATCTTTATTTGACGATAGTTGAGTGTTCAAGGACTTCTCGTAATCTTCTTTAGTTAAGTAAGTCTGTGTGCAGTCATCACCCAAATTTGTCACATCTTCTTCTAGACCCTCGAAATATTGTAGGTCATTTCCTCCTATAAAATTTTCATTTTTTAAAGGGGTTTGAATTTTCTGGTCTTCATTTTTAACCTGCCTTTGTTGATTTTGAGGATTGTGATTTCTTCTAAATTCCCTCTTAATGAAAGGATCGGCCTTGGATTGATCTAGCTCCATTCTGGAAATATTATTCGATAACTCCTTAATTATCCTAGCCACGTCATGCATTTTGTTGTTTGTGGATCTATTTGACCCTGAGGGTCCCGCTTGTTCCCTAAATCATTTGTTTTCTTGATTTCCCATTTCTACCTTGGTTTTCAACTTGCTAAAAGCCATCGTATTAGATTCGATCTCTACAACATCATCTTGCATTCGGTTTCGGGTAGCCCCCCTCCTTTCTCTCAAAAGGAGTGTGAAATCGGGTTCGAAGGCTCCCGCAAAGGTCACCTTGGCTGCAGGTTGGGACGGTTTAACTTCAACCGAGATATTATTATATAATTTGTTAAATCTTTGAATGAATTCCATAACGGTTTCCAAAGTATTTTTCTTTAAAGAGCCGAACTCTGTTAAATAATACAAAGGGTATTTCCTTTCACCCCATTGTCTAAGAAAGGAGTCTTCTAGGGAATCATAGGATAATATAGATCCTACAAATAGACTTTGAAACCAGGTTCAAACCTGTCCTTCGAAAGTCTGAACAAACAATCTCGAATATACGTCTTCGTGTTAGAGACCTAGGATATCGGTGAACTGATCAAAGAAGTTTATATGTTCGGTTGCAGTCAAGTTCCCTTCCCCTATAAATATAGGTAAGTTTTTTATGTAATTTTCAGGAAGGTCGTGGAGAGGGACGGGTAGGACCAAAGGTGCATATCTCGCAGCTACTTTAGCAAAAACTCTGGGAGGCGGGGGAGGCCCTTGGCCCCCTGTTCCTCCTCCTGGAGCCACTCCACCTCCTCCTCCGGCGGTCGCCATTGGTGCTACATGGTAGGGAAAAGGTGTGTTATATAGAGGGTTCTGGAAGACTAAAAGTGAATTTCTATCTTCTTCGAGAGATGAGAAAAATGAAGACGGGTGAAAAGAGATGCGAGGACTTGGCTCCTCAGATTTGCAAGAGATGTAATCAGGGGAACCCGTGGGTGTACGATTTGAGTATATGGTATATTCTTCGAGACTTGGTGAGGTTAGGAAGTCTAACTGAAGATTTGGTGGGATATTGATCTCTGATAAATTCACTGCGGGGTTTTTACCTTTGTATACGCCAGAGGTTGTCAAACGTTTTTCACTTTTAACCTCAGAGAGAGTTAGATTTTGGTTGATGGTTTCAGGGAGGGGATTGTGCAAAGTTGAAGGTTCAAAGGAACTCTTGCTATTTATTTGTGGGTGCTTAAGCTGGTAGACTGCAGTGGTTGGCTTAAGGGAACCTCTAGTTTTCAGTATTTTTTCGGGATTGGAAACGGGCGTGGTCTGTTTACCCTCCGGGTTTTGTCTGGTGTTCCTTTGACAGGATGCCAGCTTATTTAAACGTGGAGTCACCAAGTGAAATATAATAAAATCCTTTATAAGGTGTTCACTCTTTGTTCACTATCAAAGGGAGAAACTTGAAAAAAATGTCGTTCTTCCCAGGGAAAAGGTTTGGTAATTTCGTTCCCCGGCAACGGCACCAGAAAGATGTTGTTCTAGAGTATTTACTTAAGGCTTAGAAAGTACAGTGTCTAAGCATCCAAAAGTGAGTAAAGGGTAAAAAAGGGAGAAGATTCAAACTTCGAGAAAGGAAGCTAAGGTTGATTTCTAGGTTGTCGTTGTCTCGCTTCCAATTGTTCCTGGATGTTTATATCCCATTCAATCGCATCCCATGAACGTTCAAGTTCTACTCGGGTGGTGGTTCTTTTAAGTATGGTATCGAAAAAGTTTAAAGAGATATGGGTTTGGTCTGATAAGATGGGTTCAATATTAGGCTATCTTACAATGGGAACAATCATAAAGGAACAGGAAAATTAAAGAAGAATTAGAGGTTTTTGATGCTATATTAATTTGATCTTATAAAAGAGAACTTTTTAATCCAATATTAAAGATAAAGTACAAACCAAAGGCCTTTTCCTGTAAATGAGTTATATTTTAAATAGATGGTGTGTGAAATGTGAGAAAAACATTAAGCTGTCTATAATGCGAGGCTCCTATCAAGGGAGAATCTCACCCTGTAAACAGAAGAAGAAAATAAGATAAGAAGAAATCTGATGAAGCATAAAGTATGAAGATCTAAAGAGTTCATAGGTCTTGTACCTACTAATAGCCGATACAGAGGAAAAACTGTAAACGATATAGATGACTAAAAATTGATTACCACAATAGAGGTTTTACTAAATCACAGTAAAATCATTCATCGTATATATATAAGAGAAATGAAATTGAATATGAAATCATAGATAAAACAAACTCATAACACAGTCTTGATAGAATCAGGAGTCTTCAGATTTCTTTGTATTAAATTTCAAAAGCAGATAGTCTCTATTACAATCGACCAAAAAGGTCCAGCCCCTTTTTCTTTCTTCTAATTACATATTTATACAACTTTTGCATGCTAGGATCTCAATCGTCCCAGGAGTTTTTTCGGTTACAAAAGGAGATTTATGTGTTCCAATTCTTTGCCTTTGTCCTCTTTCAGGCGGATGGATCACCTTCCTTTCTTTAAACTTCAGGTTCTAAAAATAGAACAGGCAGACACATGTTATTATTTTGTGCCCAAAAACTGTCCCTTCGCCTATTGTGTGCAATTGACGCACCTCTCCACCAGCTGGGTTATCAACCTGGAAGGTTCTGCTTGGTTGTTTGCCTCAAAGGTGTAACAATCCTTCGCTAACTATGGAAACCTTCCTCCTACTTGTCAGTATTTAGTAGTGATAGAACATAACAATACACTTGTCTTTATTAGCCACTTATCCACCTGGACTATATATGTCTGAGTTACCTATGTTATTTCACTCTTCTCTCTTTCCTCATTCTCCTTGATGTTGAGCAGGTGCTTGGCTATATCCACCTGGCCCAGTGTCTCGGTGCTTCTTTCACTATCAAGACCCAACAAACTTTCATCTATCTCCTCGAGAGTTTCTTCACAAAAATTTCTCACCTCTTTAGCTCACTCTCTGCTCTCTGATATATTTCGTTTCCATGCCTTCAGTAAGATGTTACCTTTGGTGTTCTCTGGGATGGAGAGCTTGGAACTACTGCCCACTTCCTTTTTCATCGTGGCTATAATAGCCTCTTGGAAAATGACCCGAGCTGCCCCAGCTTCTCTTTCTCTCAAGGAGATGTCTTCTAGCACTTGATCAATGATTTGGCAGATGTTTTGAATGTTCTCCACCTTAGAAATTAAATATTGTTGGGCTACCGACACTCTTCTTCAAATTTTTATGGCTTGGGATTGGAATATCTCGATATCTATCACATGGCTTTCAACAAAATTTAATTTGGCCTGTAATTTCCCTATTAAATCCTCTTGCTGGCTTATTTGTGATTGGTTAGTCTGGGCTGCCTGTTGTGTTTGTTCGAGATTAGACTTGAGTCATTCAATTTCTTTTTTATCAGCTACTCTAGCTTTCTCTATACCTGTGTTCACTTGATCTCTGGAAGCTGCCTCTATTGTGGCCTACTTATCCTCTAATGTTTTGATCAAGCGGTTTTTTCACATCAATTGTTCTTTTAGGGACTCGAAAAAATATTGGTTGGCTATAGAAAAATCCCCCAACATCCCTGCTATCTGAGTTGCAAATTCCTCTTTTGTCATGGTTCTGCCATCAGAAAGGATTTTAAATTTCTTTGCTACCTTGCCTGCTTCTTCATAAAGTTCTTATCTCACAATGGCCTTTCTCTTCTTATCGAAGAAAAATTCATTCGGAGGAAACTCTTCCACAGTTATAGGCATTAGTTCATTGCCAAAAATCCAACCTACATCTGGGATCCCCTTTGTGGACTGTAGGGGAGTAACAAAAACGATGGGGCTGTCGATTTTCTTGGATGATTTTCCCGGGGTAACAACCGAGGCTGGATTGCATGGAGGGTTAGGGATTTCATCTTCTTGTTTCAGGCCTCCGGTTTGTTTCTTATTTTCTTGGTATTCCTCTTGGTTAGGTCCTGAATCTTTGGAGCCCTTGGCCTCCATTTTCTGTACATCTGCAATCGACGGATTCTTACCCTGTAAGACTAGGGGAAGGCAGCACTGTCGATGCTCCTGAAATTTGAAGAAATCAATCCTCTACTCGAGAGACAAAGTTTGAATCCGATTGAGAACCTCATCATAAGATATTTCTCCTTGGAAGAAGTCATCATGAGGCGAATTCTCATGTTCATACCTTTTAAGGCCACAACTCGCCATGTGATTTCCCACGATCCTGTGTGGGTCGTGCTTCTTGAACTCAATGTGGACCAAATTAATATCCTCCAAAGCCGTTGCCTCGGCTTTTTCATGTCTGAAATCTAATAAAGAATAAGTATTCAAATGAATGGGGAAGGGAGGCCATACCTTCTTTGAAAATCCTTTAAGCTCTTTACTTATGCCACCAATCACAGTTTTCCTAGTGATTTCGCGACAAACCAACCTATCTGGTATGAATAATGGCAGAGCATAGGGAGGAACAGAGGTGCCGAAAACCCTAATGTATGAAAATTCCTCCTCTATGTACCAGTCGGCCGCATTTCTCAAGTTGATGGCAATGCTATCTAAAATCTTGAGCGGTGGGTTGTCGAAGATGTAGACATGCATTGGTACCATTACCCAATTGAAAATTTCGTATATGAAATCTGTAGCCTTATCTTCCCAGAGTTTTGAGTGGTATACATGGATACGCTCAGCCTCAGATGGAGTCTAGCTCCAACTCATTAAAGGGAACGACGTCATGAGACAAACAACATCCATGATGTAGGCAGACATAAAAAATGAAGTGGCCTTCCCACTCGCCTTCTGCATCTGGTATTCAGTAATCCGGCTAGTTAAACCGTCGAGTAACAATTTGGTCTAGTTGAAGGAACAACCTTCATCGACTGTATGAATCAAAGGCACCCACGAGAGGAAAAAATGTGTGGTGTCCTCCTTCCCATACAACCTCCATGTCATCATTGCTATATATTTGAATTGTGGTTCCAGGGAAGAGATTGAATAAACTTCGTTACGGTCCACCCTGAACTTTGTGGGGTGCGAGACATAATCTTTGATCAGATTAAATAGGCTTCTGCCATATTGCTTGCAATGTTTCTACTTAAAACCTTCCAGAAACTTAGCGTTGTGTGAGAAGTTTGGTGTGGGTGACAATTGGTACATCACCTGCAAATGTTATGGTCTGAAAGTCCCAATGGTCACCTTCTGCTTGCTGATAATGGTTTTGGTCGGGATATCCACATGATCTAATGCCCATCGTATCATATCATAATATGGAAGGAGTCGTGGCCTGGCCTCTATCTTATGCATCTCTGATTGAACGACGATTTTGTATTTGGTGGCCAAATCGTCCTTCTCATTATCACTGGAGTCATCTGAATAGTTCACCAATTCGGACTGAAGAACCTCAGAGACATATGACCAGGTTCTGACAGAATCAACACTTCGATATGAAGTATCGAAAAAAGTATCTAAGCCTTGCCGTGAACTCTCAGCAATCACCTTGAAGCTTTTTGTGGGGCCATGATAAAGGACTCTGACTTATCTCTCCTGCAATAAAAATGTGTATACATACAGAAATTAGCCTAGTGAGAAAATCTTCTTTGCGCAAGATAGAAATGAAATTTGAAACAATGAGAGAAAGAACTCTATATCTCAACCATTTAAAACCCTGACGTCCTTACGAAGAGAACATTCAAATCATTTTTTGACAAATATTTAGCAATAAAAACAAATATCTTCACCTATCACTTCAAATAAATGCTATAAATTTTGACGGGTCGTAACACAAGTTGGCGCAAAAACATTTAAATTTAATCCGTATATGGTGTGCATTAATATTTGTATTAATGCACTGATTAATCTGGCTTAGCCTCTTTAATTAGGTTCTCTTTAAACTTTAATCACCTTTTTCGGCGTTCGCCGTATCGGGAGATTTCACTTCTATCTTTCGAGCCCTTAAAATCCGAGATCACGATGACGTGATTTAGTTAAGAAAAAACGTGATCCAGATTAAGTGTTTAATTAATCATTGTTTAATTAATATCGTGATTTCCTTAATATCGTGATTTCACAAATATCGTGATTTTGCGACTCGGGGCTACAAAGGTAAATTTTCTGGGAAGAGTGAATGTCGAGTCACGAAACCCCGACATTGTTTAGCTACGGTTTAAAACAACTTACCCCTGGCACTAACCCGGGTGACTTTTGAAATTATTTCGCAACTTCGCTTATCAGATCTATGACGGTAAGACTTTTGGGGAAGGCGATCACCGAGACGCGAAATCCCGATAGCACTTAACTAAGGTTTAAGGAACTTTACTCTTGGCACTAACCTGGGTAAGATTTCAAGGTTGTTTCGCGACTTTGCACATCGGGGCTTGGAAACAGTGTGGCTTGTAACTCCCAAAACGCAATATCCCGAGGTATAGAAAAGTGAAAAAGCTCGCTCAACGGTTAAATGGCAATGGCTTAGGAGCACAATGGCCATCGCCACTTCACATATCGGGACTACTGATATTTTCAGTGGGTAAAGGTCACGAAGTAAAAGAAAACTTAAAGTCCAACCTTTGATTTTAAGAATTACATTTAAACTAGTTAGAAAAGGTGGCTCCAATGCCTCCAATTGGGGGTTGCATCCCAACTATGATTTGTCCTGCAAAAGGGGATTGGGTTTGGCCTCCTTGGTGAAATTGTCCACTGACAGGAATCTGGTAATTAGGTGTGAAAGATGGGGTGGTGCCACTAGGGTCGGTTCCTCCAATAGAGGATGCAAGAGGTCCTCTGAAAGGGGGTTGAGGAAGTGTCGAAATGAAACTGGGAACGAGATGGTGCCCAGAAGGAGTATAAATTCCAGTAGTCCCGGATGGGATTTGTGTAGGAGCGGGAATAGAATAATTCAATGCATGATATCTGGGCGGAAGTGTTGGGGTGAATCTAGGCGAAAATGGTGTGCCAATGGGAGCTTGGATAGGTACTGTAATCTAGGTGTGAGGACGCGTAGTATCTGGGACCATTTTGTAATGGACCGTTTGTAGGGGGATAGTTAAGATGTGGTCAGCTGGAAGAGCATCTGAACTAGGAAAATAATAGGCAATAGTAAAAGGTATTTCATTTGGATCAGATGTTTCAGGTAGCTCAGGTGTGACAGTGGTATCAACGCCTACTCCTGAGCCAAAGACATCCCGTCTAAAAATGCTAGTAGTCCAAAAAGGATCTTGATCCTCAAGTCCCGTGAAAGGTCAGGTTGGTAATCTAGAAGACTCAACAACTATTTCTCCAGAAGAATTCACTCAAACAATAAGTCTCTCAGAGTCGGGAGGAAGTCGAAAGTCCTCTTGAGAATTGGTAATTCAGAACCGTTCTAAAGAGTTAGTTCTTTCCACTTGTGGAGTGGCAATGTCTTGGACTTCACTCTATTGAGGAGAGCCCTCCGGTGAGTTGGTAGGCAAGGTTTGAGAACCTTCCAGATATTCTGGGGGTAGGCCTTGCATTCTACATGAATTGTGTGGAGGTTCAATTGTGATAGAGTTAAAATCTTACGAAAGAAATTCTATGGCCAACTTGGGTAAACAAACAACACGCGCTAATAAAATCTAGGAAGCAAAACCAAGCAAACAAGACCTTCTAATTCTTAAGTCACTAGTTGGTGATGAAATCCAACATCGCAATGACGAGACAAGAAGGGGCTAGGCGAGGGTGGAAAAGTTACATTGACGACCTACTTAACGGACTTACACCCTGGTGCAAGCTCGCACACATAATCGTGGGTATACCCTCCAAGGAGCCTGAGTGAGTCTGGACAACGTCGATTCCAGGTACCATGAAAACTTACCCCTTCATAATCACCTTGTGTAAGACCCTAAGAATATAGACTACTAAGGTTACCACAAACAACAATGATGTCTGGGGAAACAGTCGAGAGTCTGATCCACACGCAAGGGTAGGGTATCTAGCCCAAAATCAACTTGAGAGGCTTCCACTCATCATTGTGGGTATACCTTCAAGTGACCCCCATAATACATGCAATCTCTATAGCGAGATCAACAAAGCAGGGTGAGTAACTCTGTCAATCTCAATGCGACCTCAGGTTTGGCCCTTGTGTGAGAAGGGCTTCCCAGGACAAAATGTTGCAAATGGAATTTGGCACTCCTTATCACAAGATACTATTGTGTGTTTTGTGCTTTGGAGAGCGTGTCTCACTGCCTATTCCAAAGCTCTTGCCTAGCTAATGTTGGTGCAAAAGAGCCCTAGAAAAAGTTACTAGTTGAATTTTAAAGTTGCGAAATATTATTAAAGGTTGTTGTTACGCAAAAAGGAGACGAAAATGAAACCAATGTTGTGTAAGACTCTGACCCAACAATGCGTAAATAGGTATGAATGATATAAATTTTCATTCGATGAATTCTATCTATAGGAGGGAAAGAGGATTTTTTCGGAATAATGGAAACTACGATGTACGATCTTTCTTGAAATGTAATATCAAACAATCATGAACAATGCAAATTCCCTATTCGTTTTCTTTCAATATTTGAATGCCAATATTTTTCGAATAAATGGTTTCTTAAAAGAAAAAATTCTTTAATTTTTTTATTAGAAGCCAAGCAACAGGGATGGAACCAAGAAAAATTAAGCAACCAATGAAAATGAAATACTCAACAAACACCCAAATCGATCTTTCAATGAAGATAAAAATAACAAACTGACAAGGCTAGTCTCTTCAAATGCACATGGGTAACAATTTTCCAAGTAATAAGCAATCAAAAAGGACAATTAATCTCAACTTTTAATCCAAACAAAGGCTCCCGACCAAACAAGCACTCGGATTTCAGAATCGGAGATTATACCCTTGTTAAGAAAAGGTCAAGAGGTAAAAATTGAGAGAAAATGATCAAGAAGAGTTTTTTATTTCCGAAAACTAATCATTCGCGAGATTTGAAGTCAAGAAACAATCAATCACTGGCCAACGAATTTCTTCCCAGACACACAAACAAATCTGGGCATCTGAAGAAACAAAGAGACCTAATCCAAAGTTTTTACAAGTGAGTTCGCAGTCTGGCAGTGGGGTACAGTGTGAGAATTAGGGATTCTCGTAGCCTAGACATAGGCAGGGTGCAAGAAGGTCACACTGAACTGAACACTAGGGTGCAAACTTCAATGATTCTCGCAGGCCACAAAAAGGTACAGCGGGAGAAGGTTTGTAATCAAGCAAATTTTGAAAAAAGGACAGAACTTTTGAGTGAACTTCTACTTCCAGGGAGTCTGTAAGGATCTCCTAAAAACTCATAGATTGATTGGGAATGAAAAAGGATAGGTCAAGAGAAAATGGACAAGAAAAACCACCGAAATGGGTTGTATCCCCAGTGGAGTCGCCAATTTTGTTACTAGATAAATCAGTAGGTGTGGACACTAACAGATCTCCCTAGATCCACCTGGATCTAGAACAAAACAGGATAGGACATGACTCTTTCTCTAAGTTGCAGTCATTGAATCTACTACCGAGAAGGAATGAGTGACATACTTTTATATTGCTTCCTTAGGTCTCTGTTGTTCCTGATTCGCTCCAGTGTTCTTGTGAAATAAGGCTCGAGACAACACAAACCAACCAAAGTGAAGATAGAAAATTATATTCAATGTCAGCCTATGCATATGATCAAGGAGTTATGCAATAAAATAAGAGTAATTTTATGGGAAAGGGACATGACGTTGTATTATATTAAATGAAAGTATAAGGTACAACTATATCGCCTTGATGTAGCAAGCTTCCTTTCAGTGACCCTTGGTTCCAACACACACACTTGCTCTACATTTTCATGAATAATATCTAGTACAACTTGATAGACAAAATAGCGTTTTCAAGCTTCTATCCAAGCAGAGTTCTTCACACAATTCTTTCACCAATTCTTCATTCAATCTTGTTTAACCTTTTCCACGAGAAACCTTTCAATATATAGGAGAAGCAGAGATGGTTAAATGGATTAGGATGATCCCACTAAATCTAAGAATTCAGTAGGATGCCAACCATGCGAATTCCAACTCATTTTCTAGAAGATTCCTTTCTAGAAACTTCGTAACTTCTTCTCTTTTCCAAGCTTTGAAATAGGTTTGCACCCTACCTATAGAGAAGACTGCGAATAGTTTGTACTCCAAGTATAGGGTTGCCTGCGAGAATGGAGGATTTTCGCACCCTATAACATAGGCAGCCTGTGAACTCATCTTAAAAATATGTTTTTTGGAAGGAGATAGCAGTCAATTTTATTAGGCAAAAAGTCCTTATGGGAGCCTAAACACATCATTGTAGAGACATCACTAGAGTGACCAAAATAATGTGTAACAACATGGAAATAGGAAACCAGAATGGAGAAACCAGACAGGGAGGCACTCCAATAGGAGTTGATCGTGCAATGTAAAACCAGAGTCTACCATTACTGGAAAAAAGAAACGTATCACAACAAATGGAGAATCTGGAACACTCTCACCCTATAGGATAGAGCCCAAATGGAAACAACAGTAAAAGAGGTGGAGGAGGAATTGGGGAGACGAAAAATTACAGTCACAGAAAGAAATGACCAACTGAGATAGGGACAAAAAGACGACGGGGAATTCAATATCAAAGAAGCCTGACACTATATAGCAGACTAGGACCAAGAAAAACCAACGCAACAATGGGATAGGCTTTGGAACGACCCCCATTGGCCAAAAATAAAAATTTTCCAATGGTTAATACTCCACAACCAAACTCTAACTTGGGAAAATCTAAGGAAAAGAGGATTCATGGGTCCTTCCAGAAGCCACCTCTGTCAAGATAAGGAGGAAACAATGAACTGTCTCCTTGACGAATGCACCTACATAGAAAAAATCTGGGACTGGGCGACAGGTATCATCCGATAGTCAAATAGGATCTGAGGTAACATATCCGCAACTATAAATATTTAGAAAGATAATTACAGTGAAAATCAAGAGGTGAACCTTTGTTGGACCCTCATCTCGGGAATGATCATATGGGCAATATGGAAGGAAAGGAACCGACGCATCTTAAGGAACCAAAGCTGGCTGGAAGGGAAGATCAAGGAAACAATAATCTCCTTGACAAAAGAAACGGTATAGAGCTGTGACTTCTAGACAGGAAGAGCACAACTCACAGACCAGGAGTCCCAAATTCTATAATCCTTCCACCTAAAAGACGGATGCAACCCCAATCAGGTAAGATGGCCACCGTAACTCCAAGTAGGTGAGTGAAACTGGAAACCACCACCAGTAGGCTCCCTCAAGACGAATTTCGATGGGGCGTCGAAAGGTCACCCAGGACGGATAGGAATGGGAGGAGTAATTATGGACATTAAAGGAAATATCATCCGACTGTGCGCTGGGAGTTTGGGAAACTCAACCAACAACGCCACAGAATTCAGAGCCCTAGAGACGGGCCTCAAGATTCTAAGCCGGGAAGGGATAAAAATGCCATAGTGGAAGGAGACTCCACATTGGTTATCAACATAGTACGGAGACTCCAAAATGGTACCAAAGTGGGCAAAATTCAGTGGCACTGGCGCTTGGCACAGTCCCTACAAAACATTCAGGAACACTTGTAGACGAGGATCATAGTGTAGTTGCGCTAGGTGTGACGGTCAACAAATGGAATGGCGGATAGAATCGCTAATGAGGGGGTCAACAAGCAAGGACCATAACTGGACACTATTTGGAGTAACATCTTGAATGATCAGTTCTGAACAGAGTGTATCCAACTAGCGACAAAAGACTGTGATGATAACTGAAGTACGGATGACCACATCAAGGATGGAGGCGCAGAAATAATTGAAGGGCATGAAGGATCCAGGTAGAATCCGATATCCCACCACCCAAACATGAGTTACAATGCAGATCCATGTCACACAACAAGAGGAGGTACGACACCACAATCCTGTAAATAGGAAGAAGTACAGGGGTTGTCTGTTGGAAATTAGAAAAGTTAATCAACAGGTGGAAAAGGACGAAGGACAAAAGCATTTCCAATGGCATAGTATGGGTACACCTCACCCAAGTACAAATACAAGGACTTGTAATGATTGTCGTACAATGTGCAGGGCAAAGGATTAGTGTAGAGATGATGACAGGGATCCAAAGAGCACACACTCTGAGACAGTGAAAAAGGACTAGAAGATACACCTTTATGAGTGGCCCATGATTGTTGAGACGATCCTGAAACTGGGTATATCCCATAAAAGAAGAAACACCAGGAATAGCCACAGACTGGAGAGAAGCAATTACAGAGCCCATCTTACATATCAAGAAGGGGAGAATTGGAACAAGAGAAGAACCCAAGACAAAAATCACCAAAAGCAAGTAGAGATGGTAAGAATGAAGAAAACGCATAGTAAGAGAGGTCCCCAGGGAAAGGAACCTCCGACAAGCACCTAGATTATTACAAGGATGGAGCAAGTGCCCAAAGAAGCCAAGGGTACTTTTCTCATGCAGGTTGATTGAAAGGGAAAAGAAATCATCAATAGGTGGGAGAGAGAAATTAACACCACATTCAAGGGGAAATCCTGGACAAAACTAATTAATGAAGCAGACAGGATAAGCGACCCAGGGGCTATGCAGTCCAGAACAACCCTTTACCAAAAAATGGTGGAGGAGGCCTGGCGAACAAAAATGTTGATAGGCAAGATGAACGTTGATTGGAAAGATACTAGCAGGGAGACTATCAAGGACCACAAGAAGGTTCTCACAAAAATTCTAAGACGCCTCAGCAACCTGGAGGCTAGTGCAAAAAGACTAGCTGAGGACCAGAGGAGCCAAAAGGAAAAAATGGAACGAATGGCAGGCCAATTCCACCTTTACCTACGCTATGTACAACACATGGAAATCACTCGAGCAGACAGGAGCAGAACACCGGCTTGTATCAGGAAGATGTGCAGCGCAAGACATCCCATCATCCTAGACTAGCGCAAGTTTATCCCAGGACAAGTTGTGTTAAGGTCCTAACCCGCACATAGGTAGATCAATGTATTCGGATGTAATAAAGGTCAATATTAATAAGACCTTTCAATAAAATAGAATAAGGCGGATGTAAGAAGACCTAA
>ML779473.1:525638-577574 GCA_009831015.1 Picea engelmannii
TTCAGTTGCAGTGAAGAGCAGCAGGACGCACATGAGTTTTTGATATTTCTTTTGAATAATCTCGACGAAGAAAGTCCTCCACGCCAGGATGAGGAAGCTGAGGGTGCAATATGTAGTATTCGCCAGATATTTGGAGGTACTTTTACAAACGAAACTCGTTGTTCGTGTTGCGAGAGTGTAACATGCAGAGAAGAGCCGTTCATGGATCTCAGCGTTGAGATACAAGAAAATTCTTCTCTGTCAAGCTGTCTGAATGAATTCAGCTCTGTGGAGAAACTTTTTGGGGAAAACAAGTACTGGTGCGACAAGTGCTGCTATTTACAAGAAGCCGAGAAGAGGTTGAGGATCAAGTCTCCACCTCAAGTTCTCATTTGCCAGCTGAAACGTTTCAAATACACACAGGAAGGTGAAGTGCAGGGATTCAAGAAGTTGTTTTATCGTGTGGCTTTCCCCATAGAGTTCAGATTGCCTGTTAACAGTCGTGGGGATGAAGATGCAGACGATCCTCTGTATTATTTATTTGCTGTTGTGGTGCATGTGGGGCGCACAGTGAATTATGGACATTACATTGCTCTAGTAAAGAACGGCGACCAGTGGCTCAAATTTGATGATGAAAAGGTGGAAACGATGGAGGAGAGTAGGGTGCAGGATTTTTTTGGGTCGTCTGAAACAGCAGCATGTGATCCCAAGAAGGATTTGAATGCGTACATCTTGTTCTATCAGACTGTGAATCATATTGAAACAACCGAGTCTAGTGAGGAAGACGAAGCCGTCACAATTGCTGTGACTATTTGAATCGGTTGGTTCATGAATCATCAAAGCATATATGATGAGGTTGAAGAAGATTAAAAACCCTATCATAATTTCTTACTACTGTCAAATAATGTCTACTTTTTGTTGTCGAAGCTTATAACATCAATGAATCAACTTACTATTTTTGGTCCATCCTTAGATTTTAAAAAGTACATAAGCATTTCTGAAGAAGGAAATTAGTTCCACAAAGAGAATACGTTTTGTTCTTGAAGATTATCACATAATGGATGGACTTACTATTTTTGGTCCATCCTTATATATAAAAAAGTACATAAGGATTTCTGAAAAGGGGAATTAGTTCCACAAAGAGAACATCATGGTATCCATTAATATTTAAAAGTATAATTTTAAAAGCAAAAGCATGCTAATTAACATGATGGTAGGATGTACCTATTAATATTTTTAATATAACATGATGGTAGTATGTACCATTAATATTTTTAATAAAAGTGTAATTATAAAAACAAACTTGCTAATAATAATTCATAGAAAATCTATGAAGAATGGATGGATCGAATTTTAAAAATATTGCTGATTATGACTGTCATCATCACTTTTGGAATCTTTTAAATTAAAGTATGCTTTAATTTGAAATATTAAATTTTAATTATGGTTAAAGTAAATATAAAATAAACTTCTTTCTTCTTTATCAAAATAAACTTCTATATCTTTATCACTTGCTCACTTTCTCTTTTCCCCTTGTTTCCTCTTTTTTCTTTTTTGTCTTTCCCCACCTTTTCTCCATCTCTCTCTTTACCTCTTTCTCCCTTTCCTTACCTCACCCCGCAATGCCACACACACTCTCTCCCTTTTTCCTTCCTTCCCTCTGTTTTTTTTCTCTCCCAAACACTCTCTCTCTCCCTTCCCCTTTCTTCCCCCTTCTCTCCCTTCCCCTTTCTCCCCCTTCTCTCTTTACCTCTTTGTTGAATATTTTCCAAGTCCTAACAAGATGCCAACTAGGTATGTCTTTGATCTCAAGTTGGTTCTATGTTTCAACTGCCAAACAAGGGTTTGTTGTTGTTTTATAAAAACAAACTATTCATGAACTTCTTTGTTGTTTTGTTATAGTTACATAAGCCTTTTAGTTGCTATAGCATGTAATTTTTGTCACAAAGATACTAGCACATGCATATCATAAATTATGTAACACACCTAGAGATATTTATTGCTGAAAATACTATTGTTCTAAACACTAGCATACATGAAAATGAACACACGTATTTTTGGTTAACATGACCCTGAATAAAACCCCCCGGGGAAAACCAGTTTGGAATATGAGTGTATATATGTGAAGAATAGAAGGAGGAATAAAACAAGTACAATAAAAAAAATGAACCTGATACAATAACAACTTGACTCAAGCTACAACACAAGTCCAAGAGGTAGAGATGTGCCCTCCTCAAAAGTTGCCCAATCCAATGAAATGAAGTGTCCTAGCTGTTGGAAGAAACCCTTGTACCAAACTCTGAATCTGTGTTGTAGCTCTCAACTGAAACTATTCTCAAAGCAAACTAACCACTGCAAGTCCTCCCTGCTAATTGTGCACCCTCCTACTCAAGTGCGCCATCCTCTTAGCAAGAACAATCTCCACAAATAAATGAAGGACTAAGCCTCCTGGCTACCTCCATGAATGCTCCCTCTCAAACTCCTCAAGTGAACATAAGAGTGAATGAGTCTCCATTTTCCCTATGCGTCCCTCTTAAGGAAACATGGGAAAACCTAAAGTATGTGTCAATGAGATCATCTAATCTCATCTCTACTCAATGGTTGAGATCTCTCCAAAATAATCTCAACTCAAAACCCACTTTACTTAAGTTTCCATAGTTTCACTTTATGTCCCTCAATTCACCCACAAAGTGAATTAATAGTCATCTTAGGATAAAATGACCAAATTTCACTTTTGATTTAAATATCCTAAGTCAAAGTGAAATTAGACATAAATTACATGGTACAAAGTATTTCCCTCTTTTGTTTAGAATATCACAAACACAAGGGGACCACTTTCCAAGGCACTCAAATCTCAACACTCCCTCTTACCGAGGAAAGTGCCCTTCACCACCAATATCATCCCTATAGTGGACATGGTTTCCTACTGGAAAATACTCAGTGAGTATGGTTGTACCATGCTCAATGAAAGTAATCTCTGACACAAATATTCTCAATCTACATGATCTATAGATGGAAGTGTCTCTCCACCTATCCAAGATCACCTAGATCTCGGTATCAAACCAAAGACCTCAACCTTGGTCTCCCACCAAGGATTTCTACCTCCTAGAATCTCGACAATGGTCACTACTCTTGGAATCTCACCAAGATTCACTCTCTTGTCATCTCACCAAGAGTCTCCCCCTATTGGTATCTCACCAAGAGTATCGGGATCTCTATATCTGACCAAGATCCTCAACTTGGCATCTCGCCAAGTAACTTCCACCTGAAGTGGATCTAGAACCTAATTTTCCCATCTCCGTAGCCAAGTGAGGCTCAAACCTTCATGGTGCCCTAATTCTCCTCCTCATCAATATTTGATGCTTTGAAGCCTCTTCACCAACCCTCTGTCTCAACAACTCTGAAATTGAAGCTGTCCTGGGTGGACCAGTCACCCCTGATGACAGTGTCCATAAAAACTGAGTCTAATCTCCCTCTGAATCACTATTATGATTCAATAGGTCCTCCTCAAATTTGTCTCCCCACATGATGCTATATGGTCTAACAACTTTCAAAGAAGTAGCAAATGCACACTCTCTTGCGAACTTTGCATCAAACTCAAGCTCCTCTGTTGTCGCTGCTAAATCATCCTGCTACTTCTTCTTCTTCTTGGGACACTATCTTGCACAGTGACCCATCTCTCTACAAGCAAAGAATCTCATATTTCTCATGTCTCTCTTCTGCCAACAACTGCTCTCTCCATGTGGTGGGGCCCCAAACTTGAGACCCTGTCGACTTGCCTTGCCGATCTTCTTTCCCTTTGTCCAAAGAGAAAGATCCCCATCACCCTGCAATGTCTTCTACTGTCCATAAGTATCTAATGTAAGTCTAGTATCCTCCTGAATGAAATCAGCCCACAATCTCTCCCAAGTGGGCATGATCTCCCTGGAAACAATGCCATGAACAAATGGAACCCATGGTTTGGTGAAGTTGTTTAAGGCTGTCCTCACCATAGATTATGGGTCCACTGCCTCTCCAACGACTGCAATATCGTCTCTGATATGGGTGTATCAACCAAGGTAAGATGTAACTGACTCATTCTTGAGCATACCAATGCCCCTGAGTTAATCAAACAGAACCATATTCTGGTTTTGGTTAGAGATCTGGTAAAGCTTGCATAGAGATTCCCACATCTCAAATGCATAGTCTTTCCTAGTCAAGTGGGGAATGATGTGATCCATCACTGCATCACACATATTCTTCTTTGCCTTGGTGTTCCTCTTCCTGAACTCTCCTAACAACATGTGAGAAGTAGCAGTAGGAACAAGAACACGAGCCTCAACTATATCCTATAGTTTGAGGTCCTCTAAGACAAAGACAATCCTGGCCTTCCAAGGAGACCATTTGCTAGCTCTAGCTAGTCTATCCTCCACATGCATTTGAGATGATGACATCACTTCCCACTACACTCAAACTAATGATGCAAAGAAAAGTAGCCTCACTCCTGTCAACACAGGTGTGAAAAGTGGCAAACGAAAAATGACCTCACTCCAAGAAATATATGTGTGAAAAGAGGTCGTGAAAAATCAACATCACTCCTAGCAAGTAGGTGTGAAAAGAGGATGACAAAATGTCCACAAACTATCCTACAAATCTCCACAAAATTTCTACCAACAAGCTTCCTAGAACAATCCACAAAATGTTTTTCAAAACTCAACAAAAATCAACCACCAAGCTCTGATACCATCAATATTTTCCAGGTCCTAAAAAGATTCCAACTAGGTTTGTCTTTGACCTCAATTTGGCTCTAAGTTTCTACTCCCAAACAAGGGTTTGTTGTTGTTTTATAACAAAAAATTGTTCAGGAACTTCTTTGCTCTTGTGTTATGGTTACATAGGCCTTTTAGGTGCTCTAGCATGTAGTTTTTGTCACAAATATGTTAGCACATGCATACCATAAATTATGTAACACACCTAGGGATATTTACTGTTGAAAATACTACTACTATAAACACTAGTGTTATGAACCAAATAATTGCACACAAAAACACCACAAAGATTCACAGAATAATATAGAAAACCACCACTTTATTATATCAAAACCCTTGAGGTAGGGCAACACCATACAATGGATCCTATTATGGAAGGGATCCTCTCATGTTCACTTGTCTCTTCGATGGGGCTTCCTCCTATTGAGCTACCACTCCAAATACAATAATTATCTCCATGTCCCATTACATTGCTTGAACCCCTTTATATAGTGATACCATCACCTAAGAACATTCTAGAGGAAGAATATTCTTTAAGTAGAACCTTCTAAGAAATCCTCTTACATTTATTATATCTAACTACCATAGTGGGCCTTATTTAATAATATAGTGGACCTAGTCCACCTTACATTGAATGACCTCCACTATTATCATTATTATCACTATGGTCCCTATGGGCCCAAAATACTACCTCTCTATCTACCTAACATTCCATCCCCCTTATGAAATCATTTTCCTCAACGCTTGATGTACAACCATATACCAGGGTTCAATGGATAATTGTGGACCATAATGCTGAAGAAGACTGAAGAACCAAGGTCCCATGTAGAAAGGAAATCCACCATGTTGAAGTATTCCAAACGCCATTATAAACCCATGTCTCATGTCCAAGTGCTCATGTGAACTCTCCATGGAATATTTTAGAACCCAATATCCAACTCAAAACAATGCTCCAAAGACAGACACTTGTCATGTGGATCCAAATAAGAAGATCCATCCACATAGTGGAAAAAGGTCGTAGCAGAATATGGAAGGAATAATACCACTGTAGAATATGCAGGATGGACATTGGTAATGATCATTGACTCCCGATTTCTCACACTAATGCTCTCTATAGAAGGTGGATTAGAGTAATCAAATAAAATATAAAAGTGGTTGTCATCCCAGAAATGACAACTATCCATATACCAATCATCACAATCGGACTCAAAATCATATCAAACATATATTTATTGATTATATTCATCCCTGATATCCACCATAATAAATCTCTCCTACATGTTTTCCAATGAATCTTGAACACTACGAAAAATATCATTGAGGCCATCTGTGAGGCCATCTACAAAGTCATCGAATGTGTCATACCATTGGGCTTTGAATGCTTCAGTTATTTGTAGAATTTCTTTGAGGGTTTGAGAGTAAATAACCATTTGAGCACCCTATGAAAATTTATGAACTCTGTAGTTTTGTTGACATCACAAAAAAAACCAAAAAATAGAACAATAAATTATTGCAGAAAATCGCGGCTTTTTCCAGAAAAACCCTGAAAAACTGTTGAATTTAAAATGCTCATAACTTTACTTCCTGGACTCCATTTCGGCTAATTTGTTTTTGAAAATGGGTATTTTTCCGAGAGGAATTCAAATACACAATTTGTTTTTTCCAAATTCATCTCATAGATTTTCATATCTGAACCTAAAGTGTGTCGCCCTCTTTTTCTTCCCTAGAAAAATTATGCAAAAAAGAGAAAAAGTTTCTTCCCTTCTTTGGCCAAGTAAAATTCTCTGATACCAATTGTTACAAACCAAATAATTGTATACATAAACAACACAAAGATTCAGAGAACAATATAGAAAACCACCACTTTATTATATCAAAACCCTTGAGATAGGGCAACACCATACAATGGATCATATTATGGAAGGGATCCTCTCCTGTTCACTTGCCTCTTCGAGGGGGATTCCTCCTATTGAGTTACCTCTCCAAATACAATAATTATCTTCATGTCCCATTACATTGCTTGAACCCCTTTATATAGTGCTACCATCACCTAAGAACATTCTAGAGGAGGAATCTTCTAGAGGTAGAACCTTCTAAGAAGTCCTCTTACATTTATTATATCTAACTACTCATTTATTATATCTAACTACCATAGTGGACCTTATTTAGTAATACAGTGGACCTAGTCCACCTTACATTGAATGACCTCCACTATTATTACTATGGACCCTCTGGGCCCCCACTACGACCTCTCTAGCTACCTAACATTTAAGAACCAAAGACTGAATACAAAAGCACCACAAGAGATATACAAGCTTGTCAATTGGGTTTGTCTTTGACCACAGATTGACTTTAAGTTTCAACTTTCTGATAAAGTATTTGTTGTTGTTTTAGGACAACCAACCATCCAAGAACTTCTTGCTTATTCGTTATGGTTTCACTTCAAATTTTAGGTGCTCTAGCATGTAGTTTTAGTAACCATAAGTTAGCACATGCATACTAAAATAAGTACAACACACCTAAATATATTTACAGCTAAAAATAAGCAGATCTAAGAAACTAACACATGAATTTTTGTACACAGGTATTTTTGGTCAACGTGACCCTGGATAAAACCCCCTGGGGAAAACCAGTTTGGGATATATGTCTATATAATGATGATCAAAGAAAGCGATACAACAAGTAATGAAATACAATGGAACCTGTATACATAACAAGATCCTCACGAGCCTTGCCACAAGAACCATAGAAATAAGTGCCTAAAATGTGGTGTGCCCTCTCCCTTTGTTTCCCTCTGCACTAAACTGAAGCATTGTAGCTCATCTGTAACCCAATGAAGAAATACCTCCACATAAATGTCCTCTCTTGTGCTGCCTCTCCACTAAAACTGTCAGAGCTCGAATCTTCCAAGCAGATTTGCTACCAGGTAGCTTCCAGTCCTCTCAACAGGTGCACCCTCTTCCTAGCAGAAATGATCACCATAAATAAACAGAGGCAGAAACCAAATATCTCTCTCCACAAAAACAAGCACCCAAGATCTCCTCTCTCTATGCATTAGACCTCATCTCGATCTGACAAGTCCTCCTCCTCTGATGAGCATATGAAGGATAATAAATGTGCCCTCCTCTCCTAGATGCACCCCTCCTCCATGAAAATGCTCCCTCTCATAAATGGAAGCTATGGCTCCATGGAAATACTCTCCATGCAAGCTCAAACCAACCACAAGCTTCTCCTCAAGCTCTCAAGGGTTTTTCTCAAACCCTCATGAAGTGTGCCATCCTTCTCCTCAAGAAATGCACCCCTCTTCTCTTCTCCAAAACTCACAAGTGAAGAATGAGTCTCCAAAAATACCTTTACCCTCTCTTTAGCCTCCTTGAGACAACCCTAAAAGATCAATGGCCTAGATTAGATCTACCCAAGTCTAATCAATGGGTGAGATCTCATCCAAAATTCTCACTAAGGAAATCCACTTTACTTAGTTGCTTTATGTCTATTAATTCACCCACATTGTGAATTAATTGTCACTTTATGACTTAAGTGACATATTTCACTTTTGACTTAAATCTCCTAAGTCAAAGTGAAATTAAAATCATAAAGTAAAGTACAAGGGTAATAGTCTTCCCCCTTTGTTCTTAGAGACTCATAACCACATGGGGACTGCTTTCCAAGGTACCCAAATCTCAACACTCTAGGCCCCCACTACTACCTCTCTAGCTACCTAACATTTACGAACCAAAGACTGAATACAAAAGTACCACAACAAATATACAAGAACAATATGAAAAATATCCTTTATTACTATCAAACCCTTGAGGTAGGACAACACCATACAATGGACCCTATTATGCAAGAGATCCTCTCATGTTTACTTGCCTCTTCGAGGGGGATTCCTCCTATTGAGCTACCGCTCCAAATATGATAATTATATGCATGTACCATTACATTGCTCGATGATGCAGGAGCATCTCAAGCGAGCCAGCGTGGAGTCCAAATATAGTTGGACAAACGCCAGCACAAATTTTGAAAATATCTTAAAGTATTAATGAAGCCATTAAGAAGGAGCGCCCTTGTATAATGTAAACAGACCTTGAGAAATCCCCTCTCATCCTTAGTAGGTAGAAGGCATTTATGGTAGTTAATGCAAGTAGGTAGAAGTGAATGTGTAGATTAGACAGTTTTAGAGTGCAAGATGGAAATGGGATATAGACACCCTCATTGTGTATTGTAGGATGATGAGCATGAAGAGCATACAGAGATGAGAAGCAGAGAGAACTGTGTAGCAGACTCCATGTACAGAAGTTCTGAATTAATACAAGAAAGTTGTGATTTAGACTCATGGTGTTCATATATTCTCTGTGTATGCATCTTTGAATGTTATGCTCATGAATGTTTTACTCTTTCTGTCATACAATTGCTTTTATGATATGTATGAATGATTTCCTGTTGAATGTTTGAAATCTAAGAGGAAAGGGAAGATAAATGAGTTTCAATTGTTTCTCTATCTAACCAAGAGTTCCTGCAAGGAGTGCAGTTGAATTGTCCACAAGGAGTGCGTCGACAAGGTGTTCAGAGGGTTGTCTCTAAAAGCTTAGGAGAGATAGCTTTTGTTCTAATTTCCATAGAAGTGCAGTCAGGCACAGGAGTCATGCAAGGAGTGCGTAGGCCGAGTAAAGTCTCAGAGTTTCGAATCTGAGTGAAGCATTGAGAGACTGTTGTTGCAGGTGTGCGTAGAGTCGAAGGATTTCAACACTTGGAAGTGCTTGAAAGTCTGCCGCAAGGAGTGCGTGCAAGGGTTTTTATAAAAGACGCAGAGTCATGGAAAGCTCAGAAGGATTTGAACCTTCGAAGGAGTCGAAGGAAGGCAAGAGGCCAATCACCTTGAAAGTTTGGAGGAAGGCGTAGTGACGTCGGACCACGGGAGGATGAGTTCTCAAGGAAAGAGAACGAACAGTCGAAATTCTCTCTAGAAAATTTGTGAACTCCCATGAGCCATCAGATCTCACAAAGGAGAAGGGGAGTTACGACGAGTGCTTCGAAAGGTTCTAAGCTCAGAAGGAGTAGGACCATAGATCCAAGCCACAAGGGCCACTAGATTTGCAAGCGGATTCCCATTTAGGGATTTCGCAGGTGGAAGTCCCATAAACTTTGCAATGGGAATCGTGATATCTTGAACCACGGAGTCCTGAAGGCTAAAAGAACAGTGTGGGGCCAGAGGAGGCAGCGAGGCAGACATGTGGCGCACTCTCGACAAGGAAGTCAATTCAGTTGACCATTTCGGGGTTTTGTGGAGTAAAGTTCTGAATTCCTTGCATTAGGATTCACGATATTGTGAAGTACGAAGTCCCGACAGAAGTAAAGGGGCGTTGAAAAGTAAACCTTGTGAGCGCATTGGAATTTCGGAAAATTGGGTTTCGGGAATCGCGGGAACAAGATGCTTGACACTGCGACCACCGAAATCGCGATAAGGAAAAGTCCGAAAGAGAAGGAGGAAGGGTCAGTGTTGACTATTTTTGGGTTTCGGAGATTGGAAACAAGGCGCTTGACCAATGGATTTGCGAAAGTGAAAAGTTCGATCTCCCGAAGTACAAGGGGGAAATTCTTGAAGTTTATTGTGGGTGCAGATTTCCCGAAAGGGAAATAGAAGAGCCAATTTCGAAAGGTCTTCGAGCCCTTGTAAGGGGAAAGATCCTGTGTACTCAACCTTCCAACCCGTGGGTTGAGGAGGGCTGTGTGGGTCGTCAGTTTTGGTATCAGAGCAAAGAAAGGTTCTTTTATTTCTATAGTAGAGAAGAGGAGAATTCACCATGTCGCTAAGGAGAAGGGACAGACAAACACCCGATCCACCAGAGGAGAGGGAAATGCTGAGGAGAAGAGGTAGGCAGATGACTGATCCTGCCATGGAAAAAGAAATGTGTGATTTATGCACTAGACTTGAAGACATGGAGACACCAAAGAGACGCACAGTCAGTGTTGGGGATCTTAGCGATTCCGAAAGTGAAATTGAGGCTGAACATGAGGAAGAAGTTGCAGATGAAGATGTAGCAAACGAACGTTTGATCAGAGCTATTGCCAGAATGGGTGCAAGAGCGAAAATGGACATTCCATTTTATGAGTGAAACTTGGATGCAGAGGAGCTTCTAGACTGGATTAGAGCTCTAGACACATACTTTGACTATGAAGATGTCGAAGAGGACAAGAAGTTCAAGCATGTTGTCACAAGATTAAAGGGACATGCAACATTGTGGTGGGATGAACTACATGCTGACAGATGTTGCAAAGGAAAGCAAAAAATCAAAAGTTGGGATAGAATGATCGTGAATATGAAGGTGAAATTCATCTCCAGGGATTATCAAATTACTTTGTTCAGGAGAATGCAGAACCTGAGACAGAATCTGATGACAGTGAAAGAATACACTGAAGAATTCTACAAGCTGAACATTAGGGCAGGTCATCGGGAAAGCAATGATGAGAAAGTTGCCAGATACATGAATGGCCTGAGATATGATATTCAGGATGAGATGATCATGGTAACCATCCGAATAGTGGAAGATTCTTATCAGATGGCTCTAAAGGCTGAAGAGAAGCTAAGCCGAAAGAAGGGTCAAGGGGGTCGAGGCAAAAGTCATCCCAGAGGCAAATCGGTTGCCCAAGATAAATATCAGAAGCCCAAGGAGGACTAGAAGAAACCTCAAACTTGAAATGAGAGAGGTGGAAGCTCACAGCGAAGGCAGCATACTGAGCAGAGAGGAGATTATGCTGATAGTAATACTTTTCCTCGTACCATAGGTAGAGGAAGAGGAAGAGGTGGAGTAATAACATGATTCACATGCGGAAAGAATGGGCACAAGTCTTATGAGTGTCTAGATAAAAAGAAAGAAGGAGGAGAAACTCACATCGCCGAATCATAGAGGTGGGATGTTGAGGCAGAAGATGTTGAAGGCGGAAGATTGTTGATGATGCGAAAAGCTCTTTTGACACCAGAAAAGCAGGTGTAGAGTTTAGTCCAAAGAACCAGACTTTTCAAGACTTCTTGCAAGACCAAGGACAGGGTATGCAAGGTCATTGTAGACAGTGGTAGCACAGATAATCTCGTTTCTACAAAGACAGCGGAAAAACTGGAGCTGGAGACGATTGATCATCCAAGCCCATATAGAGTTTCATGGCTAAAAAAAGGACATCAGGTAACTGTCACTAAACAGTGTTTAGTTGAATTCAAGATAGGAGGATATAATGATAAGATACTTTGTGATGTTATTCCCATGGATGTTTGTCATCTATTGCTGGGTAGACCATGGAAATATGACAGTAATGTGATTCATGATGGGAGAATGAACACATACACCCTAGAGAAGAATGGGAGGACTCACATGTTGCTTCCAATTAAGGATAAGGAGGTGAAACTGGAAGTAAGTAACACCGTACTTATCATGAGTGGGAAGGAACTTCTTACAGAGGTTAAGAAGAAGGAGGATCTACAGTTCATCATGGTCAGGAAACCGAAGATTGTTTTGACCAGCACAAGGGTAGATGATTTACTAGAAGAGGTTCAGGAACTGTTGGAAGAGTTCATTGACATAGTAGTGGATGAACTACCTCGTTCATTTCCACCGATCAGAAGTGTGAGTCATCACATTGATCTCATACCAGGAGTTAGTTCACCAAACAAATCCACGTACAGACTAATGCCGCAAGAGAATTAAGAGGTCAAAAGACAAGTCCAGGATTTATTGGACAAAGGGTTGGTCAGAGAAATCTTGAGTCCGTGTGTTGTTCCAACAATACTCAATCCGAAGAAAGACGAAGGCTGGAGGATGTCTACTGACTCGAGGGATATCAACAAGATAACCATCAAGTACAGATTTCCATTGCCAAGGATGGATGATCTGATGGATTTCTTGAGTGGAGCAAAGTATTTTTCAAAGATTGATTTGAAAAGAGGTTATCATCAAATCCACATGAGAGAAGGTGATGAGTGGAAGACAACATTCAAAACAAACGAAGGGTTGTATGAGTGGCTTGTTATGCCTTTTGGCTTAACAAATGTGTCGAGTACCTTCATGAGGTTGATGAATGAAGTCCTGAGGGAGTTCATCGAAATTTTTTTTATTGTATATTTGGATGACATACTATTTTTCAGTAAAACAGTGGCAGAGCATCTGAAGCATTTGACTACAGTGATGCAGAGATTACAGCAGGAGAAGTTGTTGATAAACATGAAGAAATCCTCATTCATGAAGACAAAGATCATTTACTTGGGGTTTGTTATTTCTGCAAATGAGTTGAGAATGGATCCAGATAAGGTGGAGGTAATCAAGAATTGGCCATCACCGAAGAATATTTTTGAGGTGATAAGTTTTCACGGATTGGCTAGTTTCTACGGAAAATTCATCATAAATTTCAATGGAATTAGTGCACCAATGATGGATACAGTGAAGAAAAGACACAAGTATTTTCAATGGACTGAAGAGGTTGAGAAGATTTTTAATCTGTTGAAGAGGAAAATCACGGAACAACCAGTTCTAGTGTTGCCGAATTTCCAAAAGACATTTCAAGTGAAATGCGATGCAAGTGGATTTGCAATAGGGGCTATCTTGAGTCAGGAAGACAAGATGATAGCATACTTCAGCGAGAAGCTGAATGAAGCGAAAGTGAAATACTCCACTTATGATAAGGATTTTTATGCTATCATACAGGTGTTGAAGAAATCGAGGCATTACTTGATCCCGAAGGAGTTTGTCTTGTACAGTGACAATCATGCATTGCAATTTGTGACTCAACAGGAAAAGTTGAATCAAAGACATGTTAAATGGGTTGAGTACATGCATAATTTCACTTTTGTGATTAAACATATTTCAGGTACCGCTAACAAAGTTGTTGATGCTTTGAGTAGGAAGTGTTTGCTATTGCAGGAGTTCAGAGTCAAAACGGTGGGTTTTGATGACCTCAGGGACATGTATAGAAATGATCCAGATTTTAAGGAGGCGTGTGAAGCAGCTGAGAATCCAATTCTCAGAGATAGGAGCCAATGGACAGAATACATGATCCAGGAAGGATTATTGTTTAAAAGTAATCAGTTGTGTATTCTAAAATGCTCCATGAGGGAGAATTTGTTGAAGGAGAAACACAGTGATGGATTGGCAAGACACTTTGGTCACGACAAGACGTTTGCAAAGTTGAATGAGTCATATTTTTGGCCAGGAATGCGAGCATACGTCAAGAGATTCATGGACAGATGCAGGATTTGCCAACATTCGAAGGGAAGGAAACAGAATGCCAGATTTTATCAACCATTTCCCATACCTGAAAGGTCGTGGGATGCAATCAACATGGATTTCATATTGGGGTTGCCAAGAACACAAAGAGGATTTGACTCGATCTTTGTGGTGGTGGATAGATTTTCCAAGATGGCACACTTCATTCCATGTTATAATACCAGTGACGCAACTCGCATTGCGAATCTATTTTTCAAGGAAGTCATTCGACTTCATGGCTTACCAAGGAGTATAGTTTCGGATTGAGACACTAAGTTCATAGGGAAATTTTGGAGGACCTTATGGAAGAAGTTGGGAACTAACTTGTCATTTAGTTTGTCTTATCATCCTCAAACAGATGGAAAAATGGAAGTTGTGAACAAAAGTCTGGGAGACTTTCTGAGAAGCTTGGTGACAGAACACCACAGCCAGTGGGACAACATATTACCAGAGGCAGAATTTGCTTATAACGACTCAATTAACAGAAGCATAGGGTAGAGTCCATTTCAGAGAGGAAATTCTAAGTTGAGGGATTCAGAACAGAATGCAACTAGGAGTGCTAGTGCAGAAGAATTCACAGAAGTGATGAAGGAACTTCATATCCAGGTGAAGGAGTGTTTGCAGAATTCAAGCCAGGAATATAAGCGCAGAGCAGATCAACACAGGAGACAACTTCAATTTGAGGTTGGTGATTTGATTCTGGCACATTTGAGGAAGGAGAGGTTCCCGAGAGGAACATATAATAAGCTGAAGATGAATAAAATCAGACCATGTAAGGTCTTAAAGAATTTTGGGACGAATGCTTACGAGATTGAATTACCTGATGGGATCGAAATTTCTCCGGTATTCAATATCTCAGATTTGTACCTATATAAGGCTAAGGAAGCAGGGACAAGAAATGAGTAGCCAATGATCCAGTGGATAAAGCAGATGTCAGCTGCAGAAAATCCACAGATGGAGCGCATACTAGACAAAAGGGTGAGCAAGAAGACCAGGCGAAAGCAATATTTTGAGTATTTGGTCAAATGGAAGGGCCATCCAGTTGAAGATGTCAGGTAGGAGAATGAAGTGGAAATCCAAAGGCATGGACAAACCGTGCGTGAGCTCATGGACAGGAGCCCATGAAAATTTTTCAAGCTAGAGAGTATGATGCAGAGGCATCTCAAGCGAGCCAGCGCGGAGTCCAAAGATCGTTGGACAAACGCCAGCACAAATTTTGAAAATATATTAAAGTATTAATGAAGTCATTAAGAAGGAGCGCCCTTGTATAATGTAAATGTACCTTGAGCAATCCGCTCTCATCCTTAGTAGGTAGAAGGCATTTATGGTAGTTAATGCAAGTAGGTAGAAGTGAATGTGTATATTACACAGTTTTAAAGCGCAAGAGGCAAATGAGATATAGACACCCTCATTGTGTATTGTAGGATGATGAGCATGAAGAGAATATAGAGTTGAGAAGCAGCGAGAGCTGTGTAGCAGACTCCATGTACATAAGTTTGGAATTAATACAAGAAAGTTGTGATTCAGACTCATGGTGTTCATATATTCTCTGTGTATGCATCTTTGAATGTTATGCTCATGAATGTTTTACTCTTTTTGTCATACAATTTCTTTTATGCTATGTATGAATGATTTCCTGTTGAATGTTTGAAATCTGAGAGGAAAGGGAAGAGAAATGAGTTTCAATTGTTTCTCTATCTGAGCAAGAGTTCCTGCAAGGAGTGCAATTGAATTGTCCGCAAGGAATGTGTCGACAAGGTGTTCAGAGGGTTGTGTCTGAAAGCTCAGGAGAGATAGCTTTTGTTCTCATTTCCACAGAAGTGCAGTCGGGCACAGGAGTCGTGCAAGGAGTGCGTAGGCCGAGTAAAGTCTCAGAGTTTCAAATCTGAGCGAAGCATTGAGAGACTACAGCTACAGGTGTGCGCAAATTCGAAGGATTTCAACACTTGGAAGTGCTTGAAAGTCTATTGCAAGGAGTGTGTGCAAGGGTTTTTCTAAAAGATGCAGAGTCGTGGAAAGCTCAAAAGGATTTGAACCTTTGAAGGAGTTGAAGGAAGGTGAGAGACCAAGCACCTTGAAAGTTTGGAGGAAGGCGTAGTGACGTCAGACCACGGGAGGATGAGTTCTCAAGGAAAGAGAACGGACGATCAGAATTCTTTGTAGAGAATTCACGAACTCCCGTGAGCCATCAAATCTCATGAAGGAGCATGGGAGTTACGACGAGTGATTTGAAAGGTTCTAAGCTTAGGACAAGTAGGGCCATAGATCCAAGCCACAAGGGCCACTGGATTTGCAAGCGGATTCCCATTTAGGGATTTTGCAAGTGGAAGTCCCGTAAACTTTGCAACGAGAATCACGATATCCCGAACCGCGAAGTCCTGAAGGCTAAAAGAATGGTGTGGGGCTAGAGGAGTCAGCGAGGCGGACAGGTGGCGCACTCTCGACAAGGAAGTCAATTCAGTTGACTGTTTTGGGGTTTCATGGAGTGAAGTTCTGAATTCCTTGCATTAGGATTCGTGATATTGTGAAGTTCGAAGTCCCGACAGAAGTAAAGGGGCATTGAAATGTAAACCTTGTGAGCGCATAGGAATTTCAGAAAATTGAGTTTCGGGAATCACGGGAACAAGTTGCTTGACACCGCGACCGTCGAAATCACGATAAGGAAAAGTCTGAAAGAGAAGGAGGAAGGGTCAGGGTTGACTGTTTTTAGGTTTCAGAGATTGGAAACAAGGCGCTTGACCAACGGATTCACGAAAGTGCGAAGTCTGATCTCCCAAAGTACAAGGGGGGAATTCTTGAAGCTGATTGTGGGTGTAGATTTCCTGAAAGGGAAATAGAAGAGACAATTTTGAAAGCTCTTCGGGCCAGTGTAAGGGGAAAGATCCTATGTACACAACCTTCTGACCCACGGGTTGAGGAGGGTTGCGTGGGTCATCACTCGAACCCCTTTATATAGTGCTACCATCACCTAAGAACATTCTAGAGGAGAAGTCTTCTAGAAGTAGAACCTTCTAAGAAGTCCTCTTACATTTATTATATCTAACTACTATATTGGGCCCTATTTAATAATATAGTGGACCTATTCCACCTTATATTGAATGGCCTCCACTATTATTACTATGGGCCCTCTAGTCCCCCACTACTACCTCTCTAGCTACCTAACAACTAGCATACATGAAAATGAACACAGATATTTTTTTTCAACATGACCCTGGATAAAACCCCCCTGAGGAAAACTAGTTTGAAATATGAGTGTATATATGTGAAGAATAGAAGGTGGAATACATCAAGTACAATAAAAAAATGAACCTTATACAATAACAACTTGACTCAAGATGCAACACAAGTCCAAGAGGTAGATGTGTGCCCTAGCATGATGCACCCTCCTCACAAGTTGCCCAATCCACCAAAATGAAGCATCCTAGTTGTTGGAAGCTCTGATGGAGAAACCCTTGCACCAAACTCTAAATCAGTGTTGTAACTCTCCACTGAAACTGTCCTCAAAGAAAACTGACCACTACAAGTCCTCCCTACTAGCTGTGTGCCGTCCTCCTAGCAAGAACAATATCCATAAATAAATGATTGACTAATCCTCTTGGCTACATCCATGAATGGGGGCACCCAAGATTTCCTCACTCAATGCCACCATCCTCTCCTCAATGCTCCCTCTCAAACTCCTCAAGTGAACATAAGAGTGAATGAGCCTACCTTTGCCCTATGCACCCCTATTAAGGAAACATGAGAAAACCTAAAGTATGTGTGGATGAGATCATCTCATCTCATCTCTAATAAAGGGTTAAGATCTCTCCAAAAGTGATTCAGGAGAATCGCTCCACCTCAGCAAAGAGCCAACTATTTAGCACATCAAAGCATATTCAAGAAGGGGAGAGGCGACATGCCTCTCATTTTTCCCTCAATTTTAAATTTTAAATGTAATTAAAGGCAATTAAATGTTGTAAGGATAGAAGAGCCAAGTTATGCCTTTGTACATGTAATAGATGAGGTCTCCTTTAATGTTTAGATGTAGGCTGATCCAGATCCGATTCAGACTAGATGTTCATTAAATGTAATTTGCCTTAGTAGATAGGCTTTGTAAATGGTGATTAGACACCACTAGTGTAGTTGGAGGGAAATACTCAATCAGTATCCTCTTGTATAAATCTTTGTATTGTAAGCCCAGAAAGGGTTATGGATGTTGAAGGTTGATAGAAAATCATTGTAAGTCGAGAGGAGAGAGATGAGACTCTATTGCAGTCCGAGCTCACACATATTGTAATTGACATTCATATTAATAAAAAAGAAGAGCATTTTTTCCTGCATGAGACTTTGTGTATGTTTCCCTATATTTTATGAATGTTGTTAATATGTATTTAAATGTTGTAGATGTATGAGATAGGCTTCATATGCAGGGATAATATATAATTCTTTATCTGTGAGTTTGTTGACTTGTTTTGGGTTCTTTTAGGTTAAATGCAAGGAGTGCATGACATAGTGTTGAGCACTCTGTGAGCCAACGCAAGGAGTGCATGTCTGAATTTTGTTTCGAGTTCAATGGAGAACGTGCTAGGTGGGAACACCAGAAAATTTACAGACTCAAGGAGGAGCCTCAAGGTTATATAGGAGAATAGGAGGTACAATTACAACTAATGGGCCCAAGCTGACATAAAAAAAATAACATTACTAATGTAATATGCCCCAATTGATGTGTAATGTGCCACTATTTAGGGCTTAACATGCCCCTCCCCTTGAGAAAAGTGTTTTCCACAACGCTTGAGTAACTCTGGATGTTTCTGTATAAAATATTCATCTTCCCAAGTGGAATCTTTAGCCGGTAGTTTCCTCCATTTAATGAAATGCTCTGAAATGGATCTATTCCTCAGCTGGCGAATTCTTGTGTCAGTGATGTCTTCAGGCTCCAATATGATTTTTCCTTCCTCATCAAGTTTTGGAAATATAGTTTGAACTAGTATCTTGTCACCTATAACCTTCTTTAAGCATGAAACATGGAAAACTAGGTGTACTCATGAAGATGCAGACAACTCCAATTTGTATGCCATAGTACCAATATTTTGCAACACCTTATAAGGGCCATAGTACTTTGGTGATAATTTATTATCCTTTTTGGATTTCTTGAGGGACATCTATTTGTATGGTGGTAGTCTTAAAAATACCCAATCCCCTACTTCAAAACTTCTTTCACTACGATGTTGATATGCTTGTTGTTTCATGTGATTTTGTGTCATAGTCAGGGTGTCCTTTAAGATTTGGAGAACTTGTTGTTGATGCTCAATGTGATCTTCCACTGCTTGAACCTTATATTTTTATTTTAGAGAAGAAGTGATGGAAGGAGGGTGGTGTCCATAGAGTGCCATAAATGGTGTCATTTTTGTTGCAGTATGAAAGGAAGTGTTATACCACGATTCTTCCAAGGGTAGCCATTTGAACCATTGTGTTTGTTTACCAGATACAAAGCAACGAAGGTAGCCTTCCAAACATTTGTTTACTATCTTAGTTTTTCCATCAGATTGAGGATGATAGGATGATCTGTGAGCCAATTGAGTAGCCAAACAAGAAAACAATTATGTCCAAAAATGTCTAGTGAAGATGGGATATTTTTCACTTACAATAATCTTTGGGCTTCCATGTAGCTTTTGAACTGTCTACATGAATGTGGTGGAAACTGTACTGTCTTTGAAGGGATGAGAGAGTGCACAAAAGTGTGAATACTTGGTCATTATATCAACAATCACCATGATGACACTCTTTCCTTCAGACTTCAATAACCCTGTGATGAAATCCATGGAAACCTCCTCCCAACACTGAATTGGGATGGATAATGGTTGTAAAAGACCTGGGGTCTTAATTGTTTCCACCTTAAATTGTTGGAAAATCAAAAATTCTGCCACAAACCTTTGAACATCAGTTTTAAGGCCATCCCAAAAAAATTCCTTCTTGAACCTATGGTTGGGTTTCAAAAATCCTGAGTGCCCTCCTACCAGAGAGGTGTGCAATTCCAATAGTACCTTTTGTTTGAGTTGGGAGTTCTTACATAAATATAAACGATCTTTGTACCATAGTGAATCATTTTTCCATGTAAATGTATCTGATGCACTGGAATCCTGTTGCAACCTTTGAATGAGAGTCCACACATTTTCATCATTCTTCCATTCATCCATTGCTTCTATTATCCAATTGGGTTGTATGATCGAGATAACATAGAGAAAGGCCTCAACATCTTCATCCTTTCTTGAGAGTGCATCTGCCACAACATTTTTCTTCCCTTTTTTATAAACGACTTCAATATCATAACCCAATATCTTGGTCACCCATTTTTGTTGTTC
The DNA here is from genome assembly GCA_009831015.1 of Picea engelmannii. NCBI lineage: Eukaryota > Viridiplantae > Streptophyta > Pinopsida > Pinales > Pinaceae > Picea > Picea engelmannii. The sequence goes on from ML779473.1 coordinate 545,958, forward strand.
TTCTAAAGATAGACTTTGTTCCAAGAAGTATTTAAGACTATCATGATCTTTTTTTACCTTGAAGTGCCTACCTATTAGGTAAGGGAACCATTTTTGTAATGCATGTAGTATTTCCATAATTTCCTTCTCATAAATGGGTTTGTGTAAGTCCTTTCCCTTGAGTGGTCAGCTTTCAAAAGCTAGGGGCCTTCCTTATTGCATTAGGACAACACCAATTCCATTTCTGGAGGCATCACATTCCACAATAAAGGTTTTTTTGAAGTTTGGAGTGGTCAAGATAGGAGCTTTGTACATCACCTCTTTAAATTGTTCAAAATATTTAGTTTCCTTTCGAGTCCATGAAAATGAATCCTTCTTAGTTAGTGTCATTAAAGGTGCTGCTATTATTCCATAGTGATGAACAAACTTGCGGTAGTAACCTGTCAAACCGAAAAATCCTCTAAGATTCTTCAATGTTTTGGGAATCGACCAATCCATCATGGCCTTAATATTGTTAGGCTCTACCTTGACACCTTCATGAGATACAATATGACCCAAATACTCTTCCTCCTTCACCCCAAAGAAATATTTGGATGGTTTGGCATATAGTTGTTTCTCCTCTAGTAGTTGTAGTGCCTTCTCAACATGTCGCACATGATCCTCCCAAGACTTGCTATAGATTAGTATATCATCAAAAAATAATAACAAAAATTTTTGAAGGAAGGGCTTGAAAATGGAATTCATCAACCCTTGGAATGTGGAAGGTGCATTTGTAAGGCCAAAAGGCATGACCAAAAATTCATAATGGCCTTCATGAGTTCAGAATGTTTTTTTTGGGATATCTTCTTCCTTCATTCTAATATGATGATACCCTAAATGAAGATCCAACTTTGTGAAATAGATTGCTCCATGTAGTTCATCTAACAATTCATCAATGATGGGAATGGGAAAATTATCTTTAATAGTGATCTTGTTGAGCTCTCTATAATCTGGACACATACGTCGTGAGCCATCTTTCTTGAGTACCATTACAACAGGTGCATAATAAGAACTTTGGCTAGGTCTAATAATGCCAACCTCTAACATTTCGTCAACCATACATTCAATTTCACTCTTCTAGGCATAAGGGTATTTGTATGACCTTATGTTAGGAGGAAAACTCCCAAGAATTAGGTGAATATAATGATCATGATTTCGAGTGGGTGGAATACCTTTGGGAATATCTTCAAATACTTTGGAATGCTTATCAATGATCCCTTGGAGATCTAGGGTAATATATTGATACAGATTTTATGAGAATAAAAAAATGACTACAGATTATTAACATGTGTTTAACACAAAATAATAGAGATATAGTAAAATTTGTTTTCTATTCAATAAGGAAATAAGATGAAACTGTAAAATGCAGCGGAAACACGCTGGCTAGAATGGTGGCGGCTTATCTCTGAGAAGAGATGTGACGGCTACACTCATTCACAAGTAGATTATTACAGTGAGGATCTGAAGGCATTTTTACAATAAAAAAGAATGACAAAAACCCTAGACATCCAAAAACCTAACCCTAGGAGATGAAGCGCCAAAAGTCATGTGGGCCCCGTTTGGGTAAGTTAGTACATCAACTTCCTGGGATCGTAACTTTTCCATACTATCTCTGTTTTAGGCATATGATATCCCATTGGAAAAGTATCATTGAGGATATTCATTTTGGGGGCTCAAACATGCCTTTGACAATCATTGAGAAGCTTGATCCAAAAAAACCTTCATTTAGGCCCTCAAAATGGCCCAGAAAGTTAAAACTACTAAAAATAGTAAATTGCCAAAATTGTCAGAAAACTGTTTTGAGCCAGTTGGAAAAGGTGGGTGGCTATCGATATCCACCTAGATCAATCCTCCATCCTTAGGAAGAAATGGTCTCCATTGCATTGAGTTCCCCCATTAGATGATGAAATTTCTGTTGAATTTGGCCCTCGGTGAGCCACTTTCCTTGGTGCAGGATTTTCCTTGCTTTGATGACTCGATAAAGCTGGATCCTTTGCTGTCGAGTGCCCTTGATCTGTGTGTCCAAAATTTGATCATTGGATGCTTGTTTTATGCAATCGGGGTTGAGCTCTGTTGGTGTCATCTTCTCTGCTACGTCTGAAGTGTCCAATAATGGTGGGAAATAAGGGTGACTGAGATCCACGTTGAACACTGGGTGAAATCCAAGGAAAGGAGGAATGTTGAGCTTAAAATAATTATCCCCCACAGCCTTAGTGATGGTGTACGACCCATAACAGAGTGGGTGAAGCTTCCTATGGGGTCCTTTAAGGCGTTATTTCTGCAAGTGCAACCAAAATTTTTCGCCCACCTAAAACTTATGTGGCACCTAATGTTGATCATGTCACTGCTTGTACTTGTCATTGGACTTCTGTGGGATATCCTAAACTTGTTGGTGGATGTGTTGGATCTACTTAATGAATAGGGTGGCTTTGTCAGATTCAGTTGGAGAAGGAGATGAGTCAATCGAGGTGAATGCAAGGGGAAGTGAAACATCTATGGGACCCAATGGTTGGAATTCCAACCCCACCTGAAAGGGGTTGTGGTTGGTTGAGCTATGCAGGGCTCGGTTGTAGCTATGTTGGACATAGGGAAGGCTATCATCCCATGTGTGAGGGTGCTTTGAATTATTCATGTGAATGATATGCACAATCATTCGATTTATGACCTCGGTTTGGCCATCTGTCTGGGGGTGGAAGGTCGTGGATTTGGTGAGCTTGGTGTCCAGTGGTGACTAGAGGCTTGACCAAAATGTGTTGAGAAATCAACTATCCCTATATGAGACAATGGTTTGTGGGGTTCCAAAATGTACCCAGACTCGTTCAAATAAGAGCTTGGCGGTGGCCTCTGCTGTGATGTTCTTCTTGCATGCAACCAGAATTTCCATCTTAGAAAAGTAATCAACAACCACAAAAACACAGTCATTTCCCCACATGGTGGATGGGAGGCCTGACATGTAGTCCATTGAGATGGAGTCCCATGGCCTGTTAGGAGTAGGAAGAGGGGTGTACAAACCCTATTTCTTAGTGGTCAGTTTGGCAATAGCGCAGGCAGTGCAGGACCTGATATACTTGCTGACCTCATGTCGAAGTTTCGGCCAGTTAGAAATGTTTATGTAGCATTTCCACTGTCTTTTTGACGACAAAGTGTCCTAACACCCGACTATAGTGTGTTTCCCAAATCATCTCTGCTCGCCTTCTTGATGGAACATAAATATGGCCCAGATGACACAACAACCCATCCTGAAGATGGAAATTATCGACAACTACATTTGCACCCAACATTTGGTAGGTGGTGGTGAATTACGGGTCTGTCTCATAGAGTTGGGGCCATCCATAGGTCTCATGGCCATAGGAGTCTAACACCATGGTGAGTGCCGCAACTGGAGGTCTGCTGAGGAAATCAACGACACGATTGGTGCTTCTTGTTTTATACTTGATGTTGAGGTGGAATTGTTGCAAGTATGTGGACCACTTTTGATGGATATCATTCTACAATTTTCTTTGTGTCTGCATGAATTGTAGTGGCTTATGATCAATGTGGATGACTGTCTCTTTCCCAAGAATGTAATTTATCCACTGGCGTTAGGTTTTCACAATGGAGTACATATATTTTTCATAAGTAGGGTACTTACGGACAACATTTGATAATCTCTCACTATGATAGGCCACAAGGTGGTTGTGTTGAGTGAGAATGACGCCCACCGCATAGTTTGAAGCATCTGTCTCAATCTCAAAGGGATGTTGCGGGTTTGGTAGTGAAAACACTGGGGCTGAGCACAAGCACTGCTTCAAATCATTGAAGGCTTGTTGTTGGGACCGGCCCCATGCAAATTTTTCCCTACCACCACCTATGGTTATTTGGTTGAGGACCCATGCAATATGGGAGAATCCCAACACAAACATGCGGTAGAAATTAGCAAGGCCCAAGAAGCTCCGAAGCTCAGTGAGTGTGGTTGGGGCTAGCTAGTCATGGATGACTTGGATCTTGGTTGGATCCACATGTACACCATGCTGATCAATTATGTAGCCCAGGTAATGGACATTGTCCATGTCGAAGGAGAATTTTTCCAAGTTAGCATATAGCTTGTGTTGTCGCAGGGTGTGCATAACCTGTTGAATATGCTGCAAGTGTTCGGACCAAGTCTTGTTGTAAATTAGAATTTCATCCAGATACACCACTAATAAGTATTGTTGAATGGTTGCAGGATATCATCCATCACCCTTATGAAAGTGGTTGGAGCATTTTTCAAACCAAAGGGCATGACCAACCATTCAAAAAGGCCTTCCTTTGACTTGTAGGCGGGTTTCCATACATCTGTTTGTTCTATCGGGACCTAGTGGTAGCCAAACTTCATATCAATCTTACTGAATTATTTGGCCCCCGTGAGTTGATCAAGGAGGTTTTCTATTTTATGGAATCAGGTATCGGTTTATGACTGTGATTTTATTCAAATCTTGGTAATCAATGCAAAGTTGCCAAGTTCCATCTTTCTTTTGTACCAACACGATTGGGCTCCCGCAAGGTGATGAGTTGGGACGGATGTGCCCCTTGTGGAGAATTTCTTGGATCTATCACTTGATCTCCTCATTCTCTAACAGAGAGTGGAAATAAACTATCCCACTGAGCAGCAGTGCACTGGGGCTCAGATCGATGGGGTGTTTGACCTAGCAGTGCAGAGGTACCCTGGTAGGTAAGGAGAGGATATCTGAGTATTCTTCCACGACCTTGTCTACTTGTTTATGCTGTGTGGATAGGTCAGCCACTGAGACCCTGGATGTGGCTGTGATATTTCACTTATTCTGAGAGTGAATCACAAAGAAGACAAATTTCCCCATCTGAGAGATGACCTTCCTACATTTCTTAGCAAAGATCAAGGAAATAACACTAGGTGGGACTGCCTTGGGTATCCTGTACAATTTCCTGTTCAAAGTAACAATAACACTATGAGGCCTAGACTCATATACAACATGACATTTCCATAAATAAGTTTGGCCCAAAAGAACATCACAAACTTCGAGAGGAGAAACATCACACAATACCTCATATTTGAAGGGCTTGATGTCGTACGACAGTCGACACTGTTGGTTGATGCAAAGATCGCTTCCTAGGTGGATCCATCCAATGGTGTAGGGTTGTGGGTGTGGTGTTGTCAGCAGGGCCAGTCGCTTGATGACCCCTGCTGAGATGAGGTTCTTCTGGCTACCACTATCCATGATGAAGTGTAGCGGGGTGCCTTTTACCCACATCTGTTAATGGAAGAGGCGTTCTCCTTCTTCCGGCTCATCTGGTTCACCAGGTTGGAGCTTGGTGGTAGAAATAGTAGCACTGGGTTCCATGTCAATGATCCATCTTCCCCTTTCTATTTATGGCTCAGAGTCTGAAACCACATCTAATTCATAGGCTTTCACTTCGGCCACCAGCGACTGCTTTGAGTGACAATCAACAGTGTTATGCCAAGGGCTCTTATGGAATTCACACCACTTCCTGGTATCTTTCTTTGTCTTTCAAGTGTCCTTATTTTCTTATGACTTGGACTGGTTGTCGTGATATTTTCCATATTTTCTCTTTCCTTTGTTCTGTGGGTTGAGGACCCCTTTTTTGGATTTTGTTGTGGGGGTTCCGAGGCCCAAATTTTCGCATCTTTTGTTTAAGCTTCTACTCGATTTTGATAGCATATAGGTAGGCCACGCCCAAGGATGAGATGTCCAAAAATTCCATTTCGGTTTCGATGTATCTATGCAGAGCATCGCAATAATTGATCACCACATGTCTCTCTGAATCTTTGATACCCAGCTTGGTGCGCAAGGTATGAAATATATTTGTGAAATCTGACACTTCTTGGTCTCTTTCTTGCTGCAGTGTGATCCATTTGGTATACAAGTCGTCATAACTTCCGAAAGGGTAGTATTGTTCCTTAATAACATCCCTGAAGGATTCCCAGGTGGTCGTGACTGTAAATAATGAGGATTCCTCTATTTCCTTTTTCTCACAGAAATTTTTCCACCAATCATTGACATGGGGAATGACTTTGAGGAGCGTAAAAGTAATATTTTCTTTATTTGAAAAGTTATGGACAAAAAAATACCCTTATAGTAGATTCAGCCACTTGTCTACAGAATCTGCGTCTATCTAAACTTCAAATATAGGAATATAAAATTTTATTTTTACCTTGAAGGGGGTGGCACCTCCGCTCTAAGAAGATGTGTCACCTGTTGATAGTCGTCGAAGGATTTGGACAAAACTATCTATCATCTTGTTCCTTTATTGTGTGAGGGATTCCTCAATCAATAGTTTGAAAGGATCTCATGTCCTATCATATTTATTTTCTCCTACCATGAGAGGTCGCTTGGGCGTGTGAGAGATTTTTTCCTCAAGAGAAACAAGCTTGAGACCCAACTCTTTGTACTCTGACCTCGTTGGGGACATGCATTAAGACGACAAGGAGTAGACCATTCTGATACCAATGATCCAGATTTTATGAGCAGAATGAAATGACTACAGATTATTAATAGTTGCTTAACACAAAATAACATAGATACAGTAAAATTGGTTTTCTATTCAATAATTAAATAAGTTGAAACTGTAAAATGCAGTGGAAACAAGCTTGCTAGAATGGTGGCGGCTTATCTCTGAGAAGAGATGTGACGGTTGCGCTCATTCGCAAGAAAAATATTACAATGAGGATCTGAAGGCCTTCTTACAACAAAAAGGAATTCCAAAAAACCTAGACATACAAAAACCTAACCATAGGAGATGAAGCACCAAAAGTCGTGTGGGCCCCGTCTGGGTAAGTTAGTACATCAACTTCCTAGGGTCGTAACTTTTGCATACGATCTTCGTTTTAGGCGTATGATAGTCCGTTGGAAAGGTATCATTGAGGATATTCATTTTTGGGTCTCAATCATGCCTTCAACTATCATTGAGAATATATATCCAGAAAAATATTTATTTAAGACGTCAAAATGGGCCTGAAAGTTAAAACTGCTAAAAATAGTAAATTGCCAAAATTGTCAGAAAACTGTTTTGAGCCAGTTGGAAAAGGTGGGTGGCCACTGATATCCAACTGGATCATATATGGCTTATATTTTTTAACATATAATGAGAATAGTTGTGCAATAACACCTTGATGCCCATTTTTCAATAATTTTTTCATGCCATTAGAGCTTATCACCCTATTGGGTTTCCCTGTGATACATCTTAACTCAATTTATTTTCCTTCCAATGAAAATTTCATGAAAAGTTCTTTAAAATTAAAATCCATTGTTCCTAATGATTGTAACCATTGGATTCCTAGTACGACATCATCACCACCCATGGGTATAGAAATCATTGGAATATTTATTACATATTCCCCCATAGTAATATTGATCTTGTTTCATTTTCCTGAGCAATTGATAGTTCCTCCATCTGCAATCATTACTTGAAACTCTGGCGCTATATATACAAAGCAATTGAGAGATTTGGCTAATTTATAGTGAATGAAATTATGAGTACTACCAAAATCAATTAGGACTATCACATTTTTATTTTTGATATATCCTTCAATCTTCAGGGTTTGAGGAGTGCTAATTCCAACCAATGCATTACACAATATCATGGGAATCAACTCTTTAGAAGAAATCGCTTCTAAATTTTCATCTTGATATGGTTCTTGTTCTTTTTCTTGTTATTCTTCCTCTTCACAATATATGTAGAATAATTTATTCTCACCACACTTATGTCCCTTACTGTACTTGTTGTCACAATTAAATCATAAACCTTTTTCTTTTCTTTCCTGCAATTGTTGAAGTGTCAACCTTGTAGGTTGAGGTGTTTTAGAAGAAGGAGCAGTATTCTCTCGATAAATGTTAGGAGTGGTCCTTCTAGTAGCCATAGCCATATTTTTACTTTCAACATTTCTTTCCACCCTAAATGGATTCTCCAATGATTTGGATTCCCAAAGGAGAACCTCACATTGAATGTTATCCCTTAAAGTTCCTATGAATACATCAATCAAGTGCTCATCTGTAATATTTGTTACCTTTATATTCAATCTTTTTGAAGTTCTCAATCTGCTTTGTAACTGAACCCTTTTTCTTGAGATTTATCGATTTGCTAAAGAAGGCATTGCTCCTTGTATCCTCATAGTGTGCTATCGTTTATGTCGTCAAAATTGTCCAAGTAACGAGTGATTTGCGAGAACAAAGCCATGATACCAGAAAAAATGATTGGGTTCCAAATATAAAGAAGAAATTTGTACCTTTTGTGTAAGTTGCACATTATGTAGATGAAAGAATTGCTCCATATAAAGTATCCATGGGATTGGGTCCTTTCCGTCAAACTTCCTCATATCAATCTTAGGAACATGGTTGGTCTTCACCCCAAATTTGGAGTTTCTCCATTCTTGATTCATCTTCCTTGTGTCCTCTTCATGAATTTCATGGGATACATTTTCACTTTCAGGTGTCCTCTCTATTAGGAAATTTTTCAATCCTTCCATGATCTCCCTTTTTAAACCATCCATCTTAGTATCCATTATTTCCTCCAATTTATCTTTAGTTGAATCCATCATCCCTTGTAGTTCATATTTTGTCACTGTCTTCTTTTGTAAATCATTTATGTCCCTACACATTTCTTCACCTTCATCAAGAGTCCAAGTAGGACTGTCCTGATGCTTATTTGGTGTAGAAGTTACCTTTTTTGGTGGCATGTTGGCCAAGTATCACTTTTAAACCTTGATTTTGAGGTGGTTCTTCTAGACAATATTTATTCTGTTGTATCTCCAAAATTTTGGCCCTTCTTGGTATGATTTTTTTTTTGTAGTTGTCTGATATTTCTTCTCTGCAATGCCACAAATATAATCAAATTTGGATGTGACAAGTGGAATTTACAGTAACTTCCCCACATCGTGTTGATTTGCTTCCTTTCCAAGAGATCTCACTTGTATAGCGTGCCCCACACAAAATAATTGATATAAATTCTAAAAATTGTATCATAAATACTAAAGACTATCCACTATCCAATGCAACTAGTCTCACTCAATTTGGATACTCTAGGAATAATTTATGATTGTTTTACCTAAAACACCTTCTTGAGACTAGTCAATAGGACTAGTCAGATACCCTATCTTCCACAGGGTGTATCTACAAATGTAAGATGACCCGGAAGTTGAATTTTTTTGTCACAGATACCTTAATAATTTTTGTGAATATCCTCTGGTGTTCAGGGTCTGAAATGTTACAGAAAAATTTTTATAGTGAAAATTTTTTGAGGACTCAATTGAGGATGATTCCAAGACCCTATCTTACACAAGATGTATATCCAAAAGTATAATGACCCAGGAGCTGAAATTTGAAACCAGTGTGCCTTGATCTGTCTACTAAATATCCTCCAAGGGGTTCCTTCTGGAATGTCGTACAAAAGAAAATATAGAAAAAATTCCAAGGTGTCTCAGATGTAGCAACAAAACCCCAAGACCTTGAGCTCTAATACCATATGTTTAGAACCAAATATCAATATAGCATAGAAAAACCTCAGAATAAGAAGTAAACTCCTTGAAAAAGAGATAATTTTAGATTATAAGCCTCTTTAAGGGGGAAACCCCCTTATACACCACATAAATGTCCAAATACAAGATGATTTCAAATGAAAATGTCTCCTTGGTATATATAGGAGACTAGGAGGTACAATTACAACTAATGGACCCAAGCCGACATAAATAAAACAAAATTACTAATGTAACATGCCCCAATTAAGGGGTAATGTGCCCTTATTTAGGGCTTAACACTTACATTGCACTGTATTAACTATTCATACTACGTAAAGTATGTGTTAAGCTTTGATATGAAAGAGTGATTATGATTATTGATATGATGAGACTCTATTCAAACTTGGTTACTAGTACTAAAAGTGTAAACCTTAGTATAAGTGATGTACAATGATTACAATATTACTTATGATTATACTATCCATTTTCAACTAGTGTAACCTATGAGCTTGTTGAAAAGTCAACAAGAAACATGTGTCTAATTTACTTTTCCCTTAAATAAATTGGACAATAAATATTAATCTATTATTTCATTCATAACTGAGTAAGTTGAAGTTGTGACAAAATTATAAGTGTAGTTAAGTGAGTTAATCTTAGTTGTACTAGTTGTAACTAAACTTGCACTAGTGAGAGTTCAGTAAATCAGTGAAATCACATGCAACTGAAGATTCACCATGGTTAACTACATGCATGTCAGATCTAGTGGAGACCTAGTTGAGATAACAGGTGAAAGGGACAGTTTGGCTATCAGTTGTGATTTGAGTGAAGTGCACTCATGCAATCACACATTTAGTGGATATGATTATGAGCATGTGTAAACTAAGCAATTTGAATTCATTGTGAGAATTCTAATTGCAGGGATTGTACAAAGGAGGCAGGTTGTCTAGACACAGAGAATTGACACATGTATTTGTTGATTTGTGTATGACAATGTGAGACGATTGTATTGTATTGAGAGATCTTGGATTAGATTTTTGTATGAGATTGTTTCATGATTCATGATATACATAATATATGATAGTGGGGTTTTTAGCTTTACGCTTTCCCGGAAAAACTTTTGTGTTATGTGTTCTTGATATTTCACTTTGTGATCATGGTTTAATTTTCCACAAGAATAATAGTAGAAGTGATTATGTATTTAACAATGGCGTATAATTGGATGATTAGGAGAATCGCAGGAAATACTTAATTTCTATTGAAATTTCTACATGGTATCATAGCCACGGAGGCCATGGAGCCACGGAAATGAGGTGCAAAAATAATAGTATTTTTGTAGGTCCCGTCTCTAGCAGGGTGCGAACCTTAGTACTGAAAACTTCACACATTTCTAAGTGCTGGAATTCTCTCACCCTACTCAAAGGAGAGGTGCGAACTTCATTGAGATTCTTGTAGGCTTCTTAAGGGAGAAGTGTGAACTTACCTCACCCCATAGTGAAGTAGAATGTGAACTTCCCCATAAGGTTCGCAGGCTATACACTAGAAGGGTGAGAACTTCCTCAGAGAGTTCACAGGCTAGACACTGGTAGGGTGTGAACTTCCCTTAGGCTACTCTCAGGTGGGGTGCGAACCTCCTAGGGCAAGATGAATTGCAGCAGTTGAGTTTTGGTGGTTGGATAACATTCGAATTTGCAGGATTTTCTTGGTGCGACAGTTGATTCAATATCAAAATTTCTTTCAACGGCTTGAGGATGGAGTATGAGCTCGAGGGAAGATAGGACTACATTGCTTGGAAGGATAGGATGGAGGCAGTACTAGAAGACAATGTCTTGAAGGAATACATTGACAAATATGTTCCTAAGTCGGATGCGGCAGACACTGCAAATCTTGATGCATGGAAAAAGAAAGTGGCAAAGGAGAGGAGGATTTTGTTGGAGGGAGTATGAGACCACATTGTCTCAAGTGTCCATGGGAAAACCACACCACATGCAATGTGGAAGGTTTTGACAGATCTGTTCCAAAACAGTAGCGACCATAGGAAATTGGCGCTCAAAGATAAACTCAGGAAGATCAAGATGGAGAAGGGCGACACCATTCCAAAATATCTCACAAAGTTTGTCCAATGTCGAGATGAGCTTGGAAGTGTGGGAATAACAGTAGCTGTTGATGATTTGGTGATCTTGGCTCTCCTAGGAATTCCCAAGAGTTGGTACGGTTATCAAGACTCTGTCAATGGAAGGGAAAAATTTCCAGATTGGGAACGACTATGGTCGGATCTAGTGTAAGAGGAGTTCAGGCAGAACACCAGAGATGGATATTCATCAAAGAATGATGACGAAGAGGATTTTTCTTTGAATTCCAAGTCAAGGAAAGGGAAAGGGAAGAAATTCCATTCAAAATCTGAGTCTAAAGTCAAGAAGCTGGATTTGTCCAAAATGAAGTGTTTTCACTGTCACGAACATGGGCATCTCACTACTAACTATCCCCAGAAGAGGAAGAATAAGACAGTTGTTGGAGCTGCCACTGGTGAGGCTCTTATCTCACAATTTGAACTTGACTTCACTTTGATCACATGCATGGCTTCAAGTGCATCGTGATCAGTGTGGTATTTGGATAGTGGTGCTTCCTTCCACATGACGAGAGATAAAGAGTATTTCATTGACTTGGAGGAGAAAGATATCAGAATGCATATAGATATGGGTGATTATGGATGATACAGTGCAACTGGTATTGGTACCGTTACCTTTCAGAGGGATTCAGGTAAACCATTTCAATTGAAAAACGTTATGCATATTCTAGGTCTAAAGAAAAACCTGGTCTCAATCGCAATGTTGGAGGACAGAGGCTATGATGTTGTTTTTAGTAGTGGAAAATCCTACCTACGACATAAAGCAACGGGTCAAGTCAAGAATATAGGGAATCGAGTTAAGAATATCTACATGTTGGAGGTAGATGGCTACGGTGCCATGATAGGCAAGGCAGAAAAATTGGTGAGTCGGGATGAGGGCGAATTATGGCACAGGTGATTGGGCCATCTTCATCATGGAGCCTTGAAGATCATGCAGAAAATATCTACTAGACTTCCAAGGGGAACACTTGCTCAGTTAGATCCGTGCAAGGGGTGCACCCTCGGGAAGTATGTAAAGTCCACCTTTCATGAAAAGGAGAACCGTGCTTCAGTTATCCTGGAGAGAATTCACAAAAATGTGTGTGGACCATTCTCAATTGCTTCAACATCAAAACATAAGTATTATGTTATTTTTGTTAATGAATTTTCTCGTAAATGTTGGATATTCTTCATGCAGAAGAGGGATCAAGCATTCTCAAAGTTCTGTGAGTTTAAAGCATTCGTGGAGAAAGAGTCGGGGAAGCAAGTGAAATCTCTATGGAGTGATAATGGTGGAGAATACATCTATAATGAATTCAAATACTTATGCAACAGAGAAGGAATTCTAAGAGAACTCATAGTGCCTCATAAGCCACAGCAAAATGGGGTTGTGGAGAGAAAGAACAGAATGATCGTGGGTGTAGCACGAGTGATGTTGCATGATCAGGGCCTACCAATGAATTTGTGGGAAAAAGCATGCAATACTATGGTTTATGTGTAGAATCGTTGTCCTCATAGAATACTTGGCATGAGTACACCTGAATAAGCTTTCACTGGTAAGAAACTTGATGTTTCTCATTTTAAAAAAATTGGCTTATCTGTTTATGTGCAAGTGACCAAGGATTCCAGGAAGAAGTTGGAACTGACTGCTGAAGTTGGGATATTTGTGGGGTACACAGAAACACCCCATAATTATCGTGTGTATTTTCCGAACAGTAAGATGACTGTTATGCGACGAGATATAAAATTTGATGAGGGGAAAGCCATGCATTTGTCGCTTGAGAGGGAGCTAGACTTGCATGCAGAAGAGGAACTGTTGGTTCCCAAAGATGAGTCTCAATATGTGGATCAGCCACATGAGGAGGTTCATGGATTGGAGGAAACCACTCAAGAATATCCATTCATCAGAAATGGCAGAAAGTGCACCACAGAAGATGACATATTGAGACTAGATGTTGCACAGAATGTAGGAGCCCCTACATCACAAAGCAGACAGAGACAGTCTCCTGATTGATTTGTTGGATACATGGATCTCATGAGAAAATGTATTGTGACTAAACCATATTACTTTCAAGAAGCAGTGTAGGACCTCACTTGGGTTGATGCTATGGTAGAGGAGTATGACTCCATTGTCAAAAACAATGCATGGGAAATTGTCCCAAGACCAGTCGACAAATTAGTGGTAGGCTCGAGATGGATCTACAAGGTAAAGCAAGTTGTTGATGGGAGTGTGGAGAAATACAAGGCTAGGTTTGTGGCTCAAGTCTTCTCACAGATCGAGGGGATAGATTATGATGAGACATTTTCACCTGTCGCAAGGTACTCTTCCATAAGATCCATCCTTGCACTCTCAGTATAGATGGGTTGGTGCATTCATCAAATGGATGTAAAAACTATGTTCCTCATTGGGATCATTGAGGAAGAAGTGTACATTAAACAACTAGAAGGTTTTGAGACCTTTGACAAAGAGTCACATGTGTGAAGACTCAAGAGAGAACTGTATGGGTTGAAGTAAGCACCCCATTTTTGGTACACTAGGATAGACAACTATTTCACTGGATTGGGCTTCACCAAAAGTGAAGCGGATGCAAACCTATACCAAATTTTTGTGGAGGGTAAGATTTTAATCATTGTTCTTTATGTTGATGATTTAATACTGACTGGTGATGAGAAGTTGATACACTCATGCAAGAATGACCTTGCAAAGGAGTTCAAGATGAAGGATTTGGGCCTTCTTCATTATTTCCTTGGATTGGAAATATGGTAGTGAGATGGTGAACTTTTTGTGTCTCAAGGAAAGTATGCAAGGGAGATACTGGGTAAGTTTCACATGGAGGGATGCAAACCCATGGATACTCCTCTTCCAGGAAGCTAGAGGAAAGCGGATGCTACTTCTGGAGAGGTAGTGGATGCTACTGTCTATCGACAGTTAGTGGGTTCGCTAATGTATTTAGTGAACACAAGACCAGACATATTCTATGCAGTTAACCAGCTAAGTCAAGAAATGGTTAAGCCTACCAAACTCTTTTGGAAGGAAGGTAAGCATGTCCTGAGATATCTGAGTATGGATTATGGTACAGACAGATGGATGAGGTGAAATTTCATGGCTTCACAGATGCAGATTGGGCGAGCAGCCCAACGAATAGAAAGAGCACATCAGGGAGGATCTTTAGTATCGGATCTACAGTTGTTTCTTGGTACAACAGGAAACAAAGATCTGTGGCACTTAGTTCAGTAGAAGAAGAATACATGGCAGCGAGTCAAGCTGCATGTGAGGCTATCTAGATGAGGAAGATCTTGGTTGGTTTGTTTGGTTCTCATTTAGATCCAACAGTGATTTATTGTGATAATTAGAGTTGCATTAAACTCTCAATTAATCTTGTGTTTCATCATAGATCTAAGCATATATATATCTGGTATCATCATCTCAGAGATTGTGTGCAATGGAAGATCATGTTGCTTCAATACATTCCTATGGAAGATCAGGATGCAGACATTCTGACGAAGGCGATCACCAGGAGCAAATTCGAATATCATAGAGAGATGATTGGGGTGAAGGATAATCCCTTTATTGTTGAGAGGGAGTGTTGAAAAGTCAACAAGAAACATGTGTCTAATTTATTTCTCCCTTAAATAAATTGGACAATAAATATTAATCTATTATTTCATTCATAACTGAGTAAGTTGGATTTGTGACAAAATTATAAGTGTAGTTAAGTGATTTAAGCTCAATTGTACTAGTTGTAACTAAACTTGCACTAGTGAGAGTTCAGTAAATCAATGAACTCACATGCAATTGAAGATTCACCACGGTTAACTACATGCATGTCAGATCCAGTGATGACCCAGTTGAGATAACAGGTGAAAGGGATAGTTTGGATATCATTTTTTATTTGAGTGAAGTGCACTCATGCAATCACACAAGCAGTGGATATGCTTATGAGAATGTGAAAACTAGGCAATTTGAATTCATTGTGAGAATTCTAATTGCAGGGATTGTGCAGAGGAGGAAGGTTGTCTAGACACAAAGAATTGGCACATGTATTTGTTGATTTGTGTATGATAGTGTGAGACGATTGTATTGTACTGAGATCTATTGGAATAGATTTTTGTATGATATTGTTTCATGATTCATGATATACATAATATATGATAGTGGGGTTTTTAGCTTTACACTTTCCCAGAAAAACTTTTGTGTTATGTGTTCTTCATATTTCACTTTGTGATCGTGGTTTAATTTTCCGCAAGAATAATAGTAGAAGCAATTTTGTATTTAACAATGGCGTATAATTGTTAGATCAGGAGAATCACAGGAAATACTTAATTTGTATTGAAATTTCTATAGAGCTTATGCTTACTCTTTGTGATATGATTGCGTATAAGCCATAATGAACATGGTATTATTAGGATATAAAGATAATAATGTAAGCTACTAGTATATCATAATGATTAGTATGTACATATTCACATATTCAATTATCATAGTAATTCATAAGATACATATGACAAGGTAACATCCATTATTCACACATAGATATGGAACGTATGTAAGTTGAGTAACTATCATGGATAAGCTATGAACACAACCTATATGAAATAAATAAGGAAGATAAGGGTACAAGCTAATTAACATAATTAATATAAGTTATTAATACAAGCTAATTAACCTAATTAATGTAAGTTATTACTATTAACTATGTACTGATATTGAGTGAATGCTTACCATTTGTTCTATCCCAGTCATACGAGTTGAACGTATAAGTAATAGTGATACTACACTATCTATCAATAATGAAAGGTTAGCTAGTAATACCTTAGTGATTTCAGCTTCCTTAACCCATTCCATATAATGGTAATCATACCAATATGCTTACTATGTGCTTACTACTATACCTCATACTCCAATACCAGCTTATGGAAAACAATATTGTAATCATTGTATTATATGTGATTAATAGTACGTAATATATGTAATTATGCTAGCTTCACTAAACAATTATTAGGTCTCATAAGTAGATCTATAGTAGGTAAGTAAACCCTATCGTCTTTGAACATCATGGGTTTGATTCATAAGATGTGTTATGTATATAGAGTATATTATAAGGAGTGTATTTCTTGTACTATAATTGCCTTGGATTACGTTGAGCTTATGTAAAAATGGTTTACATATTAGGTAAAGAGTATGTGTTACACGTCAAAATTACTCACTTCGATAGTGTCGCAAGCGTCGTCCTTACAAGTGTCGCAAGTGTCATATTTTGCTCACAAGTGTCGCAAGTGTCAGGGAAGCACACTGCCATGATGCCTATGTTGTGCCTATAACGACATGAGAAGGACACTTGAAACACCTCAAACATCTGATTTGGAAGAGGAGAAATGAGTCAGTAGGCTTACAAACCTTTTTCCATTTGAAAGCACCTCAAAAACTGAGCTTTTGAAGGACAGCGCTCCCCTATACCTCTTCTGGGAGCATTGGCGCTCCCCCTTACACTGTCTGGGAGCATTATAAAGCTCCTTTGGCCCTTTTGAGGGAGCGTTGGTGTCTTTAGGAGTGATGACACCCCCCTTAAGCCTACTGGGGAGCGGTGTAGTGCTCGGATGGCCCTTTTGAGGGAGCGCTACCTATTCTGGGCAGTAGTTGAGTTGTTGAGATGAATGGGGCAAGGATATTTTCATTCTTGGAAGGCAGTTGGATTCAAATCCCTAGTCCAGACATGATCTTAGGGAAGATCCTCAACTGAAAGAGGAAAATCCTCAACTTGCACAAGGATATCTCAAGTGGTTAAAGCCTCTCCAAGTCTATATAATCAAGCTTTCTAATGGTGAAAGGGGACTGGAGAAGGAGAGAATCACACCAAACTTATGATCTCATAAGTGGTGCTGGAACATAGATATTTTGGAAGAAAGAGACTTATGATCTCATAGGGAACAATCTGTGAAGCTATCATCATTCAGATCATGGATATTTTGAGTAAGGGGTAGACAAGGAGGACTTGGAAGAACTGCTGCAATTCATCCACGACTGTAAGCAATGTTTTGTCCTCATTAATATAATTTGCTTGACCTGTTTCTTTCTAATTTGTGTTCAGTCTCACATGAATTTGTCTCTTTAGTAGATAGATCTATTTCGGACTAATATTGATAGAGTAGGAAGTGTTTGTACTTTGTTTGTCTACAGGGCGAATCGAAGAGCGAAAGATTGGAGCTCAACTGAGAGCATGCATGGACAAACACTGGTAAAAGGTACTTCTTTTCTCCTTCCTCCTGACACACTAGTCCACCTAGATAAGAAATTTCTGCCTTAGTGACCATGATAAGAAATTTCTGCCTTAGAGTTAAGAGTCTAGCTCTTTGAGGCGATCTACCTGTCCACATGGAGATTTTCCTTCAACAGAAACTGGTGACTCCGCTAGGGAGAATCGAATCAAAAATTTTGGTTTCGATTTTTCCTCATAGGACTTGTATTACCTTTTGTTTTATTAGACCTTGTTCACCCCTTTATATCTGATTGCATTTGCTGATTGACTTTTTATCCCATCACACTTAGCCTGATTGTCAAAATTTGACTGAATTTTGGGTTTTTTGGACCCTTTTCTGAGCTTTAGGACTCCAGCGCTCCCCTGCCCATGTTAGGAGAGCACTAACACTCCCTATAAGTGTTGGAAAGAGCTTTATAATTCTTTGGTGGCCCTTATACCAGAGCACCAGCCCACTTTTGCCCAAAATCTCTTCAAAATTTCCATTTTTTGGAGGTCCAGACCCTGTTTCTTCACTTGTTGAGCTGCTTTATGATTCAATGATGCTTCTGTTGACCTTTGAAATGTTTCCTCCTAAGAATTAAACACCTTATTGTTCAAATTTTATGCCCTTCTTCATTCTTTTTGAGTTTTTGTTGTTGAGAGCTTGAAATCAATCCCTTGCTTTCTTCTCTCCTATCCGACTGAGCGAGAACTCTAGTGAAGGACATTAGAAGTCTGTAACTCTTCTCATTTGGTTCTTTAAGGTCATCTGATCCAATCTCTTTCTCCTTCCTTTTGCATTTTTGTTTTTCTTTCCCTTGTTTGATTGCAAAAGGGTGTGTTGTTTGTGCGAAATCTGCATATTCTTGTATGAATCTCCTTGATCTAAAAGGGTAGTTGGCAGGACAAGTTTTTCATTGAATCGATCATCATTCGCATGAAAACGACAAAAGTACATCTTAATGATTAGTTTGCATTTTTGAAATGTTGTAGCATCATATTGGATTTGATCAAGAACAAAATGATTGAGGGCATTTCTTATCAAATCTTTGATAGTGAAAACGACTCTTCCTCTTTCCCTTAAATAGGTATTCATTGAAAAGAAATGATTGCTTATCATATTTCATGCATATTTTTGTGAATTGAGTCATCATTCCATCAGTTTCACTTTCGTACACCCTCTGAGTAAACAACAACCATTAAAATCAATGCTTAACTAAAATTTATCAGACTTTTTACATCTTTGTTAGCAAACCTACATTAGTTTAAGGTGTAGGGCTTTGGAATAAGTTGAAAGGATAAATTTATGAAGCTATCGAACAAACTTAGTATCTTGGAGTAGGGAGAGTCAAATCCAATTGTCGTATTGGCTTGTTGGGATCCCCCTCTCACATAGGGGTTACGCACGAGGTCACATTCGGGTGAGTTATGGAGATTATCCCTCCGTGGCCCAACTGTTTGTAGTGGTCGGATCGTATATTGGGGGGTCACTGGAAGGTATACCCACGATTATGTGTGGGAGCCTTTCAAGTTGATTTTAGACTTGTTATCCTGCCCATATGTTCCGAATGGACTGTTGACTGTACCCACCCAGGGGCCAACTACAAGTTGGTGACCTTAGTAGCCACAATATTTAGGGTCTCACACAAGGTGACAGTGAAGGGAAGTCTCACTGTACCTGGAACAGACGTTGGTCAAACTCACTCAGGCTCCTTGGAGGGTAAATCCACAATTATTGCATGTAAGCTTGCACCAAGGCATAAGTCTATTAAGCAGGTTGCCAACGTAACTGATCCACCTGCTCTATCCCCGCCCCTTCCTATTTTGATCTCGTGACGTTGGATTTCATCACAAACTAGTGGTTTCATCGTAGGAAAGTTTTTTTTGATTGATTACTTCTCATATTCATAGCGTGTGTTGTTTGTTTTACTTAGAGTACCTTAGGTTGAGTCAGTGTTAATGGCCTCGAATCCTGGGAGTACCAATGGAGGAACCCCTTCTCCTGGGGAACCTTATACCTTTCCTTTGTTTGGAAACTTTGGTCCTCCATATGTTGCCACACTGAGTCTTCCAGGACTCACTATTGGATTACCCGTTTGGTTGTTCCCCACTCCGGTGATCCCGAATCCTCCCAATATTTCAGTTGCACCTAATACTGTAGATGCCAGTACACCACCCACACATCAACCTCACATAGACTTTTCACCTTCTTCGCCCATTAAGTCTCCTTCCATTTCTCCTTCTTCACCTAGTGAAAGCTCTAAAGCAAGTAGCTAGGCTGATCAGAACAAGAAGAAAAGGAAAGAGAAGAAGAAGAAGAGCCCGAAAAGGACCAAGACCCCAACAACATCAGATGTTGTCTCTAAGAAACTGGTTACTATTAATAGTACTGGGAGTGTTGATGAGGTCAACAAGATTAAAAGGAAGAATTCAAAACCCAAATTCCCTTGTAGCCTTTGTAAGGGTGACCACTTTCTGAGGGATTTCCCCAGTCTTATCCAGGTCTTAGAAATGTGGTCCTCCATGTCATCGGTCTCTGTCGGTCATGTTGATGATACCCCGTCAACTAGTGATGTTCAGGTTGGTAAGAAGAAGAAAATTGTCAATTTCTCTTGCATGTTATGTAAAGGTAATCATTACTCTCACCTTTGTCCTCGCATGGATGAGGCTTCTTCTCTTTTGGAAAAAATTCAACTTCCAAAATGTTATCGTAAGATTTCCTCCGACCCATCATTGGTTGATGGACTGGTCAATCCGGTTCCATCCTCGGTCAGTCTAGTTGATCAAGTGGTCAATCTAGTTTCCTCCTTGATTGAACCATGAACCCAAGTAGATGATCCAGTTCCATCATCGATCAGCCCCGCTCTTCATCAAAAGAGTGACACCAAAGTGGTCGATCCAGTTTCGCCATTGGCCGATCCCATTCCTCCATTGAGGAATGTCAAAGAGACTAATCTAGTCCCTTCCTTGGTCAGTCCCACTCTTCCTCTGAAGAGTGCCAAAGTGGTCTATCCAAGTCCACCATTGGTTGATCCGATCCAATCATCAGTCGATCCTACTCTCCTTCTAGAGAGTAAATCCGATACTTCCCATGTTTTTCTCGTTAATACAGACTCTACCGTACCGTAGGGCATTCCTCCTTCTTCTGCGAAACCCCCTCAAAGTAATGAGGCCATCCTTTTTTATTGGGGTGTGCTAACTAGATCTCATCTTCCCTCCCACCTTCCTTTTCAGATTACAGTACAGGTTCAAGGTCGGGACGTTCCTCAAACGCTGATAGATGAAGGTGCGTCCATTAGTATTTTGTCTTATGTTGCTTGGTACACTTTGGGTTGTCCGTAGCTTGCACCGATTACATAGAATCTGTTATCTTTTAATAGAATAACTAGTCAACCTTTAGGGATCATTCCTCAGTTTCCTGTAACTTTGGGAGGGAAAACTGTCTTTATCGATGTCATCGTCGTCTGAGACCCCTTGGATTTCACTTTACTCCTTGGGCGGGATTATGTCTATTCCATGAAATCTATTGTATCCACTCTTTTCTATGTTCTATATTTCCCTCACAATGGAATAATTGTGACTATTGATCAACTTTCACTCATCGGCCCTGACTGGGTTACCTCCCTAAGTGGTTCTTATATGCAGACAGTATCGCCCCCGCTGCATGCCAATTATGTGGCATTGTCTCCCATGACCTCAACTTTCGATGATTTGGATCTGATAGTTGACATGGTGATCTCTTCGATAGGGTTATTGGAGCTCGATCTCCTTACCCATGTCACGACCCTCGACATGTGTTCCTTCCAGAGTGATTTTCTTCCATCCGGCGAAGATCTCTTGGAAGCCATGACCACATTTTACCCATTGACATGGTACCCTTCCATAGTATTATCCTCTTGGAAGCCATGATCTAGATGAAACCACGAGCATAGTTTCTCTTCTCTATGGCAAGCTCGTTAAAAAATGAAATAGAGGCTTTGAGCATAGTTCTTTTCTTATGTCAAGCTCGTTAAAAAATGAAACAATCATCTCTCTTGAACCTTCTTTTCATCCACCCTTCTCCTTTTTCTCATCTACTAGAGAACTTGGTGATGACCTTAGAGCCGATGAATGAATCAAAGCTTGGAGGGCATGTCTCTAGCCTTTGATGATATTTCTGGAGCTAAACCACTAGCTTTCAAGCTGGGGGCATACCGAGCTTAGTCTTTGTTCTTTCTCATGCTCGTAAATACATGAGAATGCATCCGGGTAGACTTTTATCTCTTTTTCGGACCTGTATGGATAAACAAAAAAGGAACCCCCTGGAGTCTTCTTTAAGCTCTTTTCAGACTCTCTAAACACGAAAAGATTTCCGAGTGATCTTGCTTCCTTTCCCACTTGTTAAACGATTTGAAAGGGCATCTTTCGAGTGATAATTTATCTCTTTTTCGGCCTCACGAGACTAACATTACGAAAAATGACAACATTGGAGTCATCTTCAAGTTCTTTTCAGACTCTCTAAAGATGAAAAGATTACCGAGAGACCTTGTTCTTTTCATGCTCATTAAAGTATTTGAAGAAAACATCTGTTGAGCGATAGTTTCTCTCTTTTTCGGTCTCATCAGACTACTTTACGAAAAAGGAACTGAGAGAGTTTTCTTTTAAGTGTTTTTCCAGACTCTATAATCATGAAAAACCTTCGAGTTTTTTGTCTTTGGACTTGCTAAACAAAACATCGACAGGCCCATATGGGATCGAACCCTTACTTATTCCAGTTCATTAAACAAAGGAAGAGGAACTTACCGAAGGCGAGTTATATCGAGCATGTGTTATCCTCCTCGAGCTCGCTAAATTAAAAAGAGGTACTCGTCTATCTGGATGGGGAAAAAAATTGAAAGAAGCAAGCCAAGCAGTTTCTTGAGAACATTACCAAGTAATTCTTAGAGTTGCCCTTGAACACGACACTTTGTCTTTGTACACATCATAATATATTGAACCTCTACACTGAGCGAATCTTTTGAGTTTCTTTCAATCCTCTGGGTCACCTGACATAAGTCACAGTATCCACTGCATCATCAAGCTTTGGTCCATGTCATGTTCATGTTGTTGTGCCTTAGTGTTCAAAGGAAGTATCTGCCTCGAGATTCAGCCATCACAAATATCTTGTCTCAATACTCGTGTCAGTCCATGTTCATTTGATCTACCAATTACATATCTATATCGGTTTCATGTCATTGATGGGGAATACATTAAGGCCCTCCTTCGATGAGCATGTTCCTGTCGACTTCAACACATTATCCAGGGACTAGGCTTAGAAACCAGTTAGTAGTTTGGGACCTGCATGCCTCAATGGCAGCCTTCCTCACATTCGACAGTGGGTTTACATCATTGACCTCTGATCGAATGATTCCACGGATGTTCGACTTTAGCTCATCCATTCACATTCATTGGAATGTACTAGAGTACCTTGGGAATCATTGACATTAATGGTGATCTCCCTCGCGCTTGTTAATGGCATACATCATTGACCGGTAATCGAGTGGTTGCTGCCATGTTCGACATCAGAACATCTATTCACATGGTTAGATTCGTACTACATCAGGATCGGTAAGAAGATCCTGGGTTGAGTGATCACTTTGATATGTACTTTTCCCAGGCTGCGATGGAGTTTCTCTTGAACAATGACACATATACTGTTACATAGATCCACTTTGTATTGGTCGTGGCTATGTCTTGTCATCTCATAGATCCACTGTGTATTTTTCCTGGCTACGATCAGTTCAGGTCATGGGAGTATAGATCCATAGTGTATTTTCAGTGGCTATACCTTTTCATCAATACAATTATGGATCCACAGTGTATTTTATGGCGGCCATATCTTGCAAGTCTTGATCACCCAAGCATAGGTATGCCTGCCTTGGGTTTGAAACATGTCATAATATTTGTTGGATGTTTGTGTGCAGATTTTGTCAAGTTCTCCGCGTCTATACCCTTGCTTTAAAGTATACAAAGCATTTCAGTTATCAGTTCCTGTCTTCTAACTTCATACTTTGGGGGGCAATCTGTTACACGTCAAAATTACTCACTTCGATAGTGTCGCAAGTGTCGCCGTTACAAGTGTCACAAGTGTCGCATTTTTCTCACAACTGTCGCAAGTGTCAGGGAAGCATACTGCCATGATGCCTATGTCATTCCTATCATGACATGAGAAGGACACTTGAAACACCTCAAACATCTGATTTGGAAGAGGAGAAATGAGTCAGCAGTCTTACAAACCTTTTTCCATCTGAAAGCACCTCAAAAACTGAGCTTTTGAAGGAGAGTGCTCCCCTATACCCCTTCTGGGAGCGCTGGCGCTCCCCCTTACACTGCCTGGGAGCGTTATAAAGCTCATTTGGCCATTTTGAGGGAGTGCTGGTGTATTTAGGAGCACTGGTACCCCCCTTAAGCCTACTGGGGAGCGTTGTAGCGCTCTGATGGCCCTTTTGAGGGAGCGCTACCTATTCTAGGCAGCAGTTGAGTTGTTGAGATGAATGGGGGAAGGATATTTTCATTCTTGGAAGGCAGTTGGATTCAAATCCCTAGTCCATCCATGATCTTAGGGCATATCCTCAACTGAAGGAGGCAAATCCTCAACTTCCCCAAGGATATCTCAAGTGGTTAAAGCCTCTCCAAGGCTATATAAGAAATCTTTCTAATGGTGAAAGGGGACTGGAGAAGGAGAGAATCACACCAAACTTATGATCTCATAAGTGGTGCTAGAACAGAGATGTTTTGGAAGCAAGAGACCTATGATCTCATAGGGAACAATCGATGAAGCTATCATCATTTAGATTGTGGATCTTTTGAGCAAGGGGTAGACAAGGAGGACTTGGCAGAACTGCTGCAATTCATCCACGGCTGTAAGCAATGTTTTGTCCTCATTAATATAATTTGCTTGGCCTGTTTCTTTCTAATTCGTGTTCAGTCTCACATGAATTTGTCTCTTTAGTAGATATATCTATTTCAGACTAATATTGATAGAGTAGGAAGTGGTCGTACTTTGTTTGTCTACAGGGCTGATCGAAGAGTGAAACATTGAAGCTCAACTCGGAGCGTGCAAGGACAAACACTGCTAAAAGGTACTTCTTTTCTCCTTCCTCCACACACACTAGTACACCTTGATATAAAAGGAAGTCAGTGACCATGATAATCACTTTCTGTCTTAGAATTAAGAGTCTAGCTCTTTGAGGCAATCTACCTATTCACAGGGAAATTTTCCTTCAACAGTATGTGTTATAAACAGGTCCATGGGTTACAGTTAACCTTTTTTTATACAGAGTTAATGTATGTGTTCTAGCTTATTATGGCAACACTTATTTGATAATCAACTTCATAGTGATTACAACTTACATATCATGATTTTAGATTTTAGATTAAATATTTTAGATTTTAGATTTTGGTATTAAATTGTTAGTTAGATTATATATTTTATATTTTATAGTCTTATAGTGTTGACAGGGCCATATTCGCCCCTATCCATGTACAAGGACATGGACGAATATGGCCTTCTCCATGTAAAGAGACATGCTCAAATTTAGGCCTTTCCCTGTACATGGATATGGCCATATTTGACCTTGTACATGTACAAGGACAAGCCCGAATAAGGGCATGTCATTGTACATGGACATGGCCGAGTATGGCCATGTCCATGTATAGGGACATGCCATAATTTGGGCCTATCCCTGTACATGGACTTGGAAATTTGGGCATGTCCCTATACATAGACATGGTCAAATATGTTAAGAATTGCATGCTTGTTATATCTATATATGCATTTCTTAGATAATAAATTTAAATTTTATGATTTAAATGTGTTATGGATATAGCGTATATTACAAGGAGTGTATTGCTTGTACTATAATTACCTTGGATTACATTGAGCTTATGTAAAAATGGTGTACATATTAGGTAAAGAGCTATGTGTTATAAACATGTCCATAGGGTTGCAATTAACCTTTTTTATACAGAGTTAATGTATGTGTTCTAGCTTATTATGACAACACTTCTTCCATAATCAAATTCATAGTGATTACAACTTACATATCACATATTTTAGATTTTAGATTAAATATTTTAGGTTTTAGATTTTAGTATTAAATTGTTAGTTAGATTTTAGATTTTAGATTTTATCGTCTTAAAGTGTTGACAGGGCCTTATTCATCCATGTACATGTACATGTACAAGCCCGAATAAGAGTATGTCCCTATACATGGACATGGTCAAATATGGCCCTATCCATGTACTGGGATAGGAGCAAATTTGGGCATGTCCCTATACATGGATAAGGAAATTTGAGCCTGTCCCTGTACATGGATAGGGAAATTTGGTCCTGTCCCTGTACATGGAAATGGTCGAATATGTTAAGCATTGCATGCTTGTTGTATCTTTCTACGCATTGCTTAGATAATAAATTTAAATTTTATGATTTAAATATTTAGACTTAGTATTAAATTACAGTCATAGTGTAATTTTTTTTATATTTTAATCAGTTAAATCTCAAATAGAGTTTTGGTTTTGGCATTAATTTTATATATGTTTATGCACCAACATAGTATACATTTTATTTTTTATAAAATTAAATTTTTTTTTAATCAGTTTAATCTAAAATAGAGTTTTGGTTTTGGAATTAATTATATATATGTTTACGCAAGCGCAGAGTTTATTGTTATTTTTTATAAAATTCAGTTTATATGTTAATCAATTTATATGAATGCAATCCTAGCCCGTATATTTTTAGGTGGTGACATCCATGTACTGTAAACAATAATACTATTCCATTTTAATATGTTACTTTATCTTCAAAATGAATTCATTTGAATAAAAAATATATAAATGTAATCCTTTCCTATATATTTGGGAGGCTACATCCATGTACAAACCAAACTTGATTTTCCACAATATGAACAGTATAATATGGAGACAATACCTCCTATAAATTAATAATTTATGAACATAATATGATGTAGACACAATAGAGTAAAAACACAAACACAACAACACCTAGACCATATCAGACACAAACAAGTAGAGGTATCATATGATTATTGGGTGGGATGACAGGGACGAATTTGGTCATGTCCATGTATAGGCACAAGCTTGAATTTAGGCTTGTCTTTATACATGGATAGGGCCAAATATTGCCCTGTCCATGTATAGGGACATGCTCGAATTTGGGCTTGTCCCTGTACATGGACATGACCGAATATGACCATGTTCGTGTATAGAGATGGGATCGAATTTGGGCTTGTCCATGTACATGGACATGGCCATATTTCGGTTGACATTGGTGTTGAGGGTGGGAAAACGTTGGTGTTGTGGTCATTTAGTTTAGAATAATTTTAAATTTTATTATTTAAATAGATAGTGTTATTATTAAATTGTCAGTGTTATTCATGCAAATGAAAAACAAATACAAACAAGTAACTAACCAACGAACCAACGAAAATAAAAACACTTAGACCATATCAAACAAATACAAGTATAGGTATCATCTGATTTTCGGATGGGATGACAGGGTCGAATATGGCCCTGTCCATATAAAGGGATAGGCCCGAATTCGGGCCAGTCCCTGCACATGGACAACGACAGGCTTGAATTTGGGCCTATCCCTATACATGGATAGGGTCGTATTCAGCCATGTCCATGTAAAAATACAAGACCGAATTCAGGCTTTTCCATATACATGGACATGGCCTTATTCGGCCCTGCAGGTGGGTGATCCAAGTAATTTTTAGTTTAAAATTGTTATATTGTTAGTTTTACTAGTTTAGAAGGTTGATGGGGCTGTATTCGAGCCTATCCATATACAAGGACAAGATCAAATTCTCTAAGATGCATGATATTCACATGATTAAAATTGAGAAAGACTCTTAAGGGGCCTAATGAAATTCAAAATAAGATTTAGAGGGTGTAGTTCCCAATAGTTGCTCAAAATATAAAAAATAGTTATAAATTAGTATGTGTTTAGGGAGTTTCTCTCCCTCCCCTGTAACACCATTTTATGGATCCTTTATATAAGTATAGTTGCATGAAATTAATGCCTACTAAGTCAACTTAGGGATTATGGTTTACCAAATTGTGTTTTTTCCATGAAATGAATAGTTGTCATAACACCACATAAGAATGAGTACAAAACAGAGATAATTTAAAACAATAAGGATAATCATATTTATAATTAAATGGAATATATATCACTCATTAAATGATAGACATAACCATACTAAAGATTTAGATTAAAGAACAACATATTTATAAACTAAATAACATCCATACTAGACTTTAATAGCAATTGTACAACACACTAATAACAACTATAGTATACATTAATAACATATGTACTTTTCCTATATATCAAGTTGTAATAGTCACTGAAAATGACGGTTCAATTATTGCATAAAACCAACCTTAATCAATGCTAGAATCTTCTCTGCATTTTTTTCTAGCTAAACCTTGAAAACTAGGCATTTAAACTATTATAAAATTTAAATAGAGCTTACGGGTGCCATTATTCCCATCATATTCACACATTTCTCACTTTCCTCTACAATTACAGTACCCAAATGAAGTAAATTCCTATGATAAAAGCAACCAATGTTCACTAATAAATGCATCAAATGCCCCATTATAAATGCAACACCTAAATGCAGTAAATTCCTATGATAAAAGCAACCAATATTCACTAGTAAATGCATCAAATGCCCCATTATAAATGCAGTAAAATTTTCCTTACAAATCTACCACCTCTCTCTCTCTCTCTCTCATTAGTTGAGGTTCCTCTCTCATAGATGTAGAAGTTCCAGTCCTAAATATTGTCATTTCATATTTCACAAATCTGCACAAGCAGATTCACATAATAACTATAGGAAAAACAACCCCAGTCATGGTTGGAAACTTGGAGCCCCTCTGTTCGGACTATGATTTTCCAGGCTTAGCGTGTCCCCTAGAGGGTGTATGTTGCCATGTTTACAAGAAGAGCGTGCTTGCCATTGATGGCAAGAACAACAACAACGATGACAAATAGGCAGAGAAGGAAGATCAGCAGATAGTCAGACAAGGAAGAACAACAACGATCAAAAGGCAAGATTGAAGCGTTGATCCGACTCCATTTCGTAGTTTCGGCTACTGGGATCTCGAATATCAGGAGTTGGGGATGTCAATAAATCTTACTACAGGAGTCCCAAAGTCGCAAAACCCGAAGTCGCAAAATGCGAAATCATGAAATGTCAAAGAATCCATATCAGAGGTTAGGATACCGGGAGTTGGAGATGTCAAGGAATATCATGAAAGGAATCCCAAAGTTGTGAAGTGAGAAAAGCCAAAAAGTTGAGCTGACTCCATTTCAGAGTTTCACAGACCGGGAGGTGGAGTTGTCAAGAACTCTCATGTCAAGAATACTGAAATCACGATGTGCGAAATCACGAAGAGATCTCGACCGTTGAATCATCTAGAGTGTGGATCGTTGATCCAACTCCATTTCAGATCTTCGGATACCAGGAGTTGGAAAATTCAAGTGACGAGACTCTTCATCACAAGAGTCCTGAAGTGGAGAAATGTGAAACGTCAAAATCCCGAATTAGGCACAAGGAAGGCCCGTGAAGTGTTGAATTCACGACAAGATCTGGACCGTTAGGTCCATAGGACACATGATGACAGATCATCATTTTTCCGACTGCAAAGTCAAAGGAACAGGGTTCCCTAACCTCTCTAACTCGCAACAGGAATTTGCGACATGCGAAATCGCGAAAGGCCGAAATGTGAAATGTCGAAATGATCGGAGCTAGTGCAACCAAGATCCATTTTAGAGCTTTGGATACTGGGACTTGGAGCATCAAGAACTCATCGCCACAGGAACGTCGAAGTGCCGAAAAGTGAAATCATGAAAGCACTATACATATAAGCGCTCGGTCACCTCTCGTAGACACATGGCCGAAGAGCTGTAGAGAAAATCTTGAAGCGACAAGATCCTTTTTCGAAGTTTCATAGATCACGAATTGAAGAGTCGAGATGCCACACAACAGGATTGTCAAAATGCCAAAATGTGAAACACGTTTTGGCTCAACCTGTGATCACATCCATTGTTCACATCAGCGGAAGATGGAGGAAGGAGCTAGTGAAGGCAAGCTCCATTTCGGAGTTTTGGGGATCGGGACATGGAGAGTAACAAAATCTTTACCATGGGGATCCTGAAATTTCGAAGTGCAAAATGGAAAAATGAATGCAAGATTCAATGAAGTCAATTCAACGATGCATATGAATTTGAATAAGATCAGAGGGCTAATGTTTCACTTCACGGTGTAACTGCTAGAAACAAACGATGGTTTCTGCCAGAGGATGAGCTCGTCTGTGACAGAGAAGATGAAGAGTCTCAACTGCTAGAGAAGTTGAGGAATCTCGATATAACACCCAGTGATGATGGATGCAGGGATGAAACTGCCAGAGAAGATGAAGAGTTACCATGATGATCAGGCAGAGCACTCACAATGGGAAGGAGATGAAAAACAGAGAGAGACAATGTGGCACACAGGAGATGGGATAGTTGTGGAAGAGTGAAGTGGAGAAAACACCCTGATGTGGAGGAGATTAGGTGTGGATAGGATGCAAGAGAAAGAAGCAGATTACATGCACAAGGTGCACAGAGATTATAAGAATGTTGAACAAAGAAGAAATGGGTGTTGTTGTTGTTGGGAGTGATTAAGGTGTGAAGAAGGAGGTAGAGTGCAGCAGCAGAAATGTACAAAAGGGAAATGATGCATTGAAGGGACATGGCGAGAGACCATAAAAGGAAAAAGAATAGAAAGCACAAGGAGTGTGCAGAAGACACTGATGCACACAGAGCAGCGTAGTGTAACAGAATAGTGATGAGACCAACAAGCCATTGAAGAACTCTATATCATTGTAATAAGTCATAATAGCAAAGATTTATATTTCAGGGTGGTAGGGAGGTTCTAGGGAGGACTTTTGTCCTCAGAGGTTCAAGTGGGTGCTTGAACAAAGGGAGTTGTAGCTTACATCTGGTTGCATCTAGAGAAACTAGGGTGGCAGGGTGGTGCAAGGGAGAACTGTTGTTCTCTGTTATACAGGTTGGTGCCTATGTGAATGGAAGTCAGTGCTTCCATCCAGTTGGTGCTAGAATGCTTAGGGAGTTGGTGCTTCCTTCTAGTGGGTGATAGAGAAACCAGGGAGTTGGTGCTTCCTTCTAGTTGGTGCTAGAGAATCCAGAGAGTTGGTGCTCTCTGGAAGTAGCAGCTTGCAAAATAGAGGTTGTAGCCTCATTATGAGTTGGTGCTCATCTGTATGATAATGTAAAGAATGTACAGGTTACTTATCATATAAAGAAGAAGAGTTTTTTACCCTTTATGGGTTTCCTCAGGAAATATATTGATCCAGGTGGATATTGGGGGCCACCCACCTTTTCCAAATAGCTCAAAACAGTTTTCTGGCCATTTTGGCAATTTACTATTTTTAGCAGGTTTTAACTTCTGAGGCCATTTTGAGGGCCTAAATGAAGTTTTTTCGAGATAGAGGTTCTCAATGATAGTCAAAGGAATAATTGAGCCCCCAAAATGAATATCCTCGATGATACCTTTCCAACGAGCTATCACGCACCTAAAACAGAGATCGTATGTGAAAGTTACGACCCCGGGAAGTTGATGCACCAACTTACCCAAACGAGGCCCACATGACTTTTGGCGCTTCATCTCCTAGGGTTAGGTTTTTGGATGTCTAGGACTTTTGGCATTCCCGATTATTGTAAAAATGCCTCCAGAGCC